>JAVIAB010000047.1:20019968-20619968 GCA_032433765.1 Megaustenia siamemsis
TATTTACCTAATCCTTTTCCTAACAATACCCCTTCAACGTCATTGCTTGTCAGCATTTTTTTACATGTCGCCTCCTGTCGCCTAATACCCCCACCTCACATGCCGACCGCCGCCGAATAATAATCGGTTTGATACTTTGTGTGGTATGTTGGTGATGATAGGACATGAAGGGTTGATGTTGTTGAGGGTGGCACATGATCACTAAAAAATGTAGTGCGAGATCCGCGACCCAATCAGTTACGAGATCGCCTATATTTAATTTCCCTTCATTTTAAGTTTTTAAAAATATTGATTTTTCATCCTTATATTTTATTATTTTTAAAATAAGTCCATTTTCTTTTCAATCGGGGTTTTACTTGAGGGCTGGGTTGGTTAACTGAAATATCCTGAGACGCAACCGACTGTTTGACGGACGATCTTTTCAATTTACCTGAGTTAATCTGTCAGACGCAGTGGACCGTTCGACAAAGTGGACCGTGTGCTAAGTGCCTGGCCTGTCACGCAGTAGACCCTGTGTTCGAATTCCGGTGGGAGACGTTTTTTTTTTTTAAATAATTCTGAGTTTTTTACTTTCACAAATACATATTTTAAAAAATAATTCTGAATTTTTACTTTCACAAATATACTCTTTTAAAATACTTTAAAATACTCTTTCACAAATATTTTCATCTAACACACCGCGAGAGCCGATCACGACCCGCACGCACCACACGATAAGCCGATTACCACCGAGCCACGATCTTTTAGATTTACCTGAGTTAATCTCTCAGACGCAGTTTTTTTTTTTTTTTGCACCATTGCACGGTGCAAAATCCATTGTCTTTGGTGCAATTTCGGTGCATGCGCGTGCACTTTTTGAATGGTAAATAGCCACTTCCACTACACACACCCACCCACACATATATTATAAATATATATAAATATATATAAAATATAATATACATAAAGCAGGGAGGTAGCAGGGATTAAAGAGTAGTACGTGTGTTAGGACAGTGGACCGGATAGTTGCAGAAATCAGACTAGAATATAGTTGCGCAGCGAGCAAACAGAGAATAAGTGAGAAAGCCGTAAAACGTGCACCAATTAAACTTAAAGAGCATCAGGGGGAGACGGTTAACAATCTTCGTGACAGAGACAGAGAGCGTCAGTGAGATACGGACTGTGAAACAGGGGGAAGGACAAGTTCGGTAGATGTGAGAAGTATGTTCTTCTAAATATGCAATGTAGCATCGAAATTAGTTTAATGACAGCTGTACAGTAGTAATGAATAATATTCGTGACAGGGAGCGAGACAGCTCTGCCGAATTGCTACTCAATACTGATTGAGATTGTGAATTCAAGTGAAAGTCAGTGAGACATATCTCGCCGAATACGGCTCAAAAACGTATGTGCTAGTATAGGCACGAACAGACAACAGTGGAGATTTCCTCTTCATAGATCAGAGACAGATAGCAGGCGGGAAAATTCCTGCGTATTGTCGTCAAGATAGTTCGACTGATTGGAATCAGCTCTAACGGGAGGTCACCAAAGTATAAGGTGGCCTGAGAGGCATGCGTTACGCATCATATAGTTACCAACTACTGTGAGTAGTGCCATTAGCAAACATTGCTGTTGTTGTAATAACGTACAATGTTGTGCAAGGTTGAAGATCCTTCAATAAACCTCGAGTGTGTTATTAACAGGGTGTTCCTTGACTGCTTCATAGAGGCAATCTGTGTTTTGTAAGTGTCTAGCGAGGAACGATGATTGGGAAGTTTCAAGCAATTACTACCACATCGATCACAAAAGGGGGCTGAGCGCCGATCAGACTTCACGAACATGCAGGACTCTACAATTATTTGACAGCTTAAAAATCTGTCACTACTACATACACACACATATATCGTTCGTCCCCGATTTTGTGGGACGGTCTCAGAAATAAGCAAAAAAATCCCCTGAAATGTAAAAAATATGGCAAATGTCCCGGAAAACAATGGGAAAAAATGGTCGCCCTACATTACAGGCCTACACATAACCACGAAAGGAACTGGTTTCTGAACCCTAATCGCATGTACCTGCAATTCTGCATTGTCCCACGCAGACATATCAACCTCAGTTGCCACCATATTGTTTCGCACAATGTTGGCCTTCCAAGGTGTCCCCTATTGTTAAAACAATGAAATCCAGGGCACTAACTGTCCTATCACCAAGAAGTGTTTCTTGCAAAATCATTATATCGGCGCCGCACAGTAGCTTATCAAGAATGGGACGTCGTTGACTTGTATATGCACAATTCCAATATGTAACGAGCACAAACTTTAGGACTAGCCTCTCACATTTCGACAATTTCATACCACCTCCTGTACCCTTTCTAGTTTTCCTCCTTAGGTGTCTTTTGGGTTTCACCTGAATACTTTCTGTTGTCATGATTAATATGGTCGCTGAACGTTGATGCTGTGGACTCACGTGCACCCGCTCAGTCGCACGATCCAGAACACGTTTCCACGTTATAAACTGGCTAATTCCAGTCAATTAGATCTACGGCACGCGGACGTTTGATTTTCGCCGTTTAGAAGCTCACAGAAATAAAATTGTGCTTCGTTGACAACGGACTAGTGAAATCACACCGGCATCTTGGACGCATTAAAAAAACCGCGTCTGTGCATTGGTTAATCCTAATAAAGCACCAGTTGCATGGTTCTCACTTAATAATCATATAGTTAAAACGGAAACACTTGTGGAAGAATGGGGGCTGATGAGGGGACAGGGTGATGACATACCTCGGAATTAATTTTGATCGCAGACTCTGTGTTTTAGGGATCACGTCGATCATGTGATAATAAAATCTCACAAAGGATTAGCAGCCTTGAAGGTCTTTCAGCTGCCACCTCGAGCAGAGGCTACTTACCCTTCTGTTCCAGGGACTAGAAATCGCAGCAATCGAGTATGACCTGGCAATTCTTGCTGTCAGTAAGATGCAAATTGACAAGCTGGAGAAAATATATAATGAAGCAATGCGCATTACCTATGGGTGTACGAGGAATACTCCCTGCGTAACAATGAGGATCTTTTTGACTTTCCAGACAGATCTGTAATACGACACCAAAGGAGTGCATGGGCATTTATAGCACGCTCTGCAGGCAGAATACAGCGGTGCATACGTTATGACCACGAGTAGCATATCGATGGAGGTGATGGCAGTGACCAAGGCATTCATTACAAGACTACACCCACGCCTGCATACTGAATGATTCGATGAGCATGATAAGAAAAGTGGAGGCAGGCTCTGTACGTACGCAATGGGTAGAGTCATCGCAGAAGCAAAAAATACTTAAGTTACCTATCTTTGTCTACGTAACTTATAATAATCACAAATTGTGGCATGTAAACGACATTCTTTGTTGCTAGCTAATAATCAAGGACGCAACACGTTCCATACTTTTTATATTTTTTTGTATGTTGAGTGTTTTTTTTTAATGTATAATTTTATTTCTTTGCTATAAAAGAAAATATAATGTGTATTTTCTGAAAAAAAAGGACGTTGCTACAACAATTTTGTTGTTTTGTTTATAAAGATTGGATTTGTTAGTGTTTAAATTACACACTCCCATTAAAGTGATGACACAAATATGAACAGCTTTTCTTGCCTATTAGGTGACCTAAGTGTAGTATTTGCAGGTAAAATCTTTTAATAATCAAACAAGATACATATTTTCATAGTTATGTCAATTAAACACTTATGTGTATTGCGTTTATGGACTGTGATGTTTGGGTAGCATATTGTTTTGAATTGACAAACATTAGGAAAATAACAGCAATAAAATGCAAATAGTCGAACAAAAGCAAAACTTCTTTTATTTAATTTGGTTGACATATAGTGTATCTCTATGGTGGTTTTTTTTTTCCATTACATTCCACAAAAATATATCAAAAAGCATGAAAACCATATTTGGCATTACAATTGTTTATTTGTAATAATGCTATCATTTTGATAGCTGTAAATGAGCTCCGCACATTACTGCACACAACCTGTTGAAGATATAAAATCAATGCCTTAAAGAAGGATCCAATAATGTAAAGAATGTGTGTGCAAGATATATATATATAGCGAGAGAGAGAGAGAGAGAGAGAGAGAGAGAGAGATAGATGGGGGGAGAGAGAAACGAAAACATTTGAATTTCAACCTGGAGCTCAGTAACAGCTGTGCTTTGCTTGGCGAATGAAATGTGGGAATTCCACAACACAGCTCTAATGTCATTGCAGAATCAAATGCTGGTTTAAGAAAATAAAAAGAACATTCATTTCTGACATTACATGAAAACACATACAAGAAAGAGATAAGCAAAACAGCTATGACTAATATGATATCTGGAAAGATACATACAAAGAACCAGAACTTTTTAACCAAAGTAAAAAGCTCCACCAGAAGAAAAAGAACCTATATAGATAACCTGGCAATGAAGGCGGAGAGAGCAGAGAGCACAATGACAATTTTAAAACTCTTTATAATGTACAGAGACGCTAAGGAACAACTTTACGTCAAGTGGGGCACGTGTTATGAACAAATGTGGAACCATATTAACATCATGTCAAAAAATAAAGTCACGATGCACTGAACAACTTCAAAAAAATCTTTAACTGTCCATTACCAATGCAGTTAATAGATTTTACAGCCAAACACACCAACCTCGCAGCTAAATATAAATTAGATGACTTCACTTTGAATGAAGTAGAAATGGCTCGTGGCCAACGAGGCTGCAGGTGAAGATGATATAACATCTGAGATGCTAAAAGCAATGAATAGCCATAACTACCTGCAGAAAATGTATAAAGCAAAATGGAATGAAAGGGTACCTTGCTTCTTGATCCTATCCTCGATGTTAGACGTCACAAAGAGTTTGTAGTGTTTTTCCTCACTCATCTCTATTCTGGGCGAGATGTTCGATCTCATCTAATGAGTCTATGTCTGTCAACTTTGCTTCTTGTCTAAGTGTTCTTTTTAGTGTCTCTTTAGGTCTACCTCTTTTTCCGTGTCCTGATATTTCCCATAGAAGAGCCCGTTTAAATCAAAATTACTAAGCACAAAAACAAAGCTCAAGATTTTCAAATAAAATGTATTATCCACCCTTACTTATGCATGTGAGAGCTGAAAAACAACTAAAGACAAAATAAATAAACTGGATACGTTTGAAAACAACGCTTCATTGTCTATTTTGTCGCTAAAAGTCGATGCTGTGGATGTCTAGACTCAGATGTACAGTCCAGAACCCGCTTCAACGCTATAGACTGGCCAATTCCAGTCAATCAGCTCTTCAGCACTTAGATACACGGAGCTTTATATTTTCTTCATTTAGAAGCACATAAAAATAAAATTACGTTTCCTCAAAACGAACAGGGGAAAACACACCATCATCTTGGGACGCACTGGAAACGCATCATCACTAACGAGAGGCTAAGCCTAAAGTATGTGCACGTTACATACTGGAACTGTACCTCAATAAATCAACGACGGCCCATTCTTGATAAGCTACTGTGTGGCGCCAATATAATGAGTTTGCAAGAAACACTTCTTGGTGGTGGGACAGTTAGTGCTCATGGATTTCACTGTTTCTACAATAAACGACAACTTGGACAGGTAATTTTTATGCCAAACAATATGGCGGCAGCTGAGGTTGATATGTCTGTGTGGGACAGTGAAGAATATGCAGGTGCATGTGGTTAGGGTGCAGACCCAAATCCTTTCGTGGTGTAAATGCGTATGCCTGTAATGTGAAGGTGTACACACAACAATCTCTCTGCGTTTTCGAAGAGGAAAAACGTAATTTTCTGCGTAGACTTTAATACTAGAGGCAACCAGTGGAGTACGTTATAACCAATAAGCAGAGAGAAGACCTATAGAATGCACGAGGTGTCTGCCGATTTAGTGTGCTTGTATGATGGAAAAGCAACCAGAATGGCCACTCGAACAGGAAACTCTGATAGTTTCATAGACCTGGCAGATAAAGGGAGTATACATTGCACCACGAGCTGGGTTCAGGGAAAGGTGTCAGCCTAAAAACAAGGAACGGTGTCAGCCTAAAAACAGGGAAAGGTGTCAGCCTAAAAAGCATGGATGGGCCGAGCAAAAGATGGTCAACGGTCTAATCTGGGATAACACCGATGAGAAAGATGCAGTCATCTATACAGACGGATCTGTAATACGGCACCAGATGAGTGCATGGGCATTTACAACACGCTCGACAGGCAGAAAGGTTAAGGAAAGTCAGTGCTGCATGCGTTATGAGCACGAGTAGCATGACGATGGAGGTGATGGTGCAGTGGGTCGGGATTAGGTAATGATGAGTGAACGAGAGTAACGGGAAAGAAAGGTAATGAAGAGTGATCGAGATGGGAGTCACGGAAATAGGGGAGAGTGAACGATAGGAAAAAAAAAAACATAAGAGTCCCGTGTATGGGTGAGCGTCATTCAGGAGATTATTGATTGGCTGGGAGAATGGGAGATATTCAGGAAATATAGTCAGTTGAGAAGTAGCCACGCACTCAGACGGTCGACTTATAGAGTAGTGCCGCCGAGACGGTAACGATAGGGTTAATGTTACCTGGTTAGCCTATTAGTGGAGTTTTCAGTCCAGGAGTTGACCATAGTGGTAGTTTTGTGAACAGTTGTGTTGTTTGGTGCATCAGCAATAGTCTAACTGTAGGCACAGCGATAGTAATATAGAAGGCAATCTTGTGTTGCAAGTCGAGGCAGTTTTGTGTTCCGACTAGTTTCTCGTCTTTAGTTACGTATGAATTGGAGTTTTCAGTATGGACAAACAGAGGGTGTGAATGAGGATGGCACGGCTTTATTGACAAGTGCCTGCAATGTTTGACATGGGTGACAGTCAAGCGCAAAGTAAGTCGCTGGCTTTTTAATTGTTGTACTATTTGACAAGGTGTCAGTTAAATGTTTGTCACTTATGAGTGGATTTTGTATTAGTGTTTGGTATCAGTGTCGTGGTCGCCAACCATAGTAGTGACGAACGAATCTTACAGACGGGGAATAGACGAAGTCCTCAGATCTTTGAGGGAGCGTCACAGCGGCAAATCATGCGAAGTAATTCATTATATTGATTACGGATGGAAGTGGCGCCTGTCCGGCAAATTAACGGGCGGACGGCAGAGTTCTGTTGAAGACAAGTATTCAAGAAGCCAGTCCAGTGCCCAGACCAGCGTGAACTGTCGAGGATGACAGGCAGTAGGTCAGGTGGCTTGAGCTCAACAGGCAGTGACACAATATCGCAGCAGGTGGCAGTCGCCCTGGTCCGAGTGTTACAGATGCCGCCATGGAGAGCGGTACACTTAATGCGGGTGACCGTTTACAAAGCTCGCACGTTACATTCATTGATAGCAAGTGACGGGGCGTGATAGGCCATCCTGGCTGCTATTCAGTACACGCATTCAATGAGAGGATAAACATTTAGATCCAGATGGAGAAGCAGACAAGTCGTCTGATACATCAGCCAGGATTTATTGAATACATCCTCTGTCTGGCGTGTTCCGCTTTCGTTAAATAGTTGGTATATGTCAAACGGCTACACTGGCGGTGACCAAGGCATTCATTACAAGACTACACCCACGCCTGCATACTGAGTGATTCGATGAGCATGATTAAAAAAAAGTGAATGCAAACGACTGTGGAGGAATCGTAACACTTTATGTTATACACAGTTGTGAACAATTGCAGTTTCTCTGCAGCAAAGACCAGTTTCTTATCCTTTACACATCATCTGTTGTATGTATTACATCAATATCACACTGTATAATGTGTTATTGTAAGCTGCTTCTACAAGGTCGTGTACACTTTTGTTGTGCTGGGTGTTTAATGGGTTAGATTCCATCGTTAGGTCGCATGTCCTTTGCAGAATGTTGCATTCACCACAGCCCGTCTGAAAGAGTGGTAAGCAAACAGCAGCGTACATGGAGTGGTAAACAAGCAGTAGCGTACATGGAGTGGAAAACAAACAGCAGCATACATGGAGTGGTAAACAAACAGCAGCGTACATGGAGTAAATAAACAACAGCATACATGGAGTGGTAAACAAGCAGCATCGTCCATGGAGTGGTAAACAAACAGCAGTGTACATGGAGTAGTAAACAAACAGCAGCGTACATGGAGTAAACAAAAACAACAGCGTACAGGGAGTGGTAAACAAGCAGCAGCGTACATGGAGTAAATAAACAACAGCATACATGGAGTGGTAAACAAGCAGCATCGTCCATGGAGTGGTAAACAAACAGCAGTGTACATGGAGTAGTAAACAAACAGCAGCGTACATGGAGTAAACAAAAACAACAGCGTACAGGGAGTGGTAAACAAGCAGCATCGTACATGGAGTGATAAACAAACAGCATCGTACATGGGAGTGATAAACAAACAGCAGCGTACATGGAGTGGTAAACAAACAGCAGCATACATGGAGTGGTAAACAAACAGCAGCGTACATGGAGTAAACAAACAACAGCATACATGGAGTGGTAAACAAGCAGCATCGTCCATGGAGTGGTAAACAAACAGCAGCATACATGGAGTGGTAAACAAACAGCAGCATACATGGATGGTAAACAAACAGCAGCATACATGGAGTGGTAGACAAAACAGTAGCGTAAATGGAGTGGTAGACAAACAACAGTGCACATGGAGTGGTAAACAAACAACAGCGTACATGGAGTGGTAAACAAACGGTAGCGTACATGGGGTGGTAAAGAAACAACAGCGTACATGGAGTGGTAAACAAGCAGTAGCGTACATGGAGTGGAAAACAAACAGTAGCGTACATGGAGTGATAAACAAACAGCAGCGTACATGGAGTGGTAAAGAAACAACAGCATACATGGAGTGGTAAACAAGCAGCAGCGTACATGGAGTGGTAAATAAACAGCGTACATGGAGTTGTAAACAAACAGTAACGTTGATTATTTTATTATCAACGAGTAACCGTAAAAGCAAAAGAGATGACACCAAAGTGTGGATAATAGCCCTTGTTAGACCACAGCCAAATATAGCTTTACTAAAGCCCCAGGCTGAAAGGGATCACTAAAAGCTTGTGACGTTTTCAGGATTGCAAGGAAGTAGATAAAAATTGTAAGCAAAATTAGGTCCAGACTGTAATGAAACTGATTCCATTAATAGAATAAACTTTTTATAATTTGCTCCGCCCTAAACTTATATTATTGTCATTATCTTACTATATAACACAGTTTTGTTATTTTTCATTAAACAGAATGTACAGAAAAATCTAAATATTCTACTGGGACAAATGCTTTCTTGAATTTAATATGACTATTTCTATAGACAACTTGTCTGAATCTATGAGACTCAGTTTTATTTATTTTTTACATCAAGTAATTCAGATGTCTTGGAAGATATAATTTACAAATTAAATTCCATTAACAGGTTAAATTAATATAATAATAATAATAATTAACAAATAAAACAGCAAAATGAAAATGCAAGTATAAATATAGACTGACCTTTATTACTCACATTGTTATTAAACTGCATATTAAACATATATGCCAACCCACAGTAAAAGAAACAATACTCCAAAGCCCATGAAAATTGAAGCTACAAGAGACACCACCATCTCTTTCACAACATCTCGTGCAAATTTGGTACTTGTTACTTCATATCTGGGTGTCAGTTAGGAGTGAAATAATTCATGGCAAGAAAACTCTTCATATTCATTTTTGAACATAAATGTGGAGGAGGTAGGGGGAGAGAAGCATTCTACAAAAAGCAAAGAAATACACGCTATGTATAATCATATAACTTATATATCTGGTTATAATCCAATGTTGAAGTATAGGGTATATTCCAGTCAACTTGGATGTTCTGGATAAATTTCTTGATTCTGTCCGACCGTTGGCGATTTCTATATTATATAGAAATGATTATTTTCTTTTTCAATGCTCAGTTTCCTATCTATTGACCTTTCGAGAAAAGACGGTATATAAGGCAGAAATTCTTCTCATGTGTTTGACAATCTTTCAAATGTCAGACCTTATACAGGACTTGCATTGTGTCTTGCCACACAGCTCTGTTCTGAGCGAGTGGCTCAACCTCAAAGAGGAAGCCGATGCTTGCCTCTCGTTTTAATGTACATGTTAGTGTTTCTCTAGGAGTCAGTGGTGGGGTGTACAAAACACTCCAAAGTTATGGTGACAGCCTTACAAGGAAGGAACACAACACAATAATGACGTTTCGGCCTGTGGCCTTCTTCAGAATACAAGCACAACGACAACAAATGGTGAAGCACAATTATCTATAACTACATGTTAGATGATCAAGTGGAGGGTGAGGAAATTAGGATGTTGAAATAATAAAGGAGAGGGAAGAGAGAAATGAATACTACATGAGGAGAGGTAGGATGGGCGTCAAGATATATAAAATAGAAAAAGACAAAAATATATATAAAAAAAAGAGAAAAATGTATAATAAAATGCACTTAGCTTAAAACAGCAAGTCTGCCCTCCGTACTGGAACACATCAGAATGAGTTGGAGTTTTAAGGCTGTGTCTAGAAAGTAACACATGACTGAAACATGCAAGTTTAGAACAACAAGGGGACCTGTGTGGCGGGAAACCAAATCGAAAAAGGGGGGGGGGGGAGAGAAAGATAGGCGAACTGCAAACTACTATGAAAACGATGGTCAATGGTGAGAGGAAAACTAGAGTCCCAAAACTAAAGGCCTGGAGGAGTCAAAATGCTAGCTAACAAAGAGGGGGGAGGGGCGGGGAGAGAGAGAGAAAGAAAAGTGGTCAATAAATCACTCAGACAATGCAAGTGAGAGATGTGGCTTTCATCTGTGAGAGGTTGAAAGTAAGAGTGAATGAAAAGACAAAGTAGTGAACTGGGAGATGGGTGAGAGAGATAGACTCTATAGAATGGATGCCTGGGACTGGAAGAACTGAGAGGTAGGTCAACGAAGGGAGGAAGAGGGGGGAAGTGAATACCAGAGGAAGAGATAAGAAGAAGAAGAATAAGAAAACGGTATAAGTCAAGTAGGTAGGAAGAAGTAGGAGTGATAGAGGGGTGGTCCGGAGGAAGTTAGTCAATCGAGAGGTAGGGAAGTATTAGAAGAGGAGGTATGGAGAGGAGGATAAGAAGCAGGTATGTGAAAAGTGGATAGGAGGAGAGGTGGTAGGTCAGAAGTGAATAGAAAGAGAGGGAGTCTGGAAGAAGTGGAGTAGGAGGGGAATGGTGTGTAAGAGGTATGTACCATAGGAGGTAAAGAAGTTGGGAAATGATAGAACAAAGGGGGATGATGAGGGTCCTAGGAGAAGAATGAAAGTGCCAAACAAGGACCATTCTCAGATCAGTGCCTACAGAATCATCACAATGCAGAACACTGCGGGCAAGCTGCTGGAGAAAATAGTTGCCCGTGTCCTCTCACCTGTCACCTTGAACAGAAACGTGTATTCCCACCCACACTTGGAGTTTATAGATAAAACAAAGAGACATGGCTCAATGCGGCAGTATTTGCCTATGACGTCTTCGATGGCTTCCACAGATGAGAGGAGACATGTGCTGCTGCTATAGATCTGGAGGATGCATACAACAGGGTACCATTTGAATATCTCATGCATATGCTCCTCAAACTGGCGGTGCACCCCTTCCTCATTAGATGGATCGCCGCGGCACTGTTTCAGAGGAAGGTGATACTCAGATGTGGAAGTTAGTCTTCTGAGCCAACATTCATTTGTCCAGGGCTGCCACAAGGCTCACCATTGTCACCAGTTCTATTTAACGTGTACACAATAACGATCACGGAACAACAGCTGGATGGGAGGGGAAGAACTATGACTTTTGCTGATGATATTCTGGTATATCGACAGGGAAGAGACACACGGGGAATCGCCTTCACAATGCAAGACGAACTCGATCGCATTTCTTCCTGGTGTGGGGTTTCAGCCTTGGTTAATCCTAATAAAGCATCAGTTTCATAGTTCTCCCTTAACAATCATGTTGTTAATACGACCACACCGGTAGTACGAATGGGAGCTGATGAGGTGACCAGGGATAAGTTGATGACATACCTCGGAGTTAAGTTTGATCGCAGCCTGTGTTTTCGGGACCACGTGATAACAAAATCCCGCAAAGGATTAGCTGTCTTGAAGGTCATGGCAGCTGCCAACATCGAGCAGAGGCTACTTACTCTTCCGTTCCAGGGATTAGTTCTCGGACCAATCGAGTATGCCCTGGCAATTCTTACTGTCAGTACGATTCAAATTGATAGGCTGGAGAAAATACAAATGAAGCCATGCGCATTATCTTGGGATGTACAAGGGACACTCCCTGTGTAGCAATGAGGTATCTTCTTGACTTTCCAACCATGGATGACAGAATCAAGATCTGGAGAGCACGAGCATACCTGAAGATTAGTACAGATAAAGAGCATCCATTGCACTACGTGCTCAACTCAGAGAAAGGTGCCAGGCTAAAAAGAGGCAAATCATGGGCGGGCCAAGCAGATGTCATCAAACAGGTCTGTGGGCTTACCAATATCAGCGTTGTTGAGGAATGGATACTGGTGCCTACGTCTTTCAAGGGGACTTTCTCGTGTATTGTCACACTCGACAGGAAAAGTAGGGACCAGAATCCGGTCGTGGTTAATGCGGAGGTCAACGGTCTCATCTGCGATAACACCGATGAGAAAGATGCAGTCATCTATATAGACGGATCTGTAAGATGACACCAAAGAAGTGCATAGGCATTTACAGCACGCTCGGCAGCCAGAATAGTCTAAGAAGACAGTGGTACATACATCATGACCACAAGTAGCATGACAATGGAGGTGATGGCAGTGACCAAGGCATTCAAATGGTTAGAGTCACAAGACTACACCCACGCATGTATACTGAGTGATTCGATGAGCATGATAAAAAAATGGAGGCGGGCTCTGTACACATGCAATGGGTAGAGTCGTTGCAGAAGGTCACCTTTGTATTTGTCCCTGTACATGTGGGAGTACGGGGTATTGAAAGAGTGGACAGTTTGGCTAGCTGCCCTGTCGTTGAGGACAGGCAACCAATGGATCGGGCGGACATCATCAATGTCCTCTGAGATGTGGTAAAGAGCACAGGACTTCGACAAGCACAGATCCACGTCACTTCTTCAGATGACAGAAATGGGAGTTAAGGTGGGCACAGCCAAAATGAGAAACTTAGTGGCCGTGTAAGAAGACTTATCAACCAACATAGAACTGGAGTCATCAGTCGCTGGACACTGCGGGAATTGCTGAGGAGGGGATCTGAGCACCTATGGACATGTTCAGAGTGCAATGATGATGACCCGCAAATAGCTCATTAACAAAACTTAGACTATTCAACCCTTACGTATGCGTGTGAAAGCTGGAAAACAAGAAGAGATATAGAAACAAAGTTGAACGATTCGAAAATAAATGTGTAAGGAAAATATTTGGCACAGCGTGGAATAAATTTAAAACAAATGAGGAAATTAGAGAAAATGCCAATCAATCACTAATATCTTCAGTAATAAAGAAAAGACGATGGTCATATGTTGGACATGTGATGAGAAGAGATAATAACCGAATAGCAAAGCAAGCCCTCATGTGGGAAACAACAGGTAAGAGGAAAAGAGGAAGACCCAGAGAGACACTGAGAAGAATATTGATGAGAGAGGCAAGAGCAGCAGGAGTTGGCTCCCTCATTGAGATAGAGAGCTGCTTGCACAGAACAGAGACAAATGGCGAGATTGAAGATTTGATAAAATATCTTTAAAGAATTGAAGACTCCTAGAACAAAAATTCATATAACAGAGGGAGTATCTTGGTCTATGCCCAATGGGCCGGCTACAGCTCGAAAGGTCAATGGATAGATAAAATATGGAGTGGTTTTTGAAGGCTATATACCAGGATTACATCACGTGCTGCCATTGGCAACACTATTAGTAAGGGAAATCACTTGCTGATTCATGGGAAATAATTCTATACAGAACAAAAGATTCAGGCATTTTTGCAATCAAGGACAATCTGCAACGATAACGATGTTGCTCGGAAATAAAAGATCTATCATTCCTACTATATACTTACTGTCCATGTTTCACTGTTGTACTGATAGTGATCACCATGCGTAGTATATCTTCAGTTTTATGGTAAAGTTGGTTTCCTTTTAAGTCCCAACTGTGTCACTATGTCTTCCAAAATTATCGTGTCCTTTGTTCATTCTAATTTACAATGGAAGAAGCTATATTATAATTAAGTTCGTACATACAAACATGGATGAAGTTTTACATACGTGTTCTTATTTCCATTAGAATAAGTCTATATTACAATTCAATTATTTACAATATATAATAAAAAGGATACACAAAAAACCAAGCTGTGAAAAAGATGCTATGCCGAGAAGGAGAACTGTCAGGTGTGGGAATACTGCAGGATTGACAGTGAGACATACCGAGTCATTAATTCCACATCCAACTGTGGAAAAGTCAGTATATATAATTGTCAACATGACCTTACTTTTTAAAATTTTAATTAATGGCAAAAGTGTACACTCATTTTGATTCTTGACAATGGAAGCCAGGTTGTCTTAGCATGCTCCTCTTGTGGATCGTTTTGATACTCATTAGTGCTTTTTAAAAAAAAAACAACTGAAAATGTGCACAGCACTATACCCACCATATAGCTTGATCAATAACGTATTCAAAATACAGTCGAACCTGGTCTTAGGACCACCTGTTTAAAGCGTTTCCCTGGTTATAGGACCGGGTCTACAATTTCCCCGAGTTTTTTACTATATGCTAACACTGATTACGGCGCTCACCGTATGACGCGACCAGAGACCAGGCTAATTAACCGCCGCCAATGTTATTTATCCCGTTTACGACACGCGGGTAATCCGAGATAACGATACACTGACCAGCCAGTCCTTCTCCGTCTCGCTGGGAGCCATAAACGATCGACACAGGTGTCTACAGGTGTCGAAGTTTTCCCGTATTTAGTGAGTCCCAGATTACAGTGGGACGTGTTACGTTTATCAGTCAATACTGGTGTGAGAAACACGGCAGACACAGATCTATGATTCGTGAAGTGACATCACTTCGCGGTTCCGTCTAGACCAGAGTAGACCATTGCGTGGCCCGTATAAATTACAGGAATTAACTAAAGAATTAGTCATTGCCCGCTTAGAGTGTATTCACGTACATGTACAGTATCTCAGTGAATTATTTTTGTGGATTTTAAAAGTGTTACACACAATATAGGAAATGGCCAGTGTCAAAAGCGCACCTATTCAATAACAAACGGGAGATCTGACATACTAGACGTTATCATGGACTTGAGAGAAAAATTGAACTTATCGTTTATTTCATCTGTCAAACAATAGACTACCATATTGGATTTTTTTTCAAGTCAAAGTGATACATGTACAGTATAAGTGGAATCTGTGTATGTGTGTTTTATTTTTGTGTGTTTAACTATCGTGTTTATGAAAAGTGTCCAACCAGTGGCTATTGTAGACCGACATGTGCACTATGTTCTACTCATGGATTACGCTGATTTGCAGGTTAGTTTTCATAGTGCTTAGGATAAAAATTTTTTTATCGCTCTATTTATTATGTGAAACCTGTGAGGCAGGACCACCTGTCCTATGGGACCAGTTTTTGAAAGTCCCGTGAATGGTCGCCTTAGACAGGTTCGACTGTAGTCTTAAAACAGCAACATCACTAAAAACTGTTGATTTTTTTAAACAAAAAGTGTCACAAAAATGCCATTGATTTTGCAAACCTGTAAACCTGAAGCCTGTGAACGAGACACCAAATAGTTTTATTTTGAAAAAAAAAAGAACCTACACAAATAGAACTTTTTTTTAATTGCTGTTTTAGTACTAGTGGAAGAGTGTCTCTTTGTCATTGTTATTTTATTTATTTTCTTTTTATATAAGGTAATCAGAATTATGTCAGTGTAGTCTATTTTTGTAAGAAAAAAAAATACAGTACATATTCACGACTTCGAACACTATTCCTTGTCCTCAGTTAACGAGTTTACTGACCTTGCTCTACTAGAAAGAAAGACTAATGTTAGGAGTAATTTGCACTGCATCATTTTTAACAGCAATATACATTACCGTAACTTATCAAATTTATCACAGTAATTTTGTCATTTGGAAATGTTGCCATTTGTGACTGTTAGTGTAAAGAACAATTGTGCTCACATGGGAGAGTTTGTATATTCTAGAGGTGTGAGCTTGTATTACTATAAAAGACATAGCAGATATATCGGGTTCAATAGCAAGTGAAACAAGCTGTATAAGCCAATGAATGTCAGTCAACTGAAAGGCACAATTTTATATGGGAATATTTAGCGCAGTCAATGGGCGTGGCATGGCTTACTCATTCTGCTCTGTAATATAATCTTACTCACTCTTTTAAGACAATGGTTATCAAAAGAAGAGCATGTTTTTTTAATTGCAGATGCTCTTACATTAAATTTCAGAGTTGCATATAAAATCAGCATGAAGTTAGTATCGCAACGATTATAAGTTTGAAAACAAACCAATGAATCAAGAAAAGCCATCTTCTGGATGTTAGTGTAAATACTCTTATGTGCAACCAGGAACAGACTACAAATATCACGTCATAGTTGGAGGTTCAAGATTGGAATGTTACGCAAGAATCAAGTCATTTCATGCTCATTCTTTTGTCTTATAAGAGGGCAATAAATAAAAGAGCTAATTACCCAGTGGACTGGATATAGTGCACTAAAACAAACAGAAAACAGCATTTCATTTTTACATACACCACCTGGGTAAAATAACTGATAACTAAAGTGAATTCATCAAAGATCAACTTCTCCATCCATTAATTGAAAAGATATGTACTATCTATCTATTGACCTTTCGAGCCGTAGCCGGCCCATAGGGCGTTGACCAAGATACTCCTCTTATCTAAATTTGTATTCTAGTAGTTTTCAATTCTTTTAAAGATATTTTATCAAATCTCGCCATTTGTCTCTGTTCTGTGCAAGCAGCTCTATCTCATTGAGGGAGCTGATTTCTGCTGCTCTTGCCTCTCTCATCAATGTTTCTCTCTGGTCTTTTCTTCTTACCTGTTGTTTCCCAAATGAGGGCTTGCTTTGCTATTCGGTTATTATCTCTTCTCATTACATGTCCAACATATGACATTCATCTTTTCTTGATTACTGAAGATATTAGTGGTTGATTGGCAATTTCTCTATATATTTACTATATATACTATATTTCACTCAAAAAATGTATAACACAGGTAATATAGAAACCACTAAAATATAACGTAAACCATAAATAATTCAATTCAGAGGCCTCTTAACCCTGGATTACGATACACACATGTGGGACAAGTTTTCACGATATCATCATAAAAATGACTACTTAATTGTTACATTTGGAATTTGGAAAATAAGATTTTCCTTTGAACTTCTGCTACACAGCTGTATGTTTACCCAAGTAGACACCGGGGAATCAGATGCTGTAATAATTTCCTGAGTTATGTTAGATTTATGGTTATGTTGAACACATGGCGGCGTGGCTACTGGAAGTATTTCGTTGTCTATCCACACAACCACCATACGTTTGTCAATCTAGCCGTATTTTGACTCCTTCAAAGCATTGTTTGTTGTCTATCCCATGTTACAAAGAACGCTTTTGTCAACGGTTGATCCCTTACCATCCTGATCTTGATCCTTCCCACACTGCTAGATGTTACATTGGACTTGTAGTGGTGTTTTTCACCATCCATCTCTACTCTTGGCGAGACATTTGATCATATCTGAGTCTAGGCCTACCAACTTTGCTTCTCTTACAAGTGTTCTTTTTAGTCTCTCTGGGTCTTCTTTTTCTGTATCCTGATGTTTTCCACGGAAGAGTTTTTTAAATTCTCTAGTTGTCTCTTTAACACACATTCATCTTCTCTTCTATTGGTAGATGAAATTGTTGAGACCGTTCCTTACCATCTTCTACCTTTCACTCCCTGTAGAGCATAGTTCTTCAACAAACACTTTCAAAGCCATTCTGTTTCTTCCAATTCATTTAAGATGATTCCATGTCTTCACTATCATCTTCATCTCTGCATCCACCTGTTTCTCCAAGAATCTTGAATGGCGGATTTACTTTTTTTTTCTTTTCTTTGACTTGTCCTTGTTTGTGAAGTTTTTGCGGCTTATTTTTTACAGTACAAGATACCTAATCCCTAGCACAACCCTCCTTAGTTGCCTCTTATGAATATGCCTAATAGGGAACAGCATTACAATTCTTTACTCACTTTCGCGCCCCTGCAGTGAAGGGTGGTTCCTTATATTGTATTATATTATAGTATATATTAAAAGAGGAGAAGGCAGAAAAGCAAGATGCAGACCAGATGGACAGACAACATCAAATAAATGCTACAAAAACATTGATTGACAACGAAGGGAAACCACCAAAAGAGCGAGAACCAGAACTTTGTACCTCCACAAACACCAGAAAAAAGGGTAAAAGACGAAGTGAAGAAGGAAAGAACATCTTATTCGATTTATAGTTTTATAGCGAACACAGAAAACATTATAGGATTGTGCTGTTCTGAAACAGCTATACCATGCTACCCTAGAATTGCCTTTAATGGGATTACTGTGACCACAAACCACTCTCCATGTGTGTGCCACACATTTACACCCCAGAAAGAAATACTGAATATAACATCATATGCCGTCTGTGATATTAATGACCACAAACCAGGAGCCTCCTGTATGATTGATACAACTGTTGCACCAAGCATTTCATCAGCAGAGCCAGATCTATGGAATGTTAATCTGACATTGTTCTTGAATGATGTTCAAGTTAATGAGACAGAATCGTGTGGCAGCAGCTACAAGACGGGAGCAGAGAACATCATCAAGTTCTGCTGCTATAAAGGAGACTTGCCTTGCTATCCCAGAATTGCCTAAATGGGATCACTGTAGTTGAAAACTTCTCCTCTGTGTAAACTACACATTCACATCTAAGAGCGAATCAGTGAAGGTCACAAAATCATATTCTCTCTGTGGTTTTACTAACTACATGTCAGGTGGCTTCTGTAGGATTGGAAATGAAACTTACCACCACTGTGTGTCTATATGTTTGGAATTGGAGTCATCAACGATGGCTAACATCATCAAGTGCTACGACGATCATCATTTTCGGGAGGATGCGAACTTCCATGGTATATGGTGGATAGGCGGCAGGAACCATTGAAGGCTATGTCTAAAAGTGTTCCTTCTTGCAGTTTCCTCATATTCCAAGTCCGGCTTTTGCAGGAGCTACTGAGTTAAGTGCTCTGTGCACACCGTGAGCTGTGTGTCTCATCCGTTTTGATCCTGTTTCGATATCCCGCTTGTTTACGGTGAATGATATCGTATGACAGGGAACAGTTGGCTGTGTTCACTTTCTGCGTGGTTTCGCCTTGTCTTTGGCGTGTGCTGAGACTGCTATGATGGGGACTACAGTTACCTTTCTTTGTTTGGGAGATGAGTTAGTAATTTGGATGATTCCACTGGCACGGGCGGTTGAGCAATTATGGATTTTAATTCGTTTGCTGTGATACCGAGGCCTTCCAAACAATAACCAATAACCTGCCTAAGCACATCAGTTCACTAACTACTGAACTGCCGTGCTGTTGGATCGATCGATCGATATAGTAACAGTCCTCTTAATGATACCATATAAATCAAACACACTCTTAGAGAAATCAATCAATTGTATTTTGTTCAGCAGTTGTGTTCAATTAAGACATAGAACTCGGGGAATTATTGGTACGAGTGTCGTCAGAGTGCAGTACGTCCTCTCCCATCTCAATACGTTGACAGAGAATGAAGACGCTAAAATCATTGGTCGTTGAGGCAGAAGTGCAGGGCTTTATTTTCGATAACTCTTCTGATAGGGACTCAGTTACTTACACAGATGTCTCTGTTATCAGTCTTCTGTTATTCAGCACGTACGGAGCTCATGTGCTTTCACCGCTCATGATGGAGGCAGAACTGAGAAGGGAGACAGTGGGTTTTCGAATTGACTACAATAGTTTGACCATGGAAATTACCATTTTACAAAAATATTATCATGGCTTGAGGTACAGCGTTATAGAGATATATGTTTCCTTAGTGACTCAATGAGTATGCTCATAAAGATCGCAAATAGGCTGTGTTCGATGGCAGTAGTTAGAACCTTGAGGGTCTCCTTTTACGTCCCAGGACACGATGATGTAAGAGGTAATGAGCCCGTAAGAGACATGCCAGTTTGACTTATGCTGAGGGTGGAAGGGCAACGGATCGCTCTGATATCTCCCCTCACATTGATCATGCTGGACGAAAAAAAAAAAAACGAATCAAAAAGTGACCCAAATCCGCAGCCATGAACAGACTTCAAGAATATCATATCAGGGGGGAAATGCCAGACAACAGCTTAACGTAGGAATACAGAGAAAACATGTCAACAAAAACAACACCGGTGTTGTTAGTCACCAGACTTTGATGGATATTCTTCGGGAGAGATTTGAATACTTATGGACTTGTCCAATTTGCAGAGTAGATTATTCAGTCGTCTAAACTAAACTAAACTAAACTAAACTAAACTAACCTAAACTAAACATTTTGGAATATCATTGAATGCTTACTTTGATACAAACACACTGACCACGATTTTAGTTGAGGTGGTATATAAAACTAAGTGTAATATGATAGATATTGTGCAGGAATAAACCATTTCAAATCAAAATTTGTAATATTCTTTAGTCAAGTTTGAAAAAAATTACTATTATTGAATAAACTAGAGTGAATAATAACATAAAAATAAACGGGACACATGTGAAACAAGTGCAGCAAGTTAAAAATTTGAGCACAAAAATCATCACCTTTCCAAAAAAAATGAGAAAGATACTATGCAATCCAATTTTGACAATAGAAACAGAAAATAGTTCTTAAATGTTATGTAGATCCGTCTTAACACATGGATGTTAATCATGGAAATAGGACAAACGGACAGAGAAATCACTGAAGTCTGCAGAAATGTGGTTTTACTGAAGAATGTTGAGAGAACCATGGACAGCTAAGAAGAATAATGGAAAACGTTCTGAAAGAGGCCAAAGCAAAAAGAGAGCTAATTTCAATATTAGGAAGAAACAATCATTATTTTTTGACCATGTCAGAGAAGATAACAGCTGGATATATTGTAACCACTGGGACAATTGAAGGACGAAGAGATAGTGGGAAGCAAAGAGAAAAGATGCAAGGCAGCTTAAGAGAATGGCTTGGCAGAAGGTCAACAACAGAATGATAAATAACTGTCGAGATAGAAAGTTGTTGAGAGACATGATCACCTACGCCAGCAGGTTTGGTATTTGATTAATAACATCAGTTGGAAGTAGCAACACAGAAATAGAAAGCATTATAGCTTAGGCCGAAATAGCATTTCAGAAAATGAAAATGGTTTTGTGGAACAAGTCTATATAATTAGAAATGAGAAAGAAAGTTCATCGATGATATATAGAGCCAAATCTGACCTATGGAAACGAATCATTGACAGTAGACAAACAGATTAAAAGACGATAATGAGGCTAGTGGGAAGTGATTTCTTAGACAAATTTTGAAAGCGAAGGTAACAATGACATTCATTCCCAAAATAACTAAGACATTCCAAAGAGGCCACACAAAAAGTTAGCTCCTAAAAAAAACATCTGAAAGAAACAATTTCAATTTTCGGGTTCATCATGAGAAGAAAATAAGTTGAAATAATTGTAACAACTACCTACATGAATGGAAATAGGATCGCGAACGACAATGTGAGAAGATACGAGATAGTTTGGTGGCCCCTGGCATGGAGAACAGTCAAACAACAGAATTGATACGATGCATGTGGATAGAAATTTGAGGAGGACACCGTCGCATACACAATCGGTATAGAATATGATGGTTATAAGTATGTATTAATAGTATATATAGAGGTTATATGATTTAAACATATAACAATATATTTATACCATATTGACATATACAATAATCTATTTCCTTTACATTTGTAAAGTAAACTAAAATTGATAAAAATTGCGTACATTAAATAATCTTGAAAATTGATTATGAAGCACCCTTATAATAAATTACCTTATTTTCAAGTTCTTACAACGTTATCTGTTTGATTCCAATCATGTAGGCTATGTTAATTCGCCATAACTCTTCAACATATCAACACGTTAATTATCAAGGTATATATAAATAGCATTGGGTATAATAAACAACAAAAGTTTCAATTATTGCAAATAGAATTGTGAAAACCAAGTGTTTTATAGCAGATATGACATAATATTTAAAACATACCAAATTGAGTGGTCTCTTCATGACTGTACCCGAGAGGTCAGTCTTATTTCACAAAACTAATAAAAGTAATCAGATACCCTGAATATTAAAGGATCTAGAGACTGCTGTTACGACACAAGACTTCTATTGAGTATTTAAATTATTTTTACAGGACAAAACATTGCTGATTTCCAAGGTGACTGCCGATTTCGTAGCAACCAGACTATTAATTAATGTAAAAGCATATATATGCATATATATATATACTTTTAATTTAGACCATTATGGAAATATTCTAAAAATGTATCATCTTATTTTATTACGACTTTTGATGAAAAGTTACAATTTTAACAAACTTGCCTCTTTAAAAAATCTATAAACTGTTCATCACATTCATTTTGTAAATGAAACAGTAATTATGAATATCTACAGGGTGGTCCGAAAGTCTTGTTAAACCACCTGATATTTTTTTTCAAATTGTTGATACAAGTTCTATAGTGTGGAAACGTCTGCTTACAATGTATGAACACACGAAGGTCTACTTACTGGAAATAGCATGAAGGGTGTCCAACGGGGCTTCGAGGCAAGATTCATTATTCGTCAAATTTTGCACAGAACGTGACGAGTACATTATACACTACAGCAGTGGCGGTATTCGCACCGATTAACTGATTGTTTGAACGTGATTGCATCTGCCAATATCTGCATTCTCAAATGAAACATTAAATGGTATCTGAACAGAAAAACCGTAGAGGGTAATAAGATATTCGAAGACGGCAGTATCCGCATTTTAAATGATGCATATAATAATAATAATAATAATAAGCTTTCAATGAGAGAATAGGAAACATAACAGCAGCAGAGGCGAACAGAAGAGCAAAAGATTGTAAATTATATCTCCCCTCGACGCTGAAAGGCAGCTGAGGAAGGAAAGAGGGAGAAGAAGAAGGAGAGAATAGCCCCAAAATCTAATTGGGAAAAGAATTGTTAATTTCGTTCAGGCATTAAGCGGTCTGCTTCAAGAATGACCAATCAGGACAACCGAAAAAGCTTCTCCCAGAATCAAGTGTAATGAGTTGACCTGTAATGAAACAAGCTGCATCAGACACCAAGAAAGCAACAACCTCAGCAAGACCTTCAGCAGTAACACTTGCAGTTTTCAGCGGCTGCGTGCTGTACTCAACTTTCAGAATTTGGTTGTTCATTAAAGGAATGTCATCTCCGTAATCTCTGATGACGTCAGTTCCTATGTATCCAGGCCTAACCCCGTTGACACGAATACCCTTCGGCCCAAGCTCTACAGCCAGACATCGGGTGAGCTGATCAATAGCAACTTTAGAAAGAGAATAGATTGTTAAGTCTGGGATAACCATTTCCGCTGAGATAGAAGAAATGTTAATTATGTTTCCTTTGGTCTTCTCCAGATGCGGTATGGCCTGTTGTATTAGGAAAAACACAGCCTTTAAATTAGTGTCCATAATGTTGTTGTACACTTCATCACTAGCAACTTCTATTGTTTGTTTCGACTTTAACACGCCAGCATTAGGTACCAGAATGTCCAAGCGACCAAACCTCTCCACGGTCTGGTCAACAAACTGTTTCCGTATTGCCGGATCGTTTATGTCCCCTTGAATTGTAAGAACCGAGTCAGGGTGTTCACCATTGACCTTCACTATCTTCTCAAAGACATTCTTCAATTTTGAATGATCCCGCCCACAAAGAGTGACCTTTGCCCCACGGGAGGCAAATAAAAGAGCAATTGCTTCCCCGATACCGGAACTTGATCCTGTTACTATAGCAACCTTGTCTGTCAACGTAGATGCCATTGTTGTTGATTGTTGTCAAACCTGAACCTAGTTAAGTAGAGACATTAATAATATTAATAATGGCAATGTAGTACATGTAGTAATAATATAGTAGTAATAATAGTAGCATAAATACTAGTTGTAGTATTAGTAGTAGGTGGAGTTGTAATAGTTGTAGTTGTATTTTTCCTTATACGAAAATGCTTATCAGAAGCCTACCATTCTAACCTATTTAAGAGGTAAAAGTGGCGACAACTCTAGCTTTCAATAATAGTAGTAGCCCTTGTCAGACACAGTTGACTGGATTTTCGGCGTCTGTAGGACATTTTTATTGTTTTTGTTGTTGTTTGTTATTCTTTTATTTAGCCGTGTATTCTCTTTCAATCACACGTGAAGTAAATACGTGCTGCCGTCTATATTTACCAGTCTATAGTAAAGTATTCGTAACCTTTTCGGTTGAAGAAGTTTTTGAGTAGTATTAAAATAGAGTTGTTCAGGAATGAAAGAGAAATGTGGCGGCAACTAGTTTCCAAATGCCAAAGAAGTAAATGTCTGTGTACCGTTCATATCTAACAAGTTTACATGAACACGTTCCGTACGTTGCAATTATATTACAATAGATATAGCAAATTGAGCGTTTATGAATCTATTTATCTATATATTGTCCTTTCGAGCCGAAGACGACACATAGGGCAGAACTACAATCTCAAAAACAGAAACCTTGCGTGCCAAGGCACATATTGCAGAGATCACTAGTTCTAAAATCTGTGGTTCCGTTTCCATAACAATGGTTTTTACAATAACAGCTTGTCAAGCCATCGATCAACCTCCTTAGTCGCCTCTTACGACATGCCTGGAAGGTCACAGTGTCACTATTCTTTACTTCCCACATAATGAGGCCCGGTAACACACGGGAGGTTTAAGAGTAATTATACTTTAATATGATCATCATCATCGCTGTGTGCTGTCTCCGTGTTGAAGATTGGCTACCAATGGAACGCCATTCTGCTGTGTCTATTGCTTTAATGATGTAGATTGTCATAGGCTGACTTGTCCATCATTTGATGTTACTCGTCCATTCTTGGTCTGCTTCTGCCTCTTTTACTTTGCATTTTTTCATTCCAAGATTACTTTTAGCAGGCTGCTGTGTCTTTTAACATGCCCCCAAATCTCTCTCTATTTTTTGAATTGTGTTTAGCAGTTCTTTTCTCATGTGTAGTTGTTTCAAGACTTCATTATTTCTTTCTTTTTTTTCATCCATTTCTTCCTATTCTTCTATAAATCAACATTTCAAATAATACATTTTTATGTTCTGTTTTCTTGCCTAATGTCCATACTTCTGATGCTTCTGAAGCATACAGGAATGTTCAGAAAATATAACATTTTACTATTTTTAGAATGAACATAACACTTAAATGGAATGTGATAGTTAAGTGGTTAGAATGTCAGGCCGTTTGAGGTTCAACTATCAACGTTGATTATTTTTTGTCTAACCAAGACATCAAATGGCAAGACAAAATAACCAACTTAACTGTCCTGCAACGTGCTAAGACCCTAACAATCATGTCGATGCTCAGAAGTCGAAGGCTAAGATGGCTGGGGCATGTCCAACGGATGGAAGAAAAACGCATTCCTAGGCAAATACTATATGGTGAGCTAAAACACGGAAAACGACAAATCGGCAGACCTAAACTACGATATAGAGATATCTGCAAATCATCTCTGAAAGACTTCGCCATCTGTGAAAACGACTGGCAACATCTGGCAAGTGATCGCACATCATGGAGAGCATATGTAAGGAACGGTATAACAACATTTGAGACTGTGCTAAGACAGGACTTAGAAGAGAAGAGACTCATGAAAAAGGATGGTAAACCCTGTGGATCAGCGAGCCTGACCTGTTCATTATGTGACCGCGTGTGTTTGTCAAACATTGGCAGAATTAGCCACGAGAGAAGCTGTTCGGCAAAACAATACCTCAAAAAAATACGCAATAGCCTCCACTAGACCGTCTGACAAGACGAAAAGGGCCATATAACCAAGAAAGCTACCATCTAGTTCCTTCCTCTTCTTTTTAAACGAGACATCTTTAGACGATATCTGATAGAATGAAAGAAACCATTTCTCAATTCAAAACTGGTGACATCTCCATTCAGCTTGTCCAATAATGGCACTGACGATTGACGCAACAGCCTTCTCTATCATATGTTTGGGTATGGCTGTAGGGAATTATCATCTATTATTGTCACATTCAATAAATATGTCTATCCTAAAGATGTTGTAAGGATGATACTTCAATCTGATTGACTCTTCTGAGTTGTGAATATGTTACTGATTCTTTTTTTTATTGAACTGGCAGTAGAAATAATTTGTCTAGTAATTTGTATTTTGTATTCCATTTCTTCGTTGTTCCAGATCAATTACTTTGACAACTGTAAGTTTACACTTATTGAGCAGCATACTTTACCACCTTCATTAACCACTCTTATCTGCATCATTATGTTTCATCTTCACCACAGGTATAGCTTCTAGCAATATACTCTTAAATCATGAGAAGCATTTTTATAATTTATTAGTGACGATACTGACATAGTGTCTTTGAGAATACATTAATTTTTGTGTGTGTTAATCGTTAAAGACATTTTTAGCTACAGATTTATCAAGCTTGAGTAAAAAATAACTTTATACATCTGTTTAATGATTAAGGCGGCCATGCTAACCATAATGCTAAATGTATTCGGTGAAAATATTCGTCTTTATCACTCTATTTACAACCATCTAACAGCATTATGAACATGTGGCTGTAAGTCATTGTTAATAACTGGAACAACAAAGAAGAAAATTGATTCATTTCAAACAAAATGCTGTAAAACAAATTCTTAACATACCCTGACAATGAAAAAAGAGCAATAAAGACTTTAACATTAAAACATCATTCTATAAAGGAAAAAAAAATACTATGACACAGCAGGCTGGAAAAATGAATAATGGAAGGCATTGTTCCTGGATGATGCTTAAGTGGCAGACCAAAAAGAAGGTGGTTTAAAAACATGAAGAAGAACTGAACATGACAAGATAAGAAGAGAGAGACGTGGCTAGATACAGAGATTCTTTCAGAAGGGGTGTGGTGAATGCAATGTTCTGTTGAAGATCTGGCTAGATACATAGATTCTTTCTGAAGGGGTGTGATGAATGCAATGTTCTGTTGATGATGTGGCTAGATACAGAGATTCTTTCAGAAGGGGTGTGGTGAATGCAATGTTCTGTTGATGATGTGGCTAATTACAGAGATTCTTTCAGAAGGGGTGTGGTGAATGCAATGTTCTGTTGATGATGTGGCTAGATACAGAGATTCTTTCAGAAGGGGTGTGGTGAATGCAATGTTCTGTTGATGATGTGGCTAGATACAGAGATTCTTTCAGAAGGGGTGTGGTGAATGCAATGTTCTGTTGATGATGTGGCTAATTACAGAGATTCTTTCAGAAGGGGTGTGGTGAATGCAATGTTCTGTTGATGATGTGGCTAATTACAGAGATTCTTTCAGAAGGGGTGTGGTGAATGCAATGTTCTGTTGATGATGTGGCTAATTACAGAGATTCTTTCAGAAGGGGTGTAGTGAATGCAATGTTCTGTTGATGATGTGGCTAGATACAGAGATTCTTTCAGAAGGGGTGTGGTGAATGCAATGTTCTGTTGATGATGTGGCTAATTACAGAGATTCTTTCAGAAGGGGTGTGGTGAATGCCATGTTCTTCAAAGAACAAGCGGTCTATTGATAACGATAAATGGCGCGATGGGTTTATATACATTATATATATATATACATATTATGTTATAATATCATGAGATGCCATTTAGTTAATTTTCAACATCATCATCAGCGTTAAGTATCATGTCTGCTGGCGTAGGTGATCATGTCTCTCCATAACTCTCGGTTTAGACAGTTATTTCTGCTGTTGACCTTCTGCCAAGCCATGCTCTAAAGCTGCATGGTAACTTTTCTTTTTGCTTCCCTCTGTCTCTTCGACCTTCAATTTTCTCAGCTGTTACACATATAAGTAGTAGTCATGTACATTACTCTCCTATGACCTTTCATTATTTCTTTGTTAGGAGGGGGGAGGGGACTGCTCCAAGTTGTAACGAAGAATATAGTGTAAAAGAAATTACTCGAGGCTGGAGCAAGGAATATCTATATATTTATATTTAGATCAGACTTATCAGATGAAATGCAGTCAGCTGATTTTAATTCAAAACGATATCACTAGTATTACA
Organism: Megaustenia siamemsis; assembly: GCA_032433765.1. Classification (NCBI taxonomy): domain Eukaryota; kingdom Metazoa; phylum Mollusca; class Gastropoda; order Stylommatophora; family Ariophantidae; genus Megaustenia; species Megaustenia siamemsis. The sequence goes on from JAVIAB010000047.1 coordinate 20,048,359, forward strand.
GATCAAATACAGTCAGACTATCTTAATTCAAAACGATAGCACTAGTATTCCTGATCAAATACAGTCAATTTTAATTCAAAACGATAGTACTAATATCCCAGATCAAATACAGTCAATTTTAAATCAAGACGACAGCGCTAGTATTCCTGATCAAGCACAGTCCGCCTATTTTAATTGTACTAGTCTCCCTAATCAAAAACAGCAAAAACAAAACATCATTATTTTTTTGTTTTCGTTCGTCAGCTTTTACCTATGACGAAGTCCCTAGAGACTAGGAACTAAATTTTGTGCGTTAATCCGTTTTCCCTGGCAGCCGTGTGCACAGGGGTCCCTCGCAGAACAGGCAGATAACTCTGTCTTCCTCTTCTACTTACTTAAATTTCTTTCCGTCGATGCGTAATTGGCGTTTCAAATCGGAACTCGCTGCAAAGATCAGGAGTGGTTGCCGCAGAGAGAAATCATAATTAAAAAACCCCAACTGGTGCAGCCGGGACCAACCAGTCCCCCAACGTCCTGAATGAATATTTAAAATAATATAATGTCCGCCTATTTCAATTCAAACTACAGCATGTACAAAACTTCAGAATCAAATACAGCAAGACCCTTGTTTTGAGACAGAGAGGTTTTGAGTTCAATTCCCGGCTACACCAGTAATGGATTTTTATTTGTGATTTCTCTCTACAGCAACCACACTTCGGCTCAGCAGTGAGGCCAGGCTTGAAACGTCAGTTACTCATCGACGATAATAATATGAGTACCTCGGAAGACGAGGTTATATGCCTGTGCGGCGAGTGTCTTCTGTGCACAGGGCTGCCTGGGAACAACTGATTAACACGCAAAATTCAGTTCTTAGTCTATAGGGACTTCACCAGAGGTGAAAGCTGGTGAACGCATAAAAGAAAATAAAAATAGAGCCTTTTCAGCATCTACCACAATTACTTAACTATCGTTAAAAAATAAACGAGGGCTGGAAAACAACTAAAGAAATTGAAAATAAGCTGCTGCTTTTGCTTGCTTGTTGCTTGCTTGCTTGCTTGCGTTCGCTCGATGCCTAAAGTATTCTAGAGTAGGTAGACTAGAATATTCCTCTTCATCATCCGCCCTTAAAAGGACGTTAAGTGGGTGTGTCTGCGTTGTGTTGTGGTTTGCAGTATAACTGTGATATTTGCGCCTTTCGGCCCAACAATCCAACTTCAGCACGACATTTTTGAGTACCGGGTTGCCTTCCCTCCTCGATCCCTGCTCGCTTGGCCAGACTAGACAGGTTAGTCTGTTACTGGAGCCACCGCGGAGAGGTGGAGCCGGGTCTGGATGATTCTGGTTCATCGATCCTGGCGCAAGCCATCAGCTGTGGGTCGCTGACAACTTCCAGCTCTGGTGCTGGGAGGCGCGCCTATATCAAAAGCATGCTTTTGATAACAAGTTGGAAACAAGTGAAGTGTCACGTCACAAGTGGCGTATAGGAAATATGGTGTTAGTGACCATAATTTGTATAGACTTTCGGTAAATGCTTTTTGGGTTAAAATATAGCGATTGTGGTGGTTAATATGTCGATTTACTTTCCCATAAAAAAATCAGGTACCTATTCAAGGCTGGGTAAAACGTTTGTAGTCCAGTTGACTAACCACTGAGCTATCGCACCGCGCTTTGAAAACAAGTGCATCGAGAAAATACTTGGTACATTATAGAATGGATTTTTTAAACTAAAGCATAATTAAGATCAATGACAAAGCATCCTATAATATCAATTGTAATCCAGAGAAGAAGGTGGTAATATGTTGAACATGTTATGAGAAGAGAGAACAAGAGAATTTCAAATCAGGCCCTCAAATAGGAAAAAGGGGATCAATGGACAAGAAATCAATCTAGAGGAACACTAACAAGAACACTGAGACTAGGGGAAATAACAGCAGTCATCAGCTAAATTGATATGACTGAGAACTCATCCAGTGCAGTGTGACACGTTCAGGGTGCACAGTGATGGAAACAGCAGGGTGCACAGTGATGGAAACAGCAGGATGCACAATGATGGAAACAGCAGGATGCACAGTGATGGAAACAGCAGGATGCACAGTGATGGAAACAACAGGATGCACAATGATGGAAACAGCAGGATGCACAGTGATGGAAACAGCAGGATGCACAGTGATGGAAACAGCAGGATGCACAGTGATGGAAACAGCAGGATGCACAGTGATGGAAACAGCAGGATGCACAGTGATGGAAACAGCAGGATGCACAACAGACAGTGTCGATATTACCCATTAATGTTATCTCTAAACAATTCAGCGCAATTTAATTTCAAATTCAATGACCAAAATTAGTTTAATGTTACATTAATAACTCATTGTAATTGAATAATCACAGTTTCAGTTCTCACAGTAAATTACATAAATAAATATTAATGGTCACTGTTTGCTAGTTTTAATGTTTATGAATTGGGTTGAGAGGCATCATCTCACAGGTTGCTGGGATTAAAATAACAAGAACAATGTTTTTGTCTCAGTCATTTAATTATTAATTAATTAGTAATTTATTATAATTACTTAATTATAATAAAATAATAATAAATCAAAGTGATATGCATTTAATATAAAAGTTCAAAGTAATTTATTTACAAACGTAAATTTTAGTAACAATTTTATTAAGAAATCACACAAAACGCTTTCATAAAACTTTCGGCTTACCAAACTCACAACAGCTACCTCACTGGATTAAGTAGATTCACTATATATATATAAATATGATGACGTAGCGAAAATCAATAACTTTTTAGTGTCGTTTTATTTAAATAATGTACGGTAGGCTAGTTTACCATCATATTAAAATGTCATGTGTATGCCAAGGCTATGTCTGTTATTTAATCACTATCTTACGTGAACATATCTATTCCTTTTTCAAGTTTACATACTTTGATCATTCTAATATTTTATGTTAATTTTTTTTTTTTTAATTCAACTGCAATTTAAGAACAGCAATAAAGCATAATTTAACATAAAAAAAAGTAAAGTACCCCCGTCACGCCAAGTGGCGTTTAGGAAATATGGTGTTAGTGACCATAAATTTTACAGACCTTCGGCATATGTTTTTAGGATTAATGTGGTCGGTATTACGCCCGTGCTACTTTACTTTCCCAGAAAAAAATCCGGTACCCATTAAAGGCTGGGTGAACCGGAAGCCATCGGTTTGGATCGATCCCTACCTCTTGTCCCTTGAAGTGAGTGTAGTTCACTAACTACTGAGCTATCGCAGCTCCCTAAGTTAACATATAGCGTCGAGCAAATAGGAATAGCATTTTGCAAGAGTGCACTAGGCGTGCGCACAATATGAATATATTATAATCATCAGTGTGCACACACTAGATTATTTCTTTTAAACCTGATTACGTTATATTTTACCACAGCTATCTATAGATCATTGGTTTTACCACGAATGCTGTGACGTCAAAGCTTCCAACATTTAAAAAGACATTGCATTTTGCTAACTGTTTTGTTACGTTTTTCTACATCAATTTAATCATTTGCTTTTTTTCGCTGCTAATTTTCCATGCTAGTGTTTTATTTTATTGTGTTATCTTGCTCTCGATGTATCTCTTTGCTCTGCATGCTTTTGTTTAACTTTCGAGGTATTCATTTGCGCGAAGCTTTAATGATTTTTTTAAAATTTGATTTTCCCCTGTGCTGTGTGATTGTCCCCTATGCTGTGTGATTGTCGCCTGTGCTGTGTGATTTTCCCCTGTGTTGTGTGATTTTGCGCGACATATTTATCCCCCTGCCCCGCACCACATCCTTCGATTTGGACAATTCTTTTCATTAAAAAAAAAATATTGCTAGTGGACAAACTCCATCTAAAGCGAATAAAGCTCTCAGAAGCAGCAAGAACGGAAGAAGGAAAACATAGAAGTTGATGAATTAATTCAATAACAGCATATCTTTGTTATATCTTTGTGTGTGCATGTCTATGTCAGTCATATCTCATATCTTTATGTGCATGTTTATGTTAGTCATGTGTCATATATCTTGATGTGTGTCAGTGTTAGTCATGCCTCGTTTCGGTGTGTGTATGTCTGGGTTAGTCACATCTCATATCTTTGTGTGTGCATGTCTGTGTTAGTCACATCTCATATCTTTGTGTGTGCATGTCTGTGTTAGTCACCTCTAGTGACTTGGGCAGATGGTGCTCGTAAACCTGGGAGGGCCGACCATCTAAGGGCAGAATCCCCCTACAGAAAAGATCATCTGCTGCCTTGCAGGAAGATTGAGGACAATCAAAGGCTAAGGAAAGCAAACCTGAATAAAATGCTGGCTGAAATCGAATGCACTGGGCCACTGGCGCAGAACACAGTGCAACGTTTTAACGGGTGTTCGGTCAGAGTGGATCTGGCAGATTCTAATTGTGATGTTCTGTCTGTGGGGGCGATCAACACAGTTAACCTGACAGCTGACTTCATGTGAGAGTCTGTCACATGACCAACACAGATACACATTAAGATATGAGATATTACTAAAGACGTACATAAAGATATGAGGCATGATTAACACATACACACGAGGATATGAGATATGACTAACATGATACAAACTAGATATGAGCCATGGCTAGCACACACACACACACACAAGCTAAGATTTGTGCCATGGCTAGCACAGAAACACACCAAGATATGAGCCATGACTAGCTCAGAAACACATCAAGATATGAGCCTTGACTAGAACAGAAACACATTAAGATATGAGCCAATAATAATTAAATAATAATTTAAAGACCTCTGATTGAAAAAAAATATGTCATTCTAAAAACAAGCTTTCACATCAAAGTTAAAAAAATAGCGCTATATTTAAATATCTATAGGGTGGTCGAATGTTTATGTTAAACCCCTAGGTGTTTTTTTATAAAATGGCTAACACAAGCTGTTATAGTTTGGAAGAACATCTTCTTGCAAATGTATGAATTTACGAAAATCCTCCTACTGTAAAGAGCATGCAAGCTGTTCAATGGGATATCGATGGAAGTTTCACTATTTTTAAAATTTCGCACATAATATAGCACCACTTCATTTTTCTACGGCGACAATGAAGGTGCTCACACCGATTAACTGTTGACTGAAATCTGCAAGCACCACAGGGTTGCCCTGCAGTGGATCCCGTCTCACTGTGGAATACCAGGAAATGAGAAAGCAGATCAGTTGGCAAAGGAAGGTTCAACAGGCACACAACTAGATACACCAGTTACATACCATCATAAGAAACAGATAATAAAATCAATCAGAGGACCACAAGCCCCAAATCAGGATGCCTTTCATAATATGAATAGATATGAACAAGTTATCATTATACGCCTAAGAACAGGACACAAATCGACTCCATAGTCACATGTATACGAAATTCAAGATCGGCACATCAACTACTTGTACATGTGGACAGGCACCCCGGACTGCTGAACACATACTTCAAGACTGCACTGAATATAGTAGACTGAGGAAATTCCATTGGCCCACAGATACAACACTACAGACAATACTATATGGGCCACTGCAAGAATTACAAAAGACAGTAAAATTCTTACAGGAAACGACAGTGCTGATATAGACAACACTTCGAGCGAACGAAAGATAGATAGATAGACCGATTAACTGTGAGTTAAATGTAAAGCAACAGACAATCAGACTATTTTAGTCACCTGAAATGAAATATAGAAAGTAAGGCATATCTGAACACTAAACCTCTAAGGAAGTAACAAGACATTCGGATACAGCAACATCCGTATTTTAAATGTGCATGTATAATAAATATATATATATATATATATATTTTTTTTTTTTTTTGAGGAAAAGCCCACAATCTTTGTAGGGAAATATTCAGATTCTGTTCTTCCATCAAGCGTCTACTTCAAGACTGCCCAATCAATAGGACCGACAAAGCTTCTACCAGAATCAAGTGTAATGAGTTGACCTGTTATGAAACAAGCTGCGTCAGACACCAAGAAAGCAACAACCTCAGCAAAACCTTCAGCAGTAACACTTGCAGTTTTCAGCGGCTGTGTGCTGTACTCAATTTTCAGAATTTCCTTGTTAATTAAAGAAATGTCATCTCCGTAATCTCTGCTGACGTCAGTTGCTATGTATCCAGGCTTAACCCCGTTGACACGAATACCCTTCGGCCCAAGCTCTACAGCCAGACATCGGGTGAGCTGATCAATAGCAACTTTAGAAAGAGAATAGATCGTTTCGTCTGGGATGGTCATTGCTGTTGTGATAGAAGACCATGTTAATTACGTTACCTTTTGTCTCCTCTAAATGCGGTATGGCCTGTTTATTAGAAAAAACACAGCCTTTAAATTAGTGTCCATAATGTTGTTGTACACTTCCTCGCTAGACACTTGTACTGCTTGTTTTGGCTTTAACACGCCAGCATTAGGTACCTGAATGTCCAAAAGACGAAACTTCTCCACGGTCTGGTCATCTGTTTCCGTATTGCTGGATCATTTACGTCCCGGAACATTTGGGGCACGGAAACACTACAAACCATACTGGAATAGTGAACTAGAGCAACTGCACAATGACATGGAAACATCTCGAAAACAAGCAGAAAATAACCCCTGCCAGGAACACCACAATAACTATCAGCATGCTAAAGCCAAATTTCAATGGGCTAAACTACAAGCCAGACGGAGAAGTTGGAAAGAGAAAACAGAGTACATGAATCTAGAACGAGACACAAGAAAAGTGTGGAAGCTTGTAAAACAGCTGAATGATGAGGGTACAGAAGGGAACACAAAAATTACACTGAAGAAGGATGGAAACATTCTAACAGGTAAACATGCAGCAAATCACTTTGCAGACTCCTTTGCAAATGACAACAATATTGAAATTAGCCTAGAGAAACGTCAAGAGACCCGTCTAAAACAACAAAATGCAAGACAAGAAGAGACTGCACATGAAGTCATGGAAATACCCATTACACAAAGAGAGCTAGAGCTGGCAATATCCAAATTAAAAATGAAAAAGTCACCAGGTAGTGATGGAGTGTCTAATGAAATGATTAAGAACTTGGGAACTGCAGCTAAAGCAAAACTACTGCAGATCTACAACATTTGCTGGATCACAGGTAAAGTGCCACAGGCATGGAGAGAAGCAATTATGATACCATTACTAAAGCCAGGAAAAGATGGTTCAATGACATCCAGCTATAGACCAATCAGCCTTACAAGCTGTTTGTGTAAAACAATGGAACGTATAATCAATCTCAGACTGCAGTGGTACCTGGAAAGTGAAAATCTCCTTGTCCCACAACAAGCAGGCTTTAGACAGTGTTACTCTACCGAAGATCAGGCAACCTATCTTTCCCAGGAAATTGAGGATGCGTTTCAAGAAAAGAAACTGGTACTAGCAGCATGGATAGACCTAAAGAAAGCATTTAATAAGGTATGGAAGGAAGGGCTTTTGAAGAAACTGAGAAATTATGGAGTAAATGGCAGGATGTACAAATGGGTCAAAGCATACCTGCATAACAGGAGAGCCAGAGTGCAACTGGATGGTCTTAAGAGTAAGAAGGTCTTACTGCGCCAGGGCGTTCCACAGGGAGGGGTACTATCTCCAACACTTTTTCTGATCTACATCAATGACCTAGTTACTGAACTACCACATGGTATCAAAGTGGCAATGTATGCAGATGACTTGGTAATGTGGTGCACAGAGGAGTATGCAACAGTGGCCTCCAAATTGTTACAAAGAGCTATGAATGCACTGAATTCATGGACAAATAGATGGTGTATCAGCATCAATACAGACAAATGCAGTACTACACTTTTCACTCTTTCCCCAAAACAAAAAGCAGGAGCCATCTATATAAACAATGAGCCTGTGAAAGAAGACATACAGGCTACGTATCTCGGAGTTACATTTGATAACAAACTATCTTGGAAACAGCAGATAAATAAGGCAACCCAAAAAGCAAGGAGAAAATTGGCTATTCTAAGAAAGCTGTGTGGAACTACGTGGGGTGCGAGTGGGAAAATACTCAGTAAAGTTTACCAACAGAGTATACGCCCACATTTAGAATATGGATCATCTGCATGGTGTTCAGCATCAAACACCACACTTCAAGAACTGGATAAAGTACAAAACAAGGCACTTAGGGTCATCACAGGAGCAATGAAATCAACACCAATATTAGAGATGGAGAAATTGTGGAGGATACCAGCACTGAGAGAACGGAGGGACACAAAGGTGCTGATACAGGCAGAAAAATTTGCTTGCATGCCGAGACATCCAATGAAGGACCGATTCCAAAATCTTGCATTGGGACGACTTAAGAGAAGCAGTTTTATCCACCAAGCCAAGCGTATTAGTAGACAAACACCAGACATGCCAAGAGCTGTTAACCCCCTACTGCCCATACCAGAACAGACTCCCTGGACAGAGGAATCTGGATTATCAGTTCAAATACGGACAGAAGTGAAAGGAATAGTTGATAAAGAGGAACAGAATAGTCTACAGCGAAAAACAATAACTCTCAGTTTCCTGGATGAAGAATACCCACAAGACCTATGGATTCGTGTGTATACAGATGGATCAGCACAGAATGCAGTAAAAAATGGGGGAGCAGGTGCATATATAGAATACCCAAATAACACTAGGGATATGAATAAAATAGCAACAGGGAAATATTGTCACAATTATGATGCAGAAATACAAGCAATAAAGTTAGCAATAGAAAAACTGCTGAACATTAATCTTAGCCCGCAGCCTGTAGTGTTTTTGACAGATGCAAGATCAGTACTCCAGGCACTACAATCCAGAAAATTACCACATCTGCAGACCTTATTGACTGAACTCTGCAAGCACCACAGGGTTGCCCTGCAGTGGATCCCATCTCACTGTGGAATACCAGGAAATGAGAAAGCAGATCAGTTGGCAAAGGAAGGTTCAACAGGCACACAACTAGATACACCTGTTACATACCATCATAAGAAACAGATAATCAAATCAATCAGAGGACCACAAGCCCCAAATCAGGATGCCTTTTATAATATGAATAGATATGAACAAGTTATCATTATACGTCTCAGAACAGGACACAATCGACTCCATAGTCACATGTATACAAAATTCAAGATCGGCACCTCAACTACTTGTACATGTGGACAGGCGCCCCAGACTGCTGAACACATACTTCAAGACTGCACTGAATATAGTAGACTGAGGAAAATCCATTGGCCCATAGATACAACACTACAGACAAAACTATATGGGCCACTGCAAGAATTACAAAAGACAGTAACATTTATACAGGAAACGACATTGCAGATATAGACAATGCTTCAGGCGAACGAAAGATAGATAGATAGATTTACGTCCCCTTGGATTGTTAGAACCGAGTCAGGATGTCCACTATTACCCTTTACTATCTTCTCAAAGACCTTCAATTTTGTATGATAACGTTCACATAGAGTGGCCTTTGTCCCAAGGGAGGCAAATAAAAGAGCAATTGCTACCCCGATACCGGAACTTGATCCTAATACTATAGCAACCTTGTCTGTTAACGTAGACCCCATTGGGTTTGATTGTTGTCAAACTTGAACCTAGTTAAGTAGAAACAATAATTACATTGATAATTGTTGTGTGATATTAGTATACTAAAGGTATACAAATTAGATCAATTAGCAAATTAGATCATGTCATTTATTCTCCCTGTCAATAAGTATACAGAAGACTGTGGTGCTTCCAAAAGGTGGAGCTATATCATTAAATAATACACCCCTTGAATCTGTGAGAATGTGCACATATCTCTGTTCTATGGTCATAACCACCGTCTTCCTGAAGAAGAAACAAATTCCTGAATTTGAAATGCATCTTCCACATTTGGTAAACTTAAAGATAGAGCATGGGCCAACACCAAATTAACAATGAGAACTATTATTCAAGTTTACCAAAGTCGTGTGCTTTGTACACTTCTATACAAATCAGAAACATGGACTACCTATGCAGGGCAGGAGAAAAGGTTAAACGATGTTCACGTGTGTTGTCTTCGAATGATTATCAACATTAAATGGTAGGACTAAGTAACCAACTCTAATGTCTTACAACGAGCCAAATTGCCATATATTATGACAACACTTAGGAGTCGTAGACAGAGATGTCTGGGTCATGTAAGAAGAATGATAAACATTCGTATTCCCAAACAAATATTGTATGGTGAACTAAGGACGTGATTAGACCAAAGGGCAGAACAATACCGAGCTATAAAGATGTTTGTAGGGCTTCCTTGAGTGAATTCTCTTTCAGTGAAGGAAACTCGGAAATTCTGTCTGCAGATCGTAGCACACGGAGAAGAAAAATGACAAAAATGGTACATCTTTCGAAGCATGATGATATCAAATTCAGAAGACAAAGGGCGCAGGAGAAAGGAGACGAGTCAGTTCTACCACGATTACGTCTTGTTTGTTCTGCGGATAGATCTATCCAATATTGGCAGATTTAGTCACGAGAGAAGGTGTTTAGAATAACAGCATCCAGCATAATTCACTAATATTTTTTACCAAACTGCTGACTTATCATGATTGCTAGCTACACAACGTATGTCAAGAACAAAAAAGGTCATATTTAATGGTAGTATACTAATTACAATTAGTAAAAGTTGTACTATAGTAGCAGTGGTGCAACTTCTATAAAAATGTTTACCGGAATTCTACTATCGTAGCCTATTTAAAAATTAAAAAAAAAAGATACAAAGATGCAAAAATAGTTTTCAATTACCTCTGAAGTAAATAGGATCGTATCTGTTCATATATAACAAGTTTACTGGAACACGTTTCGTAAGTAGTAATCTAGGTAAAGTTCACGCTACTATTACAGAAGGTTCCATCATCATCATTATCATCATCAAGTACCGGGCCTACTGGCGTAGGTGATCATGTCTCTCCACAACTTTCGATCTCGACAGTTCTTTATCATTTATGTTGTTGACCTTCTGCCAAGCCATTCTCTTAAGTTGTCTGTTTTTTTTTTCTCTTTGCTTTCCTCTATCTCTTCGTCCCTCAATTTTTCCATTTGTTACAATATATCCCAGTTGTTATCTTCTCATTACATGACCAAAAAATGATGATTGTCCATTCATAATATAGGAAATTAGCTCTCTTTTTGCTTTGACCTCTCTCAGTACATCTTCGAAGATACCATAGTTTATACAAAAACATATTGCATGACTAGGTGGTAAAATGAAGGTTCCACAGTTTATGTACAGGAAAGATTGCATTACTGCCGATTAAATGAAGGTTACAGGCTTTTGTATAACAAAAAGTAGTTTTCTAATCGATGTTAACTCAACTCTTTTAATATAGATTTTGTAGAGAAGTATTAATCGTTTATATAAAGAAATATTGATTGTGTAATCAGAGAAATAGGGATTCAATCCTTAATAGGATATCATATAAATATCACATCGTTATCAGATGTATCTTATCTAGACGATATCATAGATACAAACATACAACATAATAAAGGACAACACGTTTTTTAGATTAATACACATTTTATATATATATAAATAAAACTGCATATATTAATACATATAAAACTATAAATGTACATACTCGAAAACAACGTTAAGGGGATTCCAATGGAAAACCCTCGTTCGGTAGAGGACATCATGTGCTACAGGTGATACCCGATCGTCATCAAGCTACTGTAAGCAAAATAAATATTAAGCAAACTCTAAAGATTAGTACTTGGAATGTGAGAACACTCATGCAGAAGGGTAAACCAGAAAACATCATACAAGAAATGAAAAGAATGGGTTTACAATTACTGGGACTTTGCGAAATAAGATACACCGGATCAGGGGAGATGTATTCTGATAAACATAAAATAATCTATTCTGGAGGTACAAACACCAAAGAGGAGTAGGTATCATCTTGGATGCAGAAAGAGCAAGAACAGTGAAAGGCTTTTACCCAGTATCTGACAGAGTCCTTTTAGTGAAATTGAATGGAATGTCAAAAGACATAAATCTTATACATATACAAGTTTATGCACCAACAGCAGACAGTCTAGTGGAAACAATTGATACATTTTATTGATGGTTCTGTTATTCGGCACGTACGGAGCTCATGTGCTTTCACCGCTCACGATGGAGGCAGAACTGAGAAGGGAGACAGTGGTGTTTTCGAATTGACTACAAGTAGTTTGACCATGGAAATTATGGCTTTTACAAAACTATTATCATGACTTGAGATACAGCGTTATACAGATGTATGTTTCCTTAGTGACTCAATGAGTATGCTCAGATAGATCGCAAACAAGCTGTGTTCGATGGCAGTAGTTAGAATCTTGAGAGGTCTCCTTTTACGTCCCAGGACACGATGATGTAAGAGGTAATGAGCCCGTTAAGAGACATGTCAGTTTGACTTATGCTGAGGGTGGAAGGGCAACGGATCTCTCTGACATCTCCACTGACATCTCCACTGACATCTCCACTGACATCTCCACTGACATCTCCACTGACATCGATCATGCTGGACGAAAAAAACAAACAAACAAAAAGTGACACCAAATCCGCAGCCATGAACCGAGTTCAAGAATATCATATCAGGGTGGGAGATGCCAGAGAATAGCTTAACGTAGGAATACAGAGAAAGCTGGTCAACCAAAACAACACCGGTGTTGTTATGTCACCAGACTTTGATGGATATTCTTCGGGAGAAATTTGAATACTTATGGACTTGTCCAATCTGCAGGGAAGATGATCTGTCGTCTAAACTAAACTAAACTAAATTAAACTAAACTAAACTAAATTAAACTAAATTAAACTAAACTAAACTAAAGTAAATTAAACTAAACTGAACTGAACTGAACTGAACTGAACTGAACTGAACTGAACTGAACTGAACTGAACTAAACTAAACTAAACTAAACTAAACTAAACTAAACTAAACTAAACTAAACTAAACTGAACTGAACTGAACTGAACTGAACTGAACTGAACTGAACTGAACTGAACTGAACTGAACTGAGCTGAGCTGAGCTGAGCTGAGCTGAGCTGAGCTGAGCTGAGCTGAGCTGAGCTAAACTAAACTAAACTAAACTAAACTAAACATTTTGGAAAATCATTGAATGCTTACTTTTGATACAACACACTGACCACGATTGTAGTTGAGGAGGTATATAAAACTAAGTGTAATATGATAGATATTGTGCCCGAATAAACCATTTCAAATCAAAATGTGTAATATTCTTTTAGTCAAGTTCGAAACAAAATTACTATTATTCAATAAACTAGAGTGAATATTAACATAAAAATAAACGGGACACATGTGAAACAAGTGCAGGAAGTTAAATATTTGAGCACAAAAAAATCATCGGCTTTCCAAAAAAAATGAGAAAGATACTATGCAATCCAATTTTGACAATAGAAACAAGAAAAATAGTTCTTAAATGTTATGTAGATCCAGTCTTAACATATGAATGTCAATCATGGACAATAGGACAACGGACAAGAGAATCACCGAAGTCTGCAGAAATGTGGTTTTACAGAAGAATGTTGAGAAAACCATGGACAGCTAAGAAGAATAATGAAAACGTTTTGAAAGAAGCCAAAACAAAAAGAGAGCAAATTTCCAATATTAGGAAGAAACAATCATCATTTTTTTTACCATGTCATGAGAAGATAACAGCTGGGATATATTGTAACCACTGGAAAAATTGAGGGACGAGGAGATAGAGGTAAGCAAAGAGAAAAAATAACAGACAGCTTAAGAGAATGGCTTGGCAGAAGGTCAACAACAGAAATGATAAATAACTGTCGAGATAGAAAGTTGTGGAGAGACATGATCACCTACGCAAGCAGGCTTGGTATTTAATGAATAACATCAGTTGAAAGTAGCAACACAGAAATAGAAAGCATAATAGCTTAGGCCGAAATAGCATTTCAGAAAATAAAAATGATTTTGTGGAACAAGTCTATATAATTAGAAATGAGAAAGAAAGTTCATCGAGGATATATAGAGCTAAATCTGACCTATGGAAACGAATCATTGACAGTAGACAAACAGATTAAAAGACGATAATGAGGCTAGTGGGAAGTGATTTCTTAGACAAATTTTGAAAGCGAAGGTAACAATGACATTCATTACCAAAACCTAACTAAGACATTCCAAAGAGGCCAACACAAAAAGTTAGCTCCTACAAAAAAAAAACATCTAAAAGAAACAATTACAATTTTTCGGGTTCATCATGAGAGAAAAAAAGTTGAAATAATTGGTAACAACTACCTACATGAATGGAAATAGTTATCGCGAAGGACAAAGTGAGAAGATACTAGATAGCTTGGTGGCCTGGCATGGAGAACAGTCAACAACAGAATTGATACGATGCACTGTGGATAGAAAATTGAGGAAGGACACTGTCGCATACTCAAATCGGTATAGAATATGATGGTTATTATTATGTATTAATAATATACATAGAGTCATAAGGATTATAAAATATAACAATATATTTATATATATTGACATATAAAATATTATATTTCCTTTACATTTGTAAAGTAACTAAAAATGGATTAAAAATTGCGTACACTAAATAATCTTGAAAATTGATTATGAAGCACCCTTATAATAAATTACCTTTTTTTTCAAGTTCTCGCAAACTTTATCTGTGTGATTCCAATCATGTAGGCTATGTTAATTCGCCATAACTCTTCAACATATCAACACGTTAATAATCAAGGGTATATATAAATAGTATTGGGTATAATAAACAACAAAAGTTTCAATTATTGCAAACAGAATTGTGAAAACCAAGTGTTTTATAGCAGATATGACATAATATTTAAAACATACCAAATTGGTTGGTCTCTTGATGACTGTACCCCTAGAGGTCAGTCTTATTTCACAAAACTATAAAAGTAATCAGATACCCTGAATATTAAAGGATCTAGAGACTTCTGTTACGAAAAAAGACTTCTATTGTGTATTTAAATTATTTTTACAGGACAAAACATTGCTGATTTTCCGATATGGCTGCCGATTTCGTAGCAACCAGACTATTCATTAATGTAAAAGCATATATATGCATATGTACCAAATTGAGTGGTCTCTTGATGACTGTACCCCTAGACGTCAGTCTTATTTCACAAAACTATAAAAGTAATCAGATACCCTGAATATTAAAGGATCTAGAGACTTCTGTTACGAAAAAAGACTTCTATTGTGTATTTAAATTATTTTTACAGGACAAAACATTGCTGATTTTCCGATATGGCTGCCGATTTCGTAGCAACCAGACTATTCATTAATGTAAACGCATATATATGCATATGTATATATATATATATATATATATGTATATATATATATATATATATATACATACACTTTTAATTAAGACCATTATGGAAACATTCTAAAAATGTATCATCTTATTTTGTTAAGACTTTTGATGAAAAGTTACAAATTTTAACAAACTTGCCTCCTTAAAAAATCTATAAATTTTTCATCACATTCATTTTGTAAATGAAACAGTAATTGTGAATATCTACAGGGTGGTCCGAAAGTCTTGTTAAACCTCCTGATATTTTTTTTCAAATTGTTGATACAAGTTCTATAGTGTGGAGAAACGTCTGCTTACAATGTATGAACACACGAAGGTCTACTTACTGGAAATAGCATGAAGGGTGTCCAACGGGGCTTCGAGGCAAGATTCATTATTCGTCAAATTTTACACAGAACGTGACGAGAACATTATACACTACAGCAGTGGCGGTATTCGCACCGATTAACTGATTGTTTGAACGTGAAGCATCTGCCAATATCTGCATTCTCAAATGAAACATTAAATGATATCTGAACAGAAAAACCGTAGAGGGTAACAAGATATTCGAAGACGGCAGTATCCGCATTTTAAATGATGCATATAATAATAATAATAATAGTAATAATAATAATAAGCTTTTAATGAGAGAATAGGAAACATAACAGCAGCAGAGGCGAACAGAAGATCAAAAGACCACAAATTATATCCCCTCGACGCTGAAAGGCAGATGAGGAAGGAAAGAAAAGAAGCAGAAGAAGAATGAGAGAATAGCCCCAAAATCTATTTGGAAAAAGATTTGTTAATTTCGTTCAGGCATTAAGCAGTCTGCTTCAAGAATGACCAATCAGGGCAACCGAAAAAGCTTCTCCCAGAATCAAGTGTAACGATTTGACCTGTAATGAAACAAGCTGCGTCAGACACCAAAAAAGCAACAACCTCAGCAACACCTTCAGCAGTAACACTTGCAGTTTTCAGCGGCTGTGTGCTGTACTCAATTTTCAGAATTTCCTTGTTAATTAAAGAAATATCATCTCCGTAATCTCTGCTGACGTCAGTTGCTATGTATCCAGGCCTAACCCCGTTGACACGAATACCCTTCGACCCAAGCTCTACAGCCAGACATCGGGTGAGCTGATCAATAGCAACCTTAGAAAGAGAATAGACTGTTAAGTCTGGGACAACCATGTTAAGAAAGAAGAAATGTTAATTATGTTTCCTTTGGTCTTCTCCAAATGCGGTATGGCCTGTTGTATTAGGAAAAACACAGCCTTTAAATTAGTGTCCATAATGTTGTTGTACACATCCTCGCTAGACACTTGTACTGCTTGTTTTGGCTTTGAGATACCGGCATTAGGCACCAGAATGTCCAAGCGCCCAAACTTCTCCACTCTCTGTTCAACAATCTGTTTCCGATTTATCGGATCGTTTATGTCCCCTTGAATTGTAAGAACCGTGTCAGGGTGTCTACCATTGACCTCCACTATCTTCTCATGGACCTTCTTCAATTTTGCATGATCCCGTCCACAAAGAGTGACCTTTGCCCCACGGGAGGCAAATAAAAGAGCAATTGCTTCCCCGATACCGGAACTTGATCCTGTTACTATAGCAACCTGGTCTGTCAACGTAGACGCCATTGTTGTTAATTGTCAAACTTGAACCTAGTTAAGTAGAGACATTAATAATATTAATAGTGGCAAAAGTAGTACATGTAGTAATAATATAGTTGCAATAATATAGTAGTAACAATAGTAGAAGAAATACTAGTAGTAGTAGTATTAGTAGTAGGTGGAGTTGTAATAGTTGTAGTTGTATTTTTCCTTTTACGAAAATGCTTATCAGAAGCCTACCATTCTAACCTATTTAAGAAGTAAAAGTGGCGACAACTCTAGCTTTCAATAATAGTAGTAGCCCTTGTCAGACACAGTTGACTGGATTTTCGGCGTCTGTAGGACATTATCATCGTTTGTTTGTTTGTTTGTTTGTTATTCTTTTATTTAGCCGTGTACTCTCTTTCAATCGGGTGTCCGGTTAGCGCAATCGATAGGCGGTTGGCTTACCACGGCAACAGCCGGGGTTCGTACCCTGGCGAGGACACCTGGGTTTTACTAATTCCCTAAAAAAAAAATTAGTAGGAGCCGCGATAGCTCAGTGGTTAGTGAACTGGACTACTACGGACAAGGGGTAGGGTTCGATCCCAACCGACGGCTCGGGGTTCACCCAGCCTTAAATGGGTACCGGATTTTTTCTGGGAAAGTAAAAGCAGCACGGGCGTAATACCGACCACATTACCCCAAAAATCATGTGCTGAAGGTCTGTAAAATATAGGGTCACTAATACCATATTTCCCTATACGCCACTTGGCGTGACGGGGGGTACTTTACTTTTTTACTTCTCTTTCAATCACATGTGAAGTAAATACGTGCTTCCGTCCATATTTACGAGTCTATAGTAAAGTATTTGTAACCTTTTCGGTTGAAGAGGTTTTTGTGTAGTATAAACATAGAGTTGTTCAGGAATGAAAGAAAAATGTGGCGGCAACTAGTTTCCAAATGCCAAAGAAGTATATATCTGTGTACCGTTCATATCTAACAAGTTTACATGAACACGTTCCGTACGTTACAATTATATTACAATAAATATAACAAATTGAACGTTTATGAATAATTATACTTTAATATGAGCATTATCAACGCTCAATGCCGTCTCCGTGTTGAAGATTGGCTACCAATGGTGCGCTATTCTGCTATGTCTATTGCTTTAATGATGTAGATTGCCATTGGTTGACATGTCCATCATTTGATGTTACTCGTCCATGTTAGTCTTGGTCTGCTTCTGCCTCTTTTACTTTGCATTTTTTCCTTCCAAGATTACTTTTAACTGGCTGCTGTGTCTTTTAACATGCCTCGTAATCTAATTTTTTTTTGTTTGAATTGTGTTTATCAGTTCTTTTTCATGTTTAGTTGTTTTAAGACTTCATTATTTCTTTCTTTTCATGTCATCCGTTTCTTCCTAACATTCTATAAATCAACATTTCAAATAATACATTTTTCTGTTCTGTTTTCTTGTCTAATGTCCATACTTCTGATGCTTCAGAAACATACAGGAATGTTGAGAAAATATAACATTTTGCTATTTTTAGTATGAACATAACACAAATGGAATGTGATAGTTAAGTGGTTAGAATATCAGGCCGTTTGAGGTTCAACTATCAACGTTGATTATATTTTTTCTAACCAAGACAGCTACCATCTAGTTCCTTCCTCTTCTTTTTAAATGAGACATCTTTAGTCGATATCTGATAGAATTAAAGAAAGCATTTCTCAATTCAAAACTGGTGACATCTCCATTCCGCTTTCCCAATAATGGTACTGACGATCGACGCAACAGCCTTCTCTATCATATGTTTAAGCCGGGACTCGCTGCAAAGACCAGGGGTGGCTGACGCTGAGAGAAATCATAAATAAATAACCTAATTGGTGAAGCCGGGATCTGAACCCATAACCTCTCTGTCTCGCGACCGGCGTCTCGCCTCGAGACCAACCAGTCCCCCAATGTCATGAATAAATATTTATAAAAAATATAATGTCAGCCTATTTCAATTCAAACTATAACTTGTACATAACTTCAGAATCAAATACAGCAAGACCCTTGTTTTGAGACAGGTTGTGTGGTTGAGAGGTTGTGAGTTCAATTCCCGGCTACACCAGTTAGGATTTTTATTTGTGATTTCTCTCTACAGCAACCACCCTGGGCTCAGCATTGAGGCGAGGCTTGAAACGTTAGTTACTCATCGACGATAATAATATGAGTACCTCCGAAGACGGAGTTATATGACTGTGCGGCGAGGGACTTCTGTGAACATGGCTGCCTGGGAACAACTGATTAACACGCAAAACTCAGTTCTTAGTCTCTAGGAGCTTCGCCAGAGGTGAAAGCCGTGAACGCATAAAAGAAAATAATAAAAATAGAGCTTTTTCAGCATATACCACAATTACTTAACTATCCTTAAAAAAAATATACGAGGGCTGGAAAACAACTAAGGAAATAGAAAATAAGCTAATTGCTTTTGATAACAAGTTAAAAAAAAAAAAAGCAAAGTGTCCTTTCACGACAAGTGGCGTATAGGGAATATGGTTTTAGTGACCATAATTTTTATAGACTTTCGGCGAATGCTTTTTGGGTTAAAATGGCGATTGTGGTGGTTAATATGGTGTAAGGTAAAGTAAAGTACCCCAGTCACGCCAGGTGGCGTATAGGGAAATATGGTGTTAGTGACCCTATATTTTACAGACCTTCAGCACATGATTTTTGGGGTAATGTGGTCGGTATTACGCCTGTGCTGTTTTACTTTCCCAGATAAAATCTGCTACCCATTTAAGGCTGGGTGAACCCGAAAGCCGTCGGTTTGGATCGACCCTACCCCTTGTCCGTTGTAGTCCAGTTCACTAACCAATGAGCTAACGCGGCTCCATTTAATATGATGTTAGTGACCATAATTTTTATAGACTTTCGGCAAATGCTTTTTGGGTTAAAATGGCGATTGCAGTGGTTAATACGTCGACTTACTTTCCCTGAAAAAAATCAGGTACCTATTCAAGGCTGGGTAAAACCTTTGTAGTCCAGTTGACTAACCACTGAGCTATCGCGGCGCGCTTTGAAAACAAGTGCATCGAGAAAATACTTGGTACATCATAGAATGGATTTTAAACTAAAGCATAATTAAGATCAATGACAAAGCATCCTATAATATCAATTGTAATGCATAGAAGAAGGTAGTCTATGTGTTGAACATGTTATGAGAAGAGAGAACAAGAGAATTTCAAATCAGGCCCAAAAGGGGATAAATGGAAAAGAAGCCAACCTAGAGGAACACTAACAAGAACACTGATACGAGGGGAAATAACAGCAGTCACGAACTCCATTGATATGACTGAGAACTCATCCAGGGCAGTGTAACACATTCAGGGTGCACAGTGATGGAAACAGCAGGGTGCACAGTGATGGAAACAGCAGGGTGCACAGCAGACAGTGTCGATATTACTCATTATTGCTATCTCTAAACAATTCAGCGCAATTTAATTTCAAATTCAATGACCAAAAGAAGATTAATGTTACATTAATAACTCATTGTAATTGAATAATAATAGTTTTAGTTCTCACAGTAAATTACATAAATAAATATTAATGGTCAATGTTTGCTAGTTTTAATGTTTATGAATTGGGTTGAGAGGCATCATCTCACCGGCTGCTGGGTTTAAAATAACAAGAACAATGTTTTTGTCTCAGTAATTTAATTGTAATTATAATAAAATAAAAATAAATCAAAGTGATATGCATTTAATATAAAAGTTCAAAGTAATTTATTTATAAACGTAAATTTTAGTAACAATTTTATTAAGAAATCACACAAAACGCTTTCATAAAAGTTTCGGCTTACCAAACTCACAACAGCTACCTCACTGGATTAAGTAGATTCGCTATGTGTGTGTGTATATATATATATATAAATATATATATATATTATGACGTAGCGAAAATCAATAACTTTTTAGTGTTGTTTTATTTAAATAATGTACGGTAGTCTAGTTTACCGTCATTTTAAAATGACAAATTGTATGCCAAGGCCATGTTTGTTATTTAATCACTCTCTTACGTGAACATATCTATTCCTTTTCAAGTTTATATGCTTTGATCATTCTAATATTTTATGTTAAGTTTTTTTTTAAAATTCAACTGCAATTTAAGAACAGCAATAAAGCATAATTGAACATATTAAAAAAAGTAAAGTACCCCCGTCACGCCAAGTGGGTTTATGGAATATGGTGTTAGTGACCAAAATTTTACAGACCTTTCGTCATATGTTTTTTGGAGTAATGTGGTCGGTATTACGCCCGTGCAGCTTTACTTTCCCAGAAAAAATCCGGTACCCATTAAAGGCTGGGTGAACCGGAAGCCGTCGGTTTGGATCGAACCCTACCACTTGTTCTTTGTAGTGCAGTTCACTAACTACTGAGCTATCGCGGCTCCCTACTTTAACATATAGCGTCAAGCAAATAGGAATGGCATTTTGCAAGAGTGCACTAGGCGAGTGCACAACATGGATCTATTATAATCATCAGTGTGCACACACAAAATTATTTCTTTTAAACCTGATTACGTAATATTTTACCACAGCTATCTATAGATCATTGGTTTTACCACGAATGCTGTGACGTCAACGCTTCCAACATTTAAAAAGACATTGCATTTTACTAACTGTTTTGTTACGTTTTTCTACATCAATTTTATCATTTGCTTCTTTCGCTGCTAATTTCCATGCTAGTGTTTTATTTTATTGTGTTATCTTGCTCTCGATGTTTCTATCTGCTCTGCATGCTTTTATTTAACTTTCGAGGTATTCATTTGCGCGAAGCTTTAATGATTTTCTTTTAATTTGATTTTCCCCTGTGCTGTGTGATTGTCCCCTGTGCTGTGTGATCGTCCCCTGTGCTGTGTGATTCTCCCCTGTGCTGTGGGATTTTGCGCGACATATGTATCCCCCTGCCCCGCACCACCCCCCCCCCCCCCACCTCCTTCTATTTGGACAATTCATTTCATTAAAAAAATATTGCTCGTGAACAAACTCCATCTAAAGCGAATAAAGCTCTCTGAAGCAACAAGAACGGAAGAAGGAAAACATAGAAGTTGATGAATTAATTCAATAACAGCCATCTCGACGAGAGCTATCCATTAGAAATAATTCAACACATTCAGACGAACATTCGACTTTCAAACAATGTCAGAATACAAGGGGTGTGGGGGGCGGGGGGGGGGGGGGCTAATAAAAAGATAAGTATTCCGTCGTTGGTTAAAACATTGAGTAGTTTTTAAAAGTATACGCTACACACAGCTATTTGATTTATAGAATATATTTATGATTGAAAATTATGCATCTTTCGATCCTGTTCCTTCAGAAAATAAATTATATGAAATTTGTTGAAAAGCTATTTTGTTTGTAATAATGGGAAGGAAAACTAACTGAAGTGCTTCAGTGTAAATTATATGAAATTTGTTCAAAAGCTATTTTGTTTGTATTAATGGGAAGGAAAACTAACTGAAGTGCTTCAGTGTAAAAATGGAAAGTCAGAGATAGCTCAGAGGTTAGTGAACAGAGTTACTAAGGATACGACATCGTGAAACAAATGCGATTATTAATTATGTTCCAGGCGATCTATGGTCGTCTTTGTGGCTTGATAGAAGTTTCTACCGCTTAGGCACTGGTCGTCACTCTAGTGGATGAGATCGAGTTAGAAAAAAAGTTCTACCTCTGTCTATTTTACCATGTATTTTTCATTCCAAGATATCTTTTAGTCGGCTTTTGTGTCTTTTAACATGCCCCCAAACAAAGAGTGTAAATCGGACACACATGTGAAATCGTAACTGTTGAAATAGAGATTACCTAGTTGTCTAAAAAACCCATTCCCACAAATATAGAATTGAACCAACAGAAGAGAGTTATATCTCTATAGATGTTAGCTGCAGGAACGACTAGAGTCAGGTGTCACCACATTTCAATGCTCTCCGGAGCACCATACCAAGCAATCATGCTTGAAACCACCAACATTAGTCCGAAGTTGGTCACGACTGAAGTTCTCGACCACCAATTACCCCTCCTGAACACTATCCTTTACACAGCGGTTTATCCATGCGACACGAGATGCCAGGAACATTCTATTTAAAACAAGTGACGCGCATAACGGTGTGGAAGTAGCTCAGTGAGGCAAATCGGTTACTTCAAGGACGATCAAAGCCTTTTATGTGTCGGTTTGCTATAGAGAAGCGAACACAGACTAGGCCAACAATGTATGCATGACTGTTATCATCAACGGCCCTCTTATGTGGCTATCCGATAAGTCAAAATTATGTCAGAAAAGACAATGTTTGACGTCATTTAGTGTTGAGGCGTCGATGAGAACGTTTAGCTGACAATTGTGTACTACAAAGAAACAGGAAGAGAGTGGACCAGTGTTTCCGCTTAGTAGAGTTAACAATATACATTTTCAAAATGGAGAAGGGGAGTGAGGTTGACCTTGTAGATAGTAAGTCATTGGAATAATTATTAAGGGTCATTCCAAGGTCATGCTGTGAAAATCGTGATCTATGTTTGGTCATGTGATTACTACTGAAAACCAGTTTTCTTTGTTAATTCTTGGGGGAAGTTTGCCAGCCATCGTGGGAGACGGGCTCGTTTAGAGACAGGATAATTCATTGGCGAGAAATTGTGTTAGTCTAGCTAGACTAAAGTATATTATAGCAGCCATGGTAACATAGAATATGTCAGTTAGGACAGGTTAAGAATATTAGCATTTATTTTTCCGTCGTTGACAGTGTTAAAACACTTAGAGGATTGTTAAGAAGTTAGGGAAAGACTTATTAGCAGTTTGTTAGGAGTAGGAATTTTTATAAGGTCGAGAACAGTAGTATCTTTGAGCACAGAGTATTTGAGATTGCTGTTTGGTAAGATGCCACATTAATAAACTCCCGGAGAACTGGACGGTTTGAACAAATCTCCTGACATCTGATAACCCACGAGTGTCTGTGTTTTGCTGTCTCCATGTGTATGTCAAGTTCTGTCAACAGTAAGAGCAGTGTGCCCAGGTCAGAGAGATCACGAGTCACACACAAAGACACGGTCAACTAGAACAGCCAGCAATGAGGATGACATTGAATAGATGAATTTAGAGAAGTTGAACCAGGGAACAGTTATCAGGTTAAGCTGGCTATGATGACCTTCCATTCAAAAGTCATCTGTCTCCAGTTTGCCGGTCGAAGAAAATAGCAGAACCAAACAAAGTCCATATCAAGTGCATTCTTATTATATATCAAGAGTGCTTTCAAGTCTATATAAGACATCAGCACTTTAATCTGTAAAAGAGAGGAGAATGTGCAATAGTTTGGGGCGGGATTTCTTAAACAGCCAGAACGACACTCGTCATTATCAATGGCAACCTGGAGGGTTTAGCTTACCATAGTCTGAGGGCAGTGAGATTCTTACGTCTACGCTCTTGGTAAACAAAAGGGGGGGGGGCAGAAAGTTCACGCTAAAGAAACCTTGAAATTTAACAATCGAAAAGAGTAATCCACAATATCAGCTTCCCAGATAAATTTAAAAGTTAAAAGTTGCGCAATGCCAACATTTAATGTAAGTAAAAAGTAAATTGCCCCCGTCACGCCAAGTGGCCTATAGGAAATATGGTGTTAGTGACCATACATTTTACAGACCTTCAGCACATGATTTTTGGGATAATGTGGTCGGTATTACGCCCGCGGCACTTTACTTTCCCAGAAAAAAAACCGGTACGTATTTAAGGCTGTGTGAACCCGGATGTCGTCGGTTGGGATCGAACCCTACCCCTTGTCCTTTGTAGTCCAGTTCACTAACCACTGAGATATCGCGGCTCCCAACATATCATGTGTTGGTCCGAAAAGCGCAAATCTTGTGGCTGTGCGCAAATAGCGACATAATTCGACACACTCACTAAATAGGTGTACATTGGAGGAAAAAAAAAAGAAGATTAAGAAGCTCGCTATTTTTTAAAGATAACAATTAATGTAACTTCTTTATTGCCGAATATTTACCCCACTACTGACTTGCAACTTTTCAACTGCCAACTATTTAGCGTTGATTTTACGTTCTTAACTTCTCACCTCCGATAATATTAGGCGCACGTTCCACCTACCCATGGATAGGTGGATAGTTTACTAGACAAATGTGAGTTAGTTGAATATGAGAGTAGAAAGGAAGTGCTTTTCAAAATGTGAGTTAGTTGAATATGAGAGTAGAAAGGAAGTGCTTTTCAAAATGTGAGTTAGTTGAATATGAGAGTAGAAAGGAAGTGCTTTTCAAAATGTGAGTTAGTTGAATATGAGAGTAGAAAGGAAGTGCTTTTCAAAATGTGAGTTAGTTGAATATGAGAGTAGAAAGGAAGTGCTTTTCAAAATGTGAGTTAGTTGAATATGAGAGTAGAAAGGAAGTGCTTTTCAAAATGTGAGTTAGTTGAATATGAGAGTAGAAAGGAAGTGCTTTTCAAAATGTGAGTTAGTTGAATATGAGAGTAGAAAGGAAGTGCTTTTCAAAATGTGAGTTAGTTGAATATGAGAGTAGAAAGGAAGTGCTTTTCAACATTTAAACCTAAACATCAACGCGGCATCCACAATTGCAAACAGTTATGAGTAAAAAAAAAATAAAACTATAATTAGATATATAGTAATAAATGTTATAATATAATATAATAGCACTAGGAATCTGCTCCCTCAATGAGATAGAGTTGCTTGCACAGAGCAGAGACAAATGGCGAGATTTGAGCAAAGATCTTTACAAGGATTGAGACTGCTAGAATAAAGTAGTAAAATAGTTAGATTTTTGGGGTATGTTAAAAGACACAACAGCATACTAAAGGTAATCTTGGAAAGAAAGATACAAGGTAAAAGTGGCAGAGGCAGACCAAGACTAACATGCGCGAGCAACGTCAAAAGATGAACAAGTCAGTCTATGACAATCTGGTCCATCAAAGCAAGCGACAAAGCGGAATGGCACTCCACGGTAGCCAGCCTTCGATGCGGAGACGGCACTCAGTGATGATAATCAATAAATATGCAATTTCCACGACGTGGGCATTCTTTATGAAATATGCTCAAGACAATCACAGACAATTTAAACATAACTGTATTTGATTATGTTTTGGTTAAATCCTTCCAGCAGCAATAGACAATCTATATGTCTATTTGTTCGTCCTCTTCAAACCAGCCTTTCCATGCCTAGCATGATTACATATCAACATGCAATTGTACCTTTATACCTGTTTGCATACATTTATTCTGTTCTTTTTTCCTCATTTTCTTTTATTTATAACTGACATTATATCCTAGAACAAATAATGTCACAAATTAACTTACTGCTGTTTACCTGAAATATTAGTCACTATTAAGGTAAAGCTAGTTCTACAGCAAATAATAATATTTTATATTTTAAAAAGTGAATTTTTACTTTAATTGATAGCTAATTTACTATGGTCTCCACCTCTCCTTACACAAATTACATCTAGTTTTGAATGCTTATTTTTATATTTTCTCTCACCATTATTGTAATTTTATTACATATACATTTTGATGTGAAATATACATTTTCTGTTAAAGTCGAGAAACATCAAAAATAAACCAGACAGACATTGACGTAAACAGTCTTGCATATTTTGAGGGGAGAAAAAACATTGAAATCGCACTTGGTTGTTTCCAAGATATGTCTTTACAGTCATTAAAGCAGTCTTTTGTTTATCTCCATTCTTCGATGTGTTTACATGTATTGTCTTAAATCCATGCCCTTCTTTATATGCTATTTATTGAACCAGTTTTATTGCAGTAAGGAATTTATTTCCCATTTCCACTCCACCACTCGTCACAGCATTTCACAAATGACATCAGTATATTCCATTGATAAGGTCCCACGGTGCAAGTTCAATTCCATAACACAGGCGACGATTCCAAACCTCCTTAGTCGCCTCTTACGACACACGTGGCAGGAACAAGAACAAGAGACAATCGGCCAAGACATGGCGGAAAGCCAGAAAGAATAGCAGAACACAACCTGAGCACTTGAAGCGTCTGGTCTGAAAGAAGAGGTCGATCAAAAAATGGTGCACTTCATACTATGTGCTAAACAGGCTAAGGATGCCAAATGGGGTTATTTCTGTTTAAAAAAGTGTGCTCAGAAAAAACGCTAGCCACATTCTGGCGCCATCATCAGAGCATGAATGGCACAACACGACACAAAGGCATACCAGACTTCCAGCGCACAGGCCAGATATGGCACAAATCCGATGAGAGCAAAGGTGAGGCCCTGCGTGCTCGCTACATTCAGCGGATTAACCAAAGAAATGAGGCTTTATGAATGAGTATACGGGAGTCGCTGTCAGAATTGAGTGGGGATGAAGATCTCGCAATCACATCCAATACCATTCTCACAAACCCTAAAAGGTCACACAACACTGCTCTTGGCTCAGATGGTGTTCGGTACGACAACATAGGTGATTTAGCCGTCGACGACTTGAAAAAACTGGCCAAAGAGTTTAATGCCAGCATTCGGAATGGCCAGATAAGGAGGAGTGGCTACACAGCTACTTACTAGCGCTACCGAAGTCATTCGCAGTATGATTTCAACCATCAACATAATTAAAATGTGAATTAGCGATTCAGGGGAGTGGGGATCTCTTAGGGCTTAAGTGTGTCCTTTAAGCTTTACTTTTCTCTCCAGGTGATATGTTTATCAGAATTCGATATTAATTGTTTCTTTGTTGGTATCAGATGATCTGGTAAACGATATGGGGCAATCGATTCACTTAAACAGACAACTGACTTCATGAGACACTCTGGAATCCTACTCTGATTGAGTCTTGATCGCAAAGAGAGAGGGAGAGAGATGATCTGGTTAGATGATTGCTCCAATACATTCTTTGATGGCACATGATCTGGCTTGATTACAAAAGTAACGCACTCTTTGGTAGTATTTGATTTGCCTTGATAACAACTATGAAGTACTTTCTGGTACTATACTTTATGGTTTGATAATAATGAAGCACCTTCTGGCAGTATTTGATATGAAGCAAATGGTGGTGTGTAATATACACTTCCCAAGGTATGGTAACAAAGTTATAAAAAGGAAATACACCAAAATACTGACGTTTCGGCCAACATGCGACCTCCTCCAGAAAACGAGACCTACACAAACGGACAACGACATAAGGATAAACCTTTCTGTATCTAGAATAAACGGGACAAGTAAGTCAGCGAGGGATAAAAAGAGGGATAATAAATGAGATGAAAAAAAAGGAAATGTACTGCACATTAAGAGAATAAAAATTGATAATATATAACAAATGTGAGCAATAAAATATTGTGAAATTAATGTGGGACTTCTCTGAGACGATCCAGATGTACATTAAGTGGATGACTGAAGTCGAATGTGTATGTGATGAGACGTGAGAGGGAGCTGGGAAGAAAACCAGGCACTTCAGAGTGTAAGAGGCCAAATTAGTTGAAGGGTATGGGAGAATGGAGAGGAGAATCGGAAACGAAAGGGCAACAAGGGTAGAAATGAGAGAGAGAGAGAGGTAACTGATTACCTGTAAGAATGGATATATTGATTCCCCGGCTGTCAGGCAACCCATGCGGGCGATCAGACGATTCTCTAAGGTGAATAGGCTGTGGCTATCAGAAGAACATGACAATATGCCAGTAACTTTGAGATCTACCATACCCCAATGGTTTTTAGAGTTGAAGTGAGACGTTACTGAAGTGCCTACGACTCCAGTGATGTCATACATATGTTCACGGCAAATATAACTGAGGCGGCGTTCTAAATCGACTATGTAAGTCTTACAACGCTTAAATATGATGACATAGATAATGTTGCGCGATGTACAAGAGAATCCTTCTCTGATCTGAAAGGTCCATTAGGGAAGACAACCGTATCCGTCTGGAGCACGTAGTTGCTAGTCTTACATTGAATGTGATCACAACGGATAAAACCCCGACCGTTATGGCGGGAGTCTAGAAGGCGACCCCGGACAAGCGTATCGCGAATGGTACGATCATTCTTTGGATTTTTTGTCCCATTTTCATTTCAACTCGTCCTCTCATTCTTCTCCTCTGATGACGAATTCTCCAGTT
This sequence comes from Megaustenia siamemsis, assembly GCA_032433765.1. Taxonomy (NCBI): domain Eukaryota; kingdom Metazoa; phylum Mollusca; class Gastropoda; order Stylommatophora; family Ariophantidae; genus Megaustenia; species Megaustenia siamemsis. Next base: position 20,077,373 of record JAVIAB010000047.1, read on the forward strand.
TCTCTTCATACAAATCCAACTAGACTCCATCCGCAGGCCTGCCTCAAGCTTTGGACCTGATTATTAGGACCACCTCCCGCGAAATTAAGTCACTCTGTCCATCTGATTTCGTCGCTCGAATCTCAGCCCCGAGGAATACCAGGCTCTCTCGGATCTTCGCTGCCGCGATGGCATCGCTATCAAGCTTGATAAGAGTGGCTCTCTGGTTGTCTGGAGGAAGGACCTCTATTTTTCGTGAAGGATAGAGACAACAATCAGACCACACATTCTATCAAGCCGTCTCCAATGATGCCATTGTCTCAAATAATGCCTTGGTGCGGGAGACTATTCTGAAGTACATTCAGGAGGGACAAATTCCTGCTAGCTCGCCCAGTATGATATTCCCGGGTAGTAATTTAGGTTGATTATTTTACTACACGTTGACCAAGATACACACACACACGACTCTTCATGATGACCAATTAACTCTTCTAACTATCTCATGTCCCGTCGGTACACACTTTTAACTTCCTCGAAAGTATTTTCCAAACCCATTGCCATGAAACTACTCTCATTTGTTAAAGAAACCAATGACGTTCTGAATATCTTTGCCTCCATAACCCTTTCTCCTGATCGTAAGTACTGTCTCTTTGTCATGGATGGATGTCGGCTCGCTGACACCTCCATTCCCCACACAGACGGCCTTCAACTCTCAAATTTTTCCATGAAAAGAGAAGCCAACCAATTATCCTAACCGACGTCCTCTTTCTTCTATCTCAACAAGTTCTAAACTTCAACTTTCTCGAGTTCGATGGTAATTTCTTCATCCAGATCAGAAAAAAAACAGCGATAGGCGCCAACATGGGCCCTATCTACGCTTGTCTTTTCATGGGTTACCTGAAGTACCAGATCATTCACACCAACAAAGGGCCTCTTCCCTTTATGTGCTGTTGGTACATTGATGACTGCACCGGTCGGATGCACCTGTCCGAGGAGGAAACATCTCTATTCATGGAGAATGTGGACCACATTCACTCCTAGATCCTCATCACTTTCTACAATTCAATCTCCTCTGTCTCCTTTCTAGGTATTAAGAACTCCCTCGGTGCCTAGTCTTCTTACCTCGGTCTTCTATAGATCCACTGACTCCCATAGTTTCATCCGCTTCGACTCTTCCAAACCGAAGATCTTGCAAGAGTCTTCGTCAAATTTTCCACGATGATGATTTTCTATATCAAGTCTACCTGATGCTAGATTTCTTTCGCCGACGCCCCATTACAGAATCAGCTCTTCTGTCTGCTCTCCAACCAACTCTCCGCACCTTAGGCCAGGCTGCTCTCACTCCTATCCGCCCCCCCCCTCTCCGATAGTCTAGTACTTGCTCCTACCCATCACCCTCACCACTATTCGGTGATATGAATAATTCACCGCTACCTCGCCATTCTCCACTCGATTCCACCACCTGTCTACTTCTCCATGATCCTTCATCAGCTGCCTTCCAGCGTGATCATAACCGTCACGATGTACTTTTCAGGAACTGTCTTCCCGCCTCCCTCTACAACCATCATGTTACTTTCCGTTGCGACCGCAATCAATGAAAGTCTTGCAACCACATTCTCCAGACTGATACTGTTCTCTTCCCTAATAGTCCCTTTGAGATCAGAGAAAGATTCACTTGTATATCACATAATATGATCGATGTCATCATATGAAAGCGGTGTAAGATGACCTACACAGTCGACATAGGACGCTATAGGTGTAGCTTGCCGTGAACATCTCTATGGCATCACTCGAGACGCAGATGCTCCAGTAGCGTCTCACTTGACCTCTAAGAGCCAGCTTAGGGCCTCTAACGTGGATGTCAAAGGTATTTGCCTGTTGCCATGTTTTTATCTAGTATTTTCAGCCAGATATGATTTCTCTGACTACACTCATGGTCTGTTTATGGTTATGGAAGGCCCCGGCATCACTACAAACGAATTAAAATCCATAATTGCTCAAACGCCCGTGCCAGTGGAATCATCCGAATTAATATCTCATCTTCCAAGTTAAGAATGGTAGCTGCAGTCCTCATCATAGCAGTCTCAGCACACGCCAATGACATAAGGCGAAACCGCACATGAAGTGAACACAGCCATCTGTTCGCCGTCATAAAATATCATCATTCATCATAAGCAATCGGAATATCGAAACACGACCAAAATAGATGAAGCGCACAGCTCACGGTGTGCACAGAGAACTTAACTCAGTAGCTCTGTCAGCAAGCCGGACTTGCAATATGAGGAAACTGAAACAAGGAACTTTTTTTAAGTTTCATTTAACGGCTGTTGCCGCCTAACCGCCATATTGACCAGAAGTTCACTACATATTAATAGGTACGTTGACACCCATAAATAAGAGATATAATCCTCTTTCCCAAATTATATTTATAATCCTTATCAATACGTATTATGCTTAATTCTTATATTTCACTTTATATTCTAGTATTGCTTTACCCTCTTTTCCCGCTTTATTCTATTTTCACAAACCTGGTATTATGTTATTTCTTTATGACATTCCATTCAATCCTTCCTTGTAGTTCTCACCCCGTTTTTGCATCCCGTGTTTATACCTGTCTTCCTTGATTCCCACATTTATCTCCTTGTTGTTTGATTACACGTCTTACTTTGTTTCTTCATGTTTTCACGTCCAGTTATATGTGCATTGCTCTGTATTAGCCGAGATCCGTCTAATTCCTGACCACCGTTCACAGCTTGTGACCACCGGCAGTCATCACGTCTAATCACGTGACTGGTCCGTCTACCCCTCCCTCTCTCACGTTCATCTCTCTCTCTCTCTCTCTCGCTCTCTGCGATCAGGACTCAGAGTAGGATTCCAGACTCTCACATGAAGTCAGCTGTCAGGCTAAGGGTGTTGATCGCCCCCACAAACAGAACATCACAATTAGAGTCTGCCAGATCCACTCTGATTGAACACCCGTTAAAACGTTGCACTGTGTTCTGCGCCAGTGGCCCAGTGCATCCGATTTCAGTCAGCATTTTATTCAAGTTTGCTTTCTTAGCCTTTGATTGTCCCCAATCTTCCTGCAAGGCAGCAGATTGTCTTTTCTGTAGGGGGATTCTGCCCTTAGATGGTCGGCCCTCCCAGGCTGACGAGCACCATCTGCCCGAGTCACTAGAGGTGACTAACATTCATCTCATTCGCATTCAACTTCAGTCATCCAAATAATGTACTTCTGGATCGTCTCAGACAAGTCTCACATTAATTTAGCAATATTTTGTAGCTAACATATTTTATATGTTATCAATTGTTATTCTCTTATTAATATGTAGTACATATCCCTTTTATTTTATCATTTCATTTCTTGTCCTTCTGTTTATCTCTCACTGACTTACTGGTCATGCTCATTCAAGATGTAGTAGTAAAAGAAAAGTGTCACCGTCACGCCAAGTGGCGTATAAGGAATATGGTGTTAGTGACCATAAATGTTACAGACCCTCGGGACATGATTTTTGGGGTAATGTGGTCGGTATTCCGCCCGCGTCGCTTTATTTCCCATAAAAAAATCCGGTACCCATTAAAGGCTGGGTGAACCCGGAAGCCGTCGGTTGGGATCGAACCCTACCGCTTGTCCTTTGTAGTCCAGTTCACTAACCACTGAGCTATCACGGCTCCCATAGATATAGTAGAGTTTATCTTTATTTCGTTGTCCGTTTGTGTAGGTCTCGTCTTCTGAGGAAGGCCGAATGCAGGCGGAAACGGCATTATTTTGTTGTGTTTCTTTTTTTGTTTTAAAACTGTTACCATACCTTGTTGGAGGGTACGTTAAACCCCACCACTTGCTCCGCAATTATTTGCTTGTTTCCTACTAGTATTTGATATGTCTTGATGACAACAATAAGAAACATAATTGATAGAATTTTCAAAATGGCTTAATGACAACAATTATATAGTAACTTTTTTTTAGTAATTGTTTACTTTGTAGAAAAGAGATAACCAAACAAATGTAATGCACAATTTACTTTGATCTAATGCAGTGAACACGATTTTAACTGTTGGAGTATACAAAAACATCATTCGATAGTACACTCAATCAAGGTTTATAATAATATAAACTAAAGCAAAACATAACAAGCTATAATTATGAGGTTTCCAGTATATATACATATATATGTATATATATATATATATATATATATATATATATATATATATATACAGTGTATATATATATATATACACACACATATATATATATATATATATATATATATATATATTCATCACCGAGTGCCTTCTCCGCAACGAAGTTTGGCTACCATAGAGCGTCATTCTGCTCTGTCTCTTGCTTTGATGTTGCAGGTTGTCATAGGCTGGTTTGTCCATCTTTTGATGTTACTCGTGCATGTTAATCTTGATCTGCCTCTGCCTCTTTTACCATGTAATTTCCCCTCCAGGATTACTTTTAGTAGGCTGTTGTGTCTTTTAACATAGACAAAAAATCCCATTTGTCTTGTTTGAATTGTGTTTAGTAGTTCTCTTTTAATTTTTAGTTGTTTTAAGACTTCATCGTTTGTTTTCTTTTCCTTCCATCCAACTCTACCTATTCTTCTATATATCCACATTTCAAAGGCTTCAATTCTCTGTTCTGTTTTCTTGTCTAATGTCCATGTTTCTGCACCATATAATAATATTGAGAAGATGTAACATTTTGCTATTCTTATTTTTAGCCCTGGTGTTATTTGTTTTGATGTTAATATGTTCTTCATAACAGGTAAATGAATTTAAACATTTGGGAATTTTGTTACCCTCAGACAGAAGATGTACAAAAGAGGTGAGATGCAGAATGGCTAAGTCAAAAGCAGCTTTCCAAAAAATGAGGAAAATACTATGCAATCCATTTTTGACAATAGAAACAAGAAAAAGAGTTCTTAAATGTTATGTAGAGCCAGTCTTAACATATGGATTCGAATCATCGACAATAGGACAACAGACAAGAAAATCACTGGAGTCTGTAGAAATGTGGTTTTAAAGAAGAATGCTGTGAGTACCATGGACAGATATGTGTAATGAAGATGTTCTGAGAGAGGTCAAAGCAAACAGAGAACTATTTTCCAATTTTATGAAGAAACAATCATCATTTTTTGGCCATGTAATGAGAAAAGAACAGCTGGAATATATTGTAACAACTGGAAAAATTGAGGGACGAAGAGATAGAGAGAAGCGAGGCGAAAAAATAACAGACAGCTTAAGAGAATAGCTTGTCAGAAGGTCACCAACAGAAATGATAAGTAGCTGCCGAGATCAAAAGTTGTGGAGAGACATGATCACCTGCGCCATTAGGCACGGTTCTTGACGATGATGTTAGAGTATGTTCTTCATGACATTAAAATTACTTTTTGCCATTCCTATTATTTTGTTTATTTCAGTTGTACATTTTCCATCAATAGTTATAGTATGTCCAAGGTAGTTGTAGTTCTGAACTGTCTCCAGGTCTATTCCTTCTATTTTAATATCCACTTGTGGGTTTGAGTATCTTCTTTGTTCTATATATATATATATACACATATAGTTCTGTAATAATAACAAAAGTTAATAATATTTTCACAACAGGGTTGCAAAAAAATTTGAAAAGATATCATCATCTTTATATAAACTTTTAAGAGGAAGACATTGTTTTTTTCCACTCACGGTCTGAAAGTTTGTTGTTGTTGGATACCCCAGTAAGCAATGTCTGTCAAGACTCATGGATGTCTTGGTCGCTTCTTTATCTAGTCACCATTTCTCCATTTTTCATGAACTACACCTTCTGTTGTTGATTATATTTAGAGACGTACAACGTAAGGGAAGTAACCTTAAAATTCATTACAGCCACTTTCGAGAATTACGCCCCTTCCCATACATAAACACATAGCTATGGTATCTATTTAAACAAATATACTATTACATTTATAGCAGAAATATTGGCTAGGCAATAACGGACTTATTAATTATTACACAAATCAGTAGCGATTGATTTACGTGCCTACACATTGTAAACATATGCTACACGTACTCATACACCAACGATGTTAAATAGGCAAATGACATATAAAGTACATTATTTTCCTTTACAGGAGAAAAATCAACATGTTGTTTAAAGTTTGCAGTACTCAGTTTTATTTACGTATGTTGAGTTAATTATATAAACAAAAATAATGTTTAATTGTAGCTTTAGATAAGGTTTAATAATTGTTATGAAGCACCTTCTTTATTAATTACTTTAACGTGTTTTCAGATATGGTCTCATATATTCTTTGTTTTTTTTCTCCTCATGTGAGCAACTTTCAGTCATTTTATAAATAGCAAATGGGACGTTTTAAAATGTAGCAAACTGAGGCGTATCTTGCTGATTGTACCTCCGAAGTCAGTTCTATTTCACAAAACTAATAAATATAGAAATTAGTAATGGACAGTGTGGTTTTGTTGGCAGTATAGGTACGTAGAAGCTTTTATGGTTAGTGAACAGGACTGCAAAGGACAAGATGTAGGGTTCGATCCCAACCGACGGCTTCTGGGTTCACCCAGCCTTAAATGGGTACAGGATTTTTGTCTGGGAATGTAAAGCGGCACGGGCGTAATACCGACCACATTATCCCAAAAATCATGTGCCGAAGGTCTGTAAAATTTATGGTCCCTAACACTGTATTCCCTATACGCCACTTGGCGTGACGGGGGCTCATTACTTTTATTTTTTACTATAGGTACGAAGAGGGAGCCGCGATAGCTCAGTGGTTAGTGAACTGGACCACCACGGACAAGGGGTAGGGTTAGATCCCAACCGACCGCTTCCGGGTTCACCCAGCCTTAAATGGGTACAGGATTTTTTTCTGGGAAAGTAAAGTAGCACGGGCGTAGTACTGACCATATTACCCCAAAAATCATGTGCTGAAGGTCTGTAAAATATAGGGTCACTAACACCATATTTCCCTATACGCCACTTGGCGTGACGGGGGTACTTTACTTTTTTTTATAGGTACGAAGAATAACATATACATCATATGATCTTCAGTAGAAAACGCCATAGAGGTGAAAACAGATGTATACCTATGTTTCATAGATTATACCAAAGCATCTGACAAAGTAAAGCATCAAGAAAAATGTTAGTAGGCATAAACGTTGACAAAACAGATCTAAGAATAACAAATAACATGTGCTGGCAATAAACAACAGTCATAAGAACTGGAAATCAATTGAGAATGTTAAAAAAAATTAAACAAGGTTATGCAAGGTTATGTGATGTCACCAGGTTTATTTAATATGCATAGTGTAATTATTTGAGATCCAGGAGGAAATGCCTGGAATTACATTTGGAGGTCATAGTATAAATAACCTCAGGTATGCTGATGATACATTCTTATTTGCTAAAGATGAATATGGGTTACAAGAAATGATAGACATTATATTGAAGGGAAGCAAACATAAAGGACTTAGCCACAAATAGCAAAACGATAGAAGTAATGGTATCAACAAAGAAAAAGACATCACCGCAAAGCAAAAGAAAGACAAGTGAAACAATATTAAAACAGGTGAATGAATGTTATATCTGGGAACAATGTTAACATCTGATGGTAAATTTACAACGGAGGTGAGATTCAAAATAGCTCAACCTTTAAAAAAAAATGACTATATACTGTGCACTCCATTTTTGACATTAGAAAAAAATGGTACTTAAATGTTTTGTTGAACCAGTCTTAACATATGGATGTGAATCATTGGCAGTGGAACAACAGAAAAAAACATCGCTGGAGGCTGTAGAATTGTGGATTTAGAGAGAAATATTGAGAATGCCATTGGCAGATTAGAAGTGTAATGAGAACGTTCTGAAAGAGGCCACACAAAAACAGAGCTATAGCTTGTTTCATAAGTCGTGCCCAACTTTAAAAATCAATATCTTTTAAACCGCTTTTTGTAATTTTTTTCAAAATTTGCATGTATAGTTATAATGATTAGAACCCAACAGGGAATTAATTTCATTAAAAACAAACATTTGGTTATTATTATTGCTTATTTGATTTATATAAATTTATAACGACCCATTGATGTAGTCAAAATTTAGTGTTTACAGTATTTAAGTTAAAAATAGCGATTAGAATAAAAACGCTCAAATTTAGGATTTTGCACGCTTTCCGCGTGAGTTTTCTGACACAATAAGACACAAGTAGTAAACACGAGACATTGTGTGTTCCATTTCCGTTAATTCAGCGGCGTAACGTGGAACAATAACATTTATCATGAGTCTTAAAATGAAATTCTGCAGTTTACAAAACATCGCAATAAAAATGTATGACTATTTTTGCAAAGAGGCTAAACGAGGAAGATTATTTCATTCTTTAGAAAACCCAGAGAATAGGACAAGACACATTTTGGATTTATCTAAACGGTCATTTAATCGCTGGATTCAAGCACGTGACCGTCAATGCTCCATATATACAAAATCACAAGGAAGAGCAAAAATGTTGGATAATTTCGACAGTGAACTTATTAGAAGTGAAATTCGCAAAATGTTGGGTATGAATGAAACTGTTACAATAAGAAAATTAAAAGTATCGCTGAAAAAGAACAACAGTATTGAAATATCAAAGTCTACATTATGGAGGAATGTGAGAGCTGCAAGCTTTACATCCAGAAAGTATTCCAATGGACGAAACATCATCTGTGAGAAGCCACATATAGTAGTCATGAGAAGCAAGTACTTACGTGAAGTAAAAGAGGTGCGCAAGCAAGGTTATGATATTGTGTACTTGGATGAAACATGGATCAATGCTCACCACACTAACCAAAGGGAATGGCAGTCATCAGATGGAAAGATTAAGAGATTAATACCTAGCAGCAAAGGACAGCGCTTGATAATTGCTCATGCAGGTAGTCGACAACATGGACTAATACAGAATGCAGAGCTCATTTTTCTTTCAAAATCCATAGACAATCGGGATTATCACTCTGAGATGAATGGTCACATATTTAGACATTGGATTGAAAATTATGTTCTCCCAGCACTAGATCGACCATCTTGCCTAATAATGGACAATGCAGCGTACCACAACATTGTTGCACTTGAAGATAAAGTCCCGACGTCATCCAGTACAAAAGATGCTATTAAGATATGGCTCACAAAGGAGCACATAAAATTTAATAACATGTACTTAAAACCTGAATTACTATCTCTAGTAAAGCAAAAACAAAGGACAACGATTTTTCAAATAGATAAGATTATCCAAGAGCACGGTCATATAAGTTTGAGGCTGCCACCTTACCATGCTCATTTAAATCCAATAGAACTAATCTGGGCAAAATTAAAAGGACAAGTGGCAGATGAAAATACAACATTCAAAATATGCGATGTAAAGACTCTCGCTTTATTAAATATAGACAAAGATTATTGGGCTAAATGTGAAGACCACGTCTTAAAACAGGAAGAGGAATATTGGAAAAATGATGGTTTGTGGAATGTTCAACCCCTAACAGTTATTAATCTTTTAGACTCGTCTGATTCAGAATGAAAGTATATAGCCCCCACAATGTTGGCCCCTATATTACCTTAAATTATTTCAACAAACGGTCCTTTTCAGGACCACACAACTATGAAAATTGGACATACAGGTATACCTTTATATTATTATCGTCCGTCCTCGAACTGAGCAGACAATAATTCTCCTGGTGTTTTGTTTTATCCAGTTATTTCCCCATCACGCCTTTACCTAGTGAAAATTAATCGTAGACCAGCAACTACGGTAATTTCTATTCTTTAGGGCTTCACAATTTACAATTTTGACAAACATCAAAGAAATATCGCCGCTTTAAGAAAACTGCAGCTGCAAGATATTTGTTAAATATACATTTAAAGGGTCTTTTGCATTCAAATAACATTTGGAAAATTTCAAAAGTATTTAACAAACGGTTAAAGAGTAATAGCGTTTTGAAGTTGGGCAAATGTTTTGAAACGAGATAATTTCCAACATAAGGAAAAAAGAAACATAATTGTTTGGCCATGTAATGAGAAGAGAATATCTGGAATATATTGTAACAAATGGGAAAATGGACAAAGACTTACAATGAAGCAAGGAGGAATGCTGCCAGACAGTTTAAGAGATTCACTTGACAGAAGGTCAACAACAGAAATGTTAAATAACTGCCGAGTTCGAAAGTTGTGAAGAGACATGATCATCTACTCCAGCAGAAATGGTACCTGATGATGATGACGAATAAAGGTGTTCATTTTCTCAGAATAATCATAATTTAAAGGCCACTGAGAGAAACAAAATTATTCTATAAACAAGCTTTCACATCAAACGTAAGAAAGAGAAAAATATCTAATTATCTAGAGGCTCGTCGAAAGTCTGTATTAAACTCCTAGGTGTTTTATTCAGATGAATGGCACAAGATGTTATAGTGTGCAAGAACGTCTTCTTGCAAGGGTATGAATTCCCCATATTGGAAAAAGGATGCCATTTATCCAACCGGACATCGAGGCAAGTTTCTATATTCGTAAAATTTCGCACAATATAAGGCTGACACCGATTATCTGGGTGTTTCAACTTAGAGCAAAAATCAAACAGACCAAGCTGGTCGACTGAAATAAAATATAGAAAACAATGCGCATCTAAACATAAAAACCATAGAGAGTTAACAAGAGATTCGGATACAGCAACATTCTTATTTTAAACATGAAAATATAATACATGTCTTTTTTTGTAAGGAAAATACCACAATCTTTGATGGGAAATATTCAAAATATGTTCTTGCAATAAGTGGTCTACTCCAAGACTGCCAAATCAATAGGACCGACAAAGCTTCTCCCAGAATCAAGTGTAACGATTTGACCTGTAATGAAACAAGCTGCATCAGACACCAAAAAAGCAACAACCCCAGCAAGACCTTCAGCAGTAACACTTGCAGTTTTCAGCGGCTGTGTGCTGTACTCAACTTTCAGAATTTCCTTGTTAATTAAAGTAATGTCCTCTCCGTAATCTCTGACGACGTCAGTTGCTATGTATCCAGGCCTAACCCCGTTGACACGAATACCCTTCGGCCCAAGCTCTACAGCCAGACATCGGTTGAGCTGATCAATAGCAACTTTAGAAAGAGAATAGACTGTTAAGTCTGGGATAACCATTTCCGATGAGAGAGAAGAAATGTTAATTATGTTTCCTTTGGTCTTCTCTAAATGCGGTATGGCCTGTTGTATTAGAAAAAACACAGCCTTTAAATTAGTGTCCATAATATTGTTGTACAATTCCTCGCTAGACACTTGTACTGTTTGTTTTGGCTTTGAGATACCGGCATTAGGTACCAGAATGTCCAAGCGACCAAACCTCTCCACGGTCTGGTCAACAATCTGTTTCCGTATTGCCGGATCGTTTATGTCCCCTTGAATTGTAAGAACCGAGTCAGGGTGTCCACCATTGACCTTCAATATCTTCTCAAAGACCTTCTTCAATTTGTCATGATCCCGCCCACAAAGAGTGACCTTTGCCCCAAGGGAGGCAAATAAACGAGCAATTGCTTCCCCGATACCGGAACTTGATCCTGTAACTATAGCAACCTTGTCTGTCAATGTAGACGTCATTGTTGTTAATTGTTGTCAAACTTGAACCTAATTAAGAAGAAACAATAGTCATATTACAATTGTGGGTTGATATAAGTATACAAATAGTAATATATACTATTTACAATTAGTAATAGTAGTACCTACTGTAGTTAAGCTTATTCTTCCAGAAAAATGTTTACCAGAAATTTTATAATTATATGTAAAAAAAAAAAAAAAAAACTATCTTTACGCCACATAGTACCATTGCTGGTGAATGACGGGGGGCAACGATAGAACCAGAGGGATAAAGACCGCTTGGTCAAGCAGTCGCCACGATGTGTGGGACTCAGGATTTTTATTTCACCCCCGATAGAAAAAATCCTTTCTGTCTACCGATAGATCTACTGATAGATATGTATTCCATTTGTCCATATATTGGTATCTGACCAGTCACTATGACACAGCATAGTATATACTTACATATAGCCATTGTAGGTTAAATGATCTCAGCGGATGTTCAATTCAGCGCGAATCGAATCCGAGACAAGGTTGATGGAACAAGTACTGGGATGTAACGTACACGCTTACTAGGTCACAGCTTTGCATAAAAAGGGAAATAACAAAATACTGACGTTTCGTCCTTCATGCGGTCTACTTCAGAGCACGAAAGCAACACGAACAAGCAACGGAATAAAGATAAATTCTGGTACATCTAGAATGAACGGGACATATATATACAAAAAAAAAAGAGTTAAAAAATAATGACAAGAAATGAATATATACTACATACAGCAGGATAACAATTTATTATATGTAAAAATTAGTGAGCTGAAACATATTTTAAATTAAAACCCAGACTAACTGAGGTACGATCCACAAGCTTGCTGCGAGGAATAGATGTATGTAGGTCAGGTGTGGATGTGATGACACATGACAGGGGTGGGGAAAAACCAGTTACGTCATTTGACGGGAAGTAAGATAAGATTGAGAGGTGATACATTGAGGTGTGAAAAGCGGCCAAGAATGAGACGGGTACAGGTCGAAGATAGAGAAGTGTTTACTATGCAGTGAAAACGTGAGCAAAACAAAGCCAGATGTGACCCCAGCAATAAGGGGATAAATATGGCGTAATAGAGGGATTATGTCAGACAGACAGACAGACAGACAGATAGACAGATAGATAGATAGATAGATAGATAGATAGATAGATAGATGGATAGATAGATAGATAGATAGATAGATAGATAGATAGATAGATAGATAGATAGATAGATAGATAGATAGATAGATAGATAGATAGATAGATAGATAGATAGATAGATAGATAGATAGATAGATAGATAGATAGATAGATAGATAGATAGATAGATAGATAGATAGATAGATAGATAGATAGATAGATAGAGATAGATAGATAGATAGATAGATAGATAGATAGATAGATAGATAGATAGATAGATAGATAGATAGATAGATAGATAGATAGATAGATAGATAGATAGATAGATAGATAGATAGATAGATAGATAGATAGATAGATAGATAGATAGATAGATAGATAGATAGATAGATAGATAGATAGATAGATAGATAGATAGATAGATAGATAGATAGATAGATAGATAGATAGATAGATAGATAGATAGATAGATAGATAGATAGATAGATAGATAGATAGATAGATAGATAGATAGATAGATAGATAGATAGATAGATAGATAGATAGATAGATAGATAGATAGATAGATAGATAGATAGATAGATAGATAGATAGATAGATAGATAGATAGATAGACAGATAGATAGATAGATAGATAGATAGATAGATAGATAGATAGATAGATAGATAGATAGATAGATAGATAGATAGATAGATAGATAGATAGATAGATAGATAGATAGATAGATAGATAGATAGATAGATAGATAGATAGATAGATAGATAGATAGATAGATAGATAGATAGATAGATAGATAGATAGAAAAAAACTAATTTGCTGATAAAATTACTCTTTCTCAGAGAGAGACGAGGAAGAAAAAGTGGGTTAGTCCTGCATTGAAAATCAAGTATACGTGATTCCATTTACACCCTGAGAACGACAGACAACATCGGTTCAGCCTGAGAAATGTATGGATAGACAATGTTAGAGAAATTCTTTTCTCACAGTATGTTATATTTAATGTTAATGACTTGTGTTGAAAGGCATGAGCTCACAAGCTACTGGGTTTAAAACAACAACAGTATTTATGTATTATAGTAATTTAATTGTAATATCAATTGGTCAAAGTTGATGCATTTAACGTAAAGGTTGAAAATAATTTACTTACTCGTGTAATTTTTAGTAACAAGTTAATTTCTAAAGCACACACAATTATTGAATAAACGTTTCGGCCTACCAAAATCATAACAGCGAGCTCACTGGATTAAGTACGTTCACAATATGTGCATATATACATGTACATATTATAATGAAAGGCAATAATTATATGAGAGTTATTTGTAAAAATAATGTATGGTAGGCTAGTTTTCCATCATAACAAAATATAATTTGTATTCCGACCTGTTTTTTAAATTTAAATTTTATCTTACGTGCACATTTATATTCCTTTTTCAAGTTTCTATACATCGCTCAGTATATTAGTTTATGTTCAGTTTTTGTTTATTGAAGTGCAATCTGAGGACTAGAGCCTCCAGAGCTCAGTGGTTAGTGAACTGGACTACAAAGGACAAGAGGTAGGGTTCGATCCCAACCGACGGATTCCGGGTCACCCAGCCTTCAATGGGAAAAGAATTTTTTTCTGGGAAAGTAAAGCGGCACGGGTGTAGTACCGACCACATTAGCCCAAAAATCATATGCCGAAGGTTTGTAAAATGTATGGTCACTAACACCATAATCCCTATACACCACTTTGCGTGACGGGGGGTACTATAATTTACATTTTAAAAATCTGAGGACATAAAATATTTGTAATTTAAAATATAGCGTCGAGCAAATAATAATGTCATTTTTCAAGAGTGCACTAGGCGTGTGCACAACATGGATATATTTTAACCATCAGTGTGCAGTCACTACATTTTTTTTCTTTTCAAATTTATCATGTAATGATTTACCATAGAGATATATGGTTTTACCGTGAATGATGTGACGTTAACTTTTCCTATTAAAAATGCATTATATTTTACCAACTTCTATGTTATGTTTTTCTAGATCAGTTTCATCATTTGCTTCTTTCGCTGCTTATCTTCTTGCTATTGTTTTTTTTTATTCTGTTATCCTGCTGGCGTTGTTTCTCTCTGCTGTACATGCCTTTATCTAACTTTTGAGGTATTCATTTCCACCAAACTTTAATGTTTTTCTTTTAATATGGTTTTCCCATGTTTTCCCATCTTTCGTCCCTCCATTTCGACAATTCTTCTCATTTAAAAAAAAAAACATTACTAATAAACATTCTCCCTCTAAAGAGAATCAAACTCTCAGAAGCAACTAGAACGGAAGAAGGAAAACGTAGAAGTTGATGAATTAATTAAATAACAGCCATCTCGACGAGCACTACCCATTAGAAATAAATCAACACATTCAGACGAACATTGGACGTTCTGTCAATGCCAGGATACAAGGGAGTCTAATACAAAGATCAGTATTCTCTAGCTGGATAAATGTTGAGTAGTATATAAAGTACATGCTAGACACAGCAGTTTGAGTCTAATAATATAATTATTATTTTTGAATATTTCACATATTTCAACCCAGTGCCTTCGTATAATAAATTATGTGACCTTTTAGAAGAGCTAATGTGTATGTAATAATGGGAAGGAAACTTTACTACTTAAGTAAATAAAATGGAGAAGCCGAGATAGTTCAGTGGTTAGGCGATGATAGTTTCTAGATATAAGACATCATGAGACAAATGAGATTATTATTTATATTCTGGGCAATCTTTGCCCGTCATAGTGGCTTGATTGAAGTTTCTACCGCCTTGTCATTGGTCGTCACTTTTATGGATGAGATCGGTGTCGTTGATGGGTTTAAGGAAATAGAAAGAAGGGCCCCATTGCCCAACGTGTGGCTGCCGTAGCTCCCATGGTGAGGAGAGAAAAGGTTAGAGCTACTGTTGACTGCCAAGCGTGTCGGGGCTCCCATGGTGAGGAGAGAAAAAGTTGTAGCCACTGTTGCCTACCAAGTGTGTCGGGGCTCCCATGGTGAGGAGAGAAAAGGTTAGAGCTACTGTTGCCTGCCAAGCGTGTCGGGGCTCCCATGGTGAGGAGAGAAAAGGTTAGAGCCACTGTTACCTTCCAATCGTGTCGGGACTCCCATGGTGAGGAGAGAAAAGGGTAGAGCTACTGTTGCCTTCCAATCGTGTCGGGACTCCCATGGTGAGGAGAGAAAAGGTTAGAGCTACTGTTGCCTGCCAAGGGTGTCGGGGCTCCCAATGGTGAGGAGTGAAAAGGTTGGAGCTACTGTTGCCTGCCAAGCGGTTCGGGGCTCCCATGGTGAGGAGAGAAAAGGTTAGAGCTACTGTTGCCTGCCAAGGGTGTCGGGGCTCCCATGGTGAGGAGAGAAAAGGTTAGAGCTACTGTTGCCTGCCAAGCGTGTCGGGGCTCCCATGGTAAGGAGAGAAAATGTTAGAGCCACTGTTACCTGCCAAGCGTGTCGGGGCTCCCATGGTGAGGAGAGAAAAGGTTAGAGCCACTGTTGCCTGCTAAGCATGTCGGGGCTCCCATGGTGAGGAGAGAAAAGGTTAGAGCTACTGTTGCCTGCCAAGCGTGTCGGGGCTCCAATGGTAAGGAAAGAAAATGTTAGAGCCACTGTTACCTGCCAAGCGTGTCGGGGCTCCCATGGTGAGGAGAGAAAAGGTTAGAGCTACTGTTGCCTGCTAAGCATGTCGGGGCTCCCATGGTGAGGAGAGAAAAGGTTAGAGCTACTGTTGCCTGCCAAGCGAGTCAGGTGTCTTATAACTTTTCAATGCTCACCGGAGTACCATACAAAGCAAGCTTGTTACCACTAAAATTAATCCCAAGCTGGTCACGACTGAAGTGCAGGACCACGAGCTACCACTCCTTCCACAATATCGTTTACACTGTCATATCAGGTTTATCCATGCAACACGAAATGCCAGGGGCATTCTTTTTAATACAAGTGTCGTGCATACAAGTGCGGAACTAGCTCAGCGAGGCAAATCTTTTACTTCAGCGCCATTTATATCGGTTTGCTATAGACAAGCGGACACGGATTGGGCCAATAACTTCATGCATGACTGTATTCATCAAAGGGGACTTATGTGGATCTCTAATACATAATAATTTTGTCGGAAGGAGTGTTTGTGGTTGTTTAGAGTTCAAGCATCAATATGAACGTTTTATGTGTCAAATATTTTATAGCAACCATGATTACACAGAATATTTCAGTTAGAAGATGTTCAGAATATTAGCATTTATTGATATGTTGTTTACCATGTTAAAACATTTAGAGACTTGTTTGGATGTTAGTTTCCCTATTTAAATTAAAAATTACTTTGACATATTTATAAGGTGGAGAGTCAGCTGTATTTTTGAGCACATAGCGTTTGAGATTCCTGCTTGATATAATGCCTCGTTAATAAACTCTCGGAGAACTGGACGGTTTGAACAAGTCTTCTGACTTCTGATAACCCACGAGTATCTGTGTTTTTCTGTCTCCATGTTATGTCAAGTTCTGTCAACAGTAAGAGCAGTGTGTCAATGTCAAAGAGATCACGAGCCACTCACAAAGAATCGGTATAATAGAACAGCCAGCAACGAGAATGATATGTTTGCTTGCGTACGTTCGCCCGATAACTAAAGTATTCTAGAGTATTCGTAGACTGTAGAATTACTCTTCGTCATCCGCCCTTAAAAGGACGTTAAGTGGACGTGTCTGCGTTGTGTTGTGGTTTGCAGTATAACTGTTATATTTGCGCTTTTCGGCCCAACACATCCGACTTCAGCACGACATTTTTGAGTACCGGGTTGTCTTCCCTCTTCGATCCCTTGGGCAGACTAGACAGGTTAGTCTGTTACTAGAGGCACCACGGAGAGGTGGAGCAGGGTCTAGATGGTTTTTTAAAAATGATATTAAAGAGTTGAATTGAGAGAAGCTGAGCCAGTGAACAACAGGGAAGGATATGCAATAGTTTGGGGCGAGATTTCTTTTACAGCCAGAACGTTCGTTACTAACAATGGCAACCTGGGCGGATTTAGACTCCAACAGTATCAGGACAGTGAGATCAAAAGAGAACCCTCTCGGTAAATAGGCGGAAAGCGCAATGTAAGAGAAATTCTACTGTCTGACTGACAGTTATTTGGTAGAAATACTTCACCGACTGAAATAGAAATAGGTCAAGTACGACAAGACATCGAAAGTTCGGTAAGACAGAGAAATAGTAACTGTAGATAAGTTCATTAAGTTCCCCTGAATTTATCTATGGTAAGGAGACACATACACAGATCTCAAAATGACCAATGTGAGGATAGCTGGACACCTCAAGAGCCAGTTGCAAACAGAAAAACTAGAGAGCGTGGAAAGAGCTAAGCTGTCACAGTAGTTAGTACGTTTTGGTGCAGACAGGCATCTCATCCCTACTCACAGACTAGTGGCCTAGTGTGGGTTAAGATGAGATTAGACAAACCAGAGAGCTTCCTTAAGTAGTGATAGGAGATATAATTTAGGACAGGAAGATCTAGTCCAATTTGGAGAGTAAACAACTAGATCATTAGAATATTTAGCTAGGTGAGCGATGTCGACTAATCAGTGCAGAGACTTTGTCACGTTCATGAACAAGTTAGAGGGGTAACACACTGCTATTCGACTACTACATGACAGTTTGAAAACACCTACATGATAGTGTTAGGTAGATAAACTTGAAATATATTTATCGTTTGTGAGCATACAAGAATAATCACTACAATTGTGTTGTATATTTAGTGGTTCCTGTGAGTTGACGAACATATGTGATAATAAATGTTGCGTGGACCTGGGACTTTGGAACTAGTCTCTGTGTCGTTAAAACTTGAGTTTCAAAACTGTTTGTTCTATTCATGTCCACTCAGTCCTCGTGTAGGTTGATTATGGCAGACACAGGAGAAGATGCCAGAAAGAAGACCAACACTGAAGATACTACAACTACACATCAGTGGAGTTTGTTGTGAGAATCCCACATTGCCACACGTTGTTGTGACTCAGTGTCGTGACTCCAGCTGTAGGTATCGCTATGACACTCTGACGTGCCCGACACACGTTGTTGTGACTCAGTGTCGTGACTCCAGCTGTAGGTATCGCTATGACACTCTGACGTGCCCGACACACGTTGTTGTGACTCAGTGTCGTGACTCCAGCTGTAGGTATCGCTATGACACTCTGACGTGTCCGACTCACTACATTCGGTAAGAACAGCATGTGTCAGGATCAGCGAAAACCAGCTTTTTCGACTCTACATCGACTCACATAGTAGTCTCTTATAACAGATCAACAATGAATTAAAGAAGGAATGCAAATTACTGCTAAAAATTTCACGTCAAAGACGGATAGACGGGTTGAAAATCGCAGCGACCCAACGAATCTACGCAGGCTTTTTTCCTTTGAATGGCAGACAATGAAGAGAAGTAGTAATTGGGTGGGTGTTGGAAAAAGGAGGAAACCACGAGATTACGTCAGCGAGGACTAGGGCGTGTTGAATTTTATTTTACTTTGGAGGAAGATGATGTCGTACCAGTCATAATTTTTTGATGGTGCCGTTTTTTGTTTAATTCGCATAAATTAAAGTTTCCCGGATCGCCATTCTTTGTCATGTTGAAAGATTAGCAGTATGATTGTTCCAACCATCAACATGAATAAAATGTGATTTAGTGATTCAGGGGAGATCTCTTAGGGCATATGTGTGTCTTTTAAGCTTTATTTTTCTCTTCCACGTGATATGTTTATCAGAATTCGATATCAATGTTTTTTTTGGTGCCAGATGATCGGGCTAGATAATTGCTCCACCACATTTGGTGGTGGAGCCGCGATAGCTCAGGGGAGCCGCGATAGCTCAGGGGAGCCGCGATAGCTCAGGGGAGCCGCGATATCTCAGGGGAGCCGCGATAGCTCAGGGGAGCCGCGATAGCTCAGTGGTTAGTGAACTGGACTACAAAGGACAAGTGGTAGGGTTCAATCCCAACCGACGACTTCCGGGTTCACCCAGCCTTTAATGGGTACCGGATTTTTTTTCTGGGAAAGTAAAGCAGCACGGGAGTAATACCGACCATATTACCCCAAAAATCATGTGCGGAAGGTCTGTAAAATATAGGGTCACTAACACCATATTTCCCTATACGCCACTTGGCGTGAAGAGGGTACTTTACTTTTTTACTACATTTGGTGGCAGTTGATCTGGCTTGATTGCATATCAACGGCACTTCTTG
Organism: Megaustenia siamemsis; assembly: GCA_032433765.1. Classification (NCBI taxonomy): domain Eukaryota; kingdom Metazoa; phylum Mollusca; class Gastropoda; order Stylommatophora; family Ariophantidae; genus Megaustenia; species Megaustenia siamemsis. Next base: position 20,097,337 of record JAVIAB010000047.1, read on the forward strand.
GTAGCACTTGATGCATCTTGATAACAATGAAACCATCCCGGGTTGTACTTTTTAGGACTTTTTGACAATAATGAAGCACTTTCTGGCACTATTTGATATGTAGCAAGTGGTGGCGTGTAATGTACACACCTACAAGATGTGGTAACAGCTTTGCATAAAAGAAACGCAATAAAATACTGACTTTTCAGCCTAAATGCGACCTAATTCAGGAAACGAGACCAACACAAACGGACAATGAAATAAGGAAAAACTCTACTACATTTAGAATGAGCAGGACTAGTAAGTCAAATATAAGAAGAAGGATAAGAAATGAGATAATAAAATAACAGGGACATGTTCTACACATTAAGAAAATAAAATTGAAAATATGTAAAAATGCATAAGCTATAAAATATTTTTAAATTGATGTGGGACTTGTCTGACATGGTCCAGGAGAACAGTGTGTGGATGACTGGAGTCGAATGTGGATTTGATGTGACATGAGAGGGTGTGGGGGGGGGGGGGGTGGGACAGACACGTAAGGGTGTAAGAAGCCAAAACAGGAAAAGGGGATGGAAGAATGGAGAGGAGAGGGAAGAACGTTAGGTAGGGGGAATGGAAACTGGCAATTGAGGGGAGAATATTGGAGAGACAGGTAATTGATTACCCGTAATAAATTGATACATTAATTCCCCGTGGGGTGAGGCAACCCATGCGGGCAGTCAGACGAATCTCTAAGGTGAAACCGCTGCGGCTGTCAGAAGAAAATGACACCAGGCCAGTGACTTGGAGATCCACCTTACCCCGATGGCCATTAGAGTTGAAGTGGGACGCTACTGAAGCACCTGCGTCTCGAATGATGTCAAACATGTGTGTTCATGGCATCTGACACCGAGTGCGGTATTTTATTTTACCACTGTAGGTCATCTTACACCGCTTACATATGTTGGCATAGATAATTTTACTTGATGTACAAGTGAATCCTTCTATGAATTCATAAGGACTATTAAGGAAGACAACAGTATCCGTTTGGAGAACGTGGTTGCAAGTCTTACATTGATAGCGATCACAACGGATAATACCCCGATGATTATTAAGGGAGGTGAGAACGCGACACCTGACAAACCTATCGCGAATTGTACGATCATGCTTTGGTTGTTTTCCCTTCTTCATCCCAACTCGTCCTCTGAATCTTCCCGTCTGTTGACGATTTCCACAGTTTCTCCTCATATAAATCCAAATGAATTCCAAACGCAAGCTTTGAACCTGATTATTAGCACCACTTCTAGTGAAATCAAGGCACTTCGTCCATCTGACTTCGACAATTGAATCTCGGCCCCGAGGAATATCCAGGCTCTCTCGGATATAGCTCCATCGCGATGACATCGTCATCAAGATTGATAAGAGTTTCTCTGTGATTGCTGGAGGAAGAACATCGATGTTCGTGAAGGGAAGAGAGAACACTCAGACCACACATTCTACCAAGCCGGCTCCGATGATGCCATTGTCTCAAATAATGTCTTGATGCGGATCACTATACTGAAGTATATTCAGGAGGGACAACTTCATTCTCGCATACCCCGTACGATCTTCCCGGATAGTGATTTAGATTGATCCTTTTCTACATGCTGTCCAAGATACACAAAAACGACTCTCCCGGAAGACCTCTATTCTATCTTGTGCCCCACAGTGCCCATTTCTGGTTTCCTGGATAGTGTTTTATAATCTATCGTCATCAACCTTACTTTATTTGTTAAAAACACCAACGACCATTTGTCTATCCTTGTACACCTATATTGCCCACACACGGTCTCCGAGTTCTAAAATGTGTCCTTGCTAGGAGAACCCAACCATCTATCTCAACCCACGTCCTCTTCCGTCTATCGAAACTAGTCATTAACTTCTACTCTTTTGAGTTCAATAACAAATTCTTCACCCAGATCAGTCAGGTAGTGATTGGCACCAAAATGGGCCCTATCTACGCTTGTCTTTCCATGGGTTACCTGGAGCACTAGATCATCCACACCTACCAAGGGCCTCTTCCCTTTATGTGCCGTAGGTACATTGACGACTTCAACGGTCGGATGCACCTGTCCGAGAAGGAAATGTCTCTATTCATCGAGAATGTGGGGCACATTCAATTCTCCATCCCCATCACTTTCTACATCCCCATCACTTTCTACATCCCCATCACTTTCTACATCCCCATCACTTTCTACATCCCCATCACTTTCTACATCCCCATCACTTTCTCCATCCCCATCACTTTCTCCATCCCCATCACTTTCTCCATCCCCATCACTTTCTCCATCCCCATCACTTTCTCCATCCCCATCACTTTCTCCATCCCCATCACTTTCTCCATCCCCATCACTTTCTCCATCCCCATCACTTTCTCCATCCCCATCACTTTCTCCATCCCCATCACTTTCTGCATTTCCATCTCCTCTGTCTCAGTCCGAGAATATTAGTTACCGTAGGTGTCTTTGTTTTTCTTGCCCTCTGTCTTCTATAAACCAACAGCATCCCATAGATTCCTCGCTTGGACAGTTCCAAGCCCGAGATCTTGCAAGAACTCTATTCCATATTCACCATTATTTAGGTCTCGTCGCCTTTGCCAATGAGGATGTATATTTCCTATATCAAGCCCACCTAATGCTAGATTTCTTTAGCCGACACCACTATCCGGAAACAGCCCATCTGCATGATTTCCAACCAATTCTTCTCCCACTCCCTCTACCCCTCTCTCACAGAATAGTACTTGCTCTCACCCTTCACTCTTACCACTATGAATCATTCACCGATACCTCACCTTTCTCCACTCGACTCCACGAGCAGTCTACTTTTCCATAACCCTCCATTATTTGCCTTCAAGCGTGATCGTAACCTTCGCTATTTACATGTCGTGAGCCGTCTTCCCGCCTTCCTCTATAACCAATGGCGTACGTTCGTAATCAATGTAAGACTTGCAATCACATTCTCCAGACGGACACGGTTATTGCGTTATTGAGTTATTAGCGTGTCATCATCATTGCACTCCGATCATGTCCATAGGTGCTCAGATCTTCTCCTAAGCAATTCCCGCAGTGTCTAGTGATTGACGACTCCAGTTCTCTGTTGTTCGATAAGTCTTCTTATACGGCCACTAAGTTTCTCGTTTCTGGCAATGCCCGTTTTAACTACCATCTCTTTCATCCGAAGGAGTGACGTGGATTCACGGTTGTCGAAGACCTGTTCCCTTCCCACATATCGGAGAGCATTGACGATGTCCGCCGATACATTGGTTGACCGTCTTCAACGACAGCGCAGATTGCCAACCTGTCCGCTCTTTCATTTCCCTGTTCCCCCGCATATCCAGGGACATTTACAAAGGAGACCGTACGTATTTTTTTACTTCTGCAATGACTCTACCCATTGCATCAGCAGAAAGCCCGCCTTCACTTTTTTATCGTGCTTATCGAATTACTCAGTATGCAGGCGTTGGTGTAGTCTTATGACTCTAGCCAGATGGTGGACACTGCCATCACCTCCATCGGCATGTCACTAGTGTTACTAACGTGTGCATCTCTGTCTTCCCTCGACTATTGTGCCTACCGACAGTGCAGTAAATCCATAGCATCGATTTTAAGCAACGAATAGTTTCCTTCCCTAATTGTCCTTTTGGAATCAGAGAAGGACGTCGGTCGATGTCTCACTTTCGGCATGTTGACATCTTCTTCTCAGTGCCGCATCCGATTCACTTTAGAGAATCGTCTGAACGCCCCTATGATTTACCTCATCCCTGGTGGAATCAATGTATGCCTTTTCTCATGTGTAATCAATTACATCTTTCTCATGTGTAATCAATTACATCTTTCTCATGTGTAATCAATTACATCTTTCTCATGTGTAATCAATTACATCTTTCTCATGTGTAATCAATTACATCTTTCTCATGTGTAATCAATTACATCTTTCTCATGTGTAATCAATTACATCTTTCTCATGTGTAATCAATTACATCTTTCTCATGTGTAATCAATTACATCTTTCTCATGTGTAATCAATTACATCTTTCTCATGTGTAATCAATTACATCTTTCTCATGTGTAATCAATTACATCTTTCTCATTTTCTCCCCTCCCCTTTTATCATTTTATTTCCCTTTAAAAAAAGGGAAGCCTTCCGTTCCTCCTCCCCTCCATTCCCCCCCCCCTTTTTTTTTCTCCAGTATTAGCCTCTTTCACCCTGACGAGATATCCCCGTCTGTACTCCGGGTCTACACTACATATTTGTAGGTACGTTGGCACCCATCTACAAGAAACACGTTTCCTCTTTATGAACTTAAATTTAAATCCGTACCAGTACGTATTATGCCATATTCTTCTCTTTCACTGTGTATTCTAGTACTACCATACTCTATATTTTTCATTTATTCCATTTTCGCATAGTTGCTTCCATATTATTTATTTCAGAGACTATCCCATACCGCCTTGTAGATCGTACCTCGAGTTTATACCAGTCTTTCTCGACTCCCCATTACACCGATTTCTTTCCCTTGTTGCCTTATGGCATGTATGGCTTTGTTTGCTCATGTTTTCACGCCCCAAATATATATTGCTCGATCTCAGCTGATCCCCGTCTACCTCTTGACAACCATTCACATCTTGTTATCACCTGCAATTCCTATCAGACCTCTTGTCTCATCACGTGACTGTTATCACACCCCTCATGTTTTATTTCATCCGCATTTGACTTCAGTCATCCACACAGTGTACTTCTTACAGCTTACATATTTTAAATATATTATCAGTTTTTATTCTCTTAATATGTAGTACATCTCCCTTTTATTGTATGTTTTCTTTTTTTTTATCCTTCTTCTTATCACTTATTAACTTACTTGTCCCGTTCATTCAAGATGTTGAAAAGTTTTTCCGTATTTTGTTGTCTGCGTTGGTCTCGTTTTCTGAGGGAGGTCACATGTAGGGCGAAACGTTAGTATTTTGATATTTTTTTGTTGTTGTAAATCTGTCATCATGCCTTGTAGGAGTGGTCGTTACACCTCACCACTTGGACTTCCGATCAATATGGCGGATAGGCGACAGGAATCGTTATATACCGTCTGTAAAGTGTTCCTTGTTGCAGTTTACTCATATTTCATGTCCGGCTTACTGCTGCTGCTACTGAGTTAAGTGCTCTGTGCACACTGTGAGCTGTGCGTTTCATCCGTTTCGATATTCCGATTGTTTACGATGAATGATGATATCGTATGACGGGGAATAAATGGCTGTGTTCACTTTCTGTGCGGTTGTTATGTTCTTTGTCGTGTGCTGAGACTGCTATGGTGGGGACTGCAGCTAGCTACCTTTCTTTGGGCGATGAGATATTAATTTGGATAATTCCACTGGCACGGGCGTTTGAGCAATTTTGGATTTTAATTCTTTTGCGGTGATACCGAGGCCTTCTTGACTCAATTTCACGGTTCCGTCTCAGTCCCCACTAGACTAGTCTCTGATCCTTGTATAGATTGCCTAGTCAATTCTCCAACTTTATTATCAAAATGTCTACTGTTCACATCAACTTAATCAAAATAAGTCTAATAGACGATACCTAACTTAATATTGTCATGTTCTTTCCGTCCCTAGCCGCCTTATACACTCTGTCTTCTGTTACTGACGAGCAAAACACAAGTTAAAGTCGTTCGTTATCTCCAGAGACATCTGTCGCCGTGAAAAGATATTGCCTGAATGTCCGTCCTTACATAATGTTGAAGTATGCTCGATTTTGTTGGCTACGTGCTAAAAGTTAGAATGTGTACAGGTAGATTCTGCAGCTATGAGACTTGCTGCATGCCTGGCACAACAATACGCTGTGGCACCGCTTCACTTCACTCAATTAGCAGACATATTTCACGTATTTTGCCTTGACACACGTACCTTGCACGCACATGAAGCTGTCACTGCTTTTTTCTCTCCCCGCTCCATTGAAGCGTCAACTTCCAATGTTTTGATATTCTGTTGCTTCACCAGCAGTGTTTAAGTAAAAAGTAAGTAAAGCACCCTCGTCACGCCAAGTGGCGTATAGGGAAATATGGTGTTAGTGACCCTATATTGTACATACCTTCAGCACATGATTTTTGGGGTAATGTGGTCGGTATCACGCCCCTGCTGCTTTACTTTCCCAGAAAAAAAATCCGGTACCCATTTAAGGCTGGGTGAACCCGGAGGCCGTCGGTTGGGATCGAACCCTACCCCTTGTCCTTTGTAGTCCAGTTCACAAACCACTGAGCTATCGCGGCTCCCCACCAGCAGTGTTTGTTCACTCACATTTCTTTTCTCTCTCTCCTTCTGTGTCCTTCCTTTTCTCTCTATCTATATCGTTCTACATCAGACCTGTTAACAAATGCGATGCACAAGTTACAAGAAATTAACAACGCCGTACCCTACATAAATACATAAAACTACAAGCTTGATATCTCCATAGATACAAAAATATGAATTTCCGGTCAATATGGCGGGTAGCCGACAGGAACCGTTAAAGACTGTGTCTGAAAAATGTTCCTTGTTGCAGTTTCCTTATATTCCAAGTCTGGCTTGCTGCCGGAGCTACTGAGTTCAGTACTCTGTGCACACAGTGGGCTGTGCGTTTCATCCGTTTTGATCATGTTTCGATATTCCGATTGCTTACTATGAAAGATGATATCGTATGACGGAGAATATCTGGCGATGTTCACTTTCTGTGCGGTTTCGACTTATGTCCTTTGTCGAGTGCTGAGACTGCTATGATGAGAACTACAGCTACCTTTCTTTGTTTGGAAGATGAAATAGTAACTGAGATGATTCCACTGGCACGGGCGGTTGAGCATTTATGGATTTTAATTCCTTTCCAGTGAAACCAAGGCCTTCCATAACCATAACCCCATCACTTGCTTCTTGCTATCAGCTCTACCGCAGCACTGAAATTATTTGCCTGTTTCCTACTAGTATTTGATGTGTCTTGACGACAACAATGAGAAACATAATTGAGAGCATTTCAAATGGTTTAATGACAACAATTATATAATGACTCTTTTTGTAGTAATTGTTTAATTTGTAAAAAAGAGATAGCCAAACAAATGTAATGCATAATTTACCTTGATCTAATACAGTGCCCACGATTTTAATTGTTGGAGTATACTAAAACATCACCTCAATAGTAAACTAAATAAAGATATCTAATAATATATATAAAAAGTAAAGTAAAGTACCCCCGTCACGCCAAGTGTCGTATAGGGAAATATGGTGTTAGTGACCCTATATTTTACAGACCTTCAGCACATGATTTTTGGGGTAATGTGGTCGGTATTACGCCCGTGCTGCTTTACTTTCCCAGAAAAAAATCCGGTACCCATTTAAGGCTGGGTGAACCCGGAAGCCGTCGGTTGGAATTGAAGCCTACCGCTTGTCCTTTGTAGTCCAGTTCACTAACCACTGAGCTAACGCGGCTCCCTTAATAATATATATACTAAAGCAAAACACCAAACCCTATATTTATTTTTTGCGAAAATTGAGAAAAAAACACACCATTCTTATATAATTTCTTTAGATGAAAACATTGTTCATTCCACTACCGGTCTGAAAAGTTGTCATAGTCAGTGTTCTCTTCATCAAAAGGCAATGTCTGTCAGGATTCGTAGATATCTTTATTGCATCTTCTCTAAGTCACAATTTCTCCACTTTTAATGAACTACACCTTCTGTTATTAATTATAATCACAGACATGAAACGTGAGGGATGTAACCTCGAAATTGATTACAGCCACTTTCGCGGGGACGCTCCTTCCCATATACTAAACTTATAGGTGTAGTATGTATTTTTATTTACAAAAATATACCTGAAGATAAATATATTCATTTTAATAATTCTTCTTCTTCTTCTTCTATCCTTCCTCTGCTGCCGTTGGCGTCGAGGGCAGAAACAAAATATATAATTACATCTATTATCATCATCAAATAGTGCCGTCTCCGCAACGAAGGTTGGCTATCATGGAGCGCTATTCTGCTCTGTCTCTTGCTTTGATGGTGCAGGTTGACATAGGCTGGTTTGTCCATCTTTTGATGTTACTCGTCCATGGTAGTCTTGGTCTGCCTCTGCCTCTTTTACCTTGTATTTTCCCCTCCAGGATTAATTTTAGTATGCTGTTGTGTCTTTTAACATGACCAAAAAATCGCATTTGTCTTGTTTGAATTGCGTTTAGTAGTTCTCTTTTCATTTTTAGCTGTTTTAAGACTTCATCGTTTGTTTTCTTATCCTTCCATCCAATTCTACCTATTCTTCTATATATCCACAACTCAAAGGCTTTAATTCACTGTTCTGATTTCTTGTCTAATGTCTATGTTTCTGCACCACATAGGAATATTGAGTAGATGTAACATTTTGCTATTCTTCGTTTTAATCATGGTGTTATTTGTTTTGATGTTAGCATGTTCTTAATGTTTCCATAATTGCTCAAGTAATAGTGAAGAAGAAGGCATTGACACTTTTTACGAGGAGCTAGAGGCGACCTTGGAACAGTGTAATTCCCAAGAAATAATTGGTTCAAACAACACACTAGGCGACTATGGACATGGCAAAGCCCAAACACAAAAGTACACATTCAAATTGATTTTATACTGGTAAAGAGAAGATTCAAGAATGGATTATAACATCTGTTAAAACAAGGCCAGGAGCAGATTGCAATAGTGACCATGTACCAGTAGTTGGAAGGATACGAATAAAACTGCGGAAGGCACAGAAATCACCAAGAAATATAAAATTAGAACTAGATATGCTAAGAATAGATAAACTGTTGAGTGATAAGTACATCACGATAGTACAGAATAGATATAATGCTATTGAGAAAATACAGGACATCCAGGAGCAGTGGGAAATGCTCAAACAATCGATTCAACAAACATCAAAAGATGTAATACCAGTGACTAAAAGAATCAACAAAATGAAATGGATGACAGAAGAAATATTACAACTAATGGACGAAAGAAGAAAACATAAGAAAAAAAGAACGGCATACAAAATATTACACAAAGAGATCCAAAGCAAATGCAGAGAAGCAAAGAAAGGATGGTTAAAACAGAAACGTGAAGAGATGGAAAAACAACAAAAGAAAGACTCAAAATGTATCCACAATCAGGTAAATGAATTAGCAGGAAGAAGAGAAGTCAAAGTTTCAGGATGTGCGAAATCAAAGGAAGGAAATATAATAATAGGACGTGAGAAGACAATGGAAAGTTGGACATAAGATATCAGTCAACTCTATGATGATGAAATTCCAGAATTAAACAATTCAAATGAAGACACAGGACCACCAATAATGCAGAGTGAAGTGGAGGATGCAATTCAACACATGAAAAGAGGCAAAGCTCCAGGTCCTGACAATATAACAATCGAAGAGATAAATGCATTAGGAGAGCTGGGAGTTCAAGTCATAACAAAACTACTAAATGCCATATATAACACTGGACACATACCTGAAGATCTACTAAAATCTATCTTTGCAGCCATACCGAAGAAGACAGGCGCCATTGATTGCGAAGACCATCGCACTATTTGTCTCATGAGCCATATGACGAAAAAATTACTAAGAATCATCATGAGACGTGTAAGAAACAAAATAAAACCAGAAATAAGTGAGGAAGAATGTGGATTTGTGGAAGGAATGGGCACCAATAATGCAATATACATCTTAAGAACATTGATAGAAAGATCTATAGAGTTAAAGAAAGATCTATATATGTACTTTATAGACTATACGAAAGCATTTGACAAAGCAAAGCACATGGAAATAATAAATATGCTGGAGAAATTAAACATTGCTGGCAAGGATCTGCGAATCATAAAAAACATGTACTGGCAACAGACAGCAGAAATACGAATTAACAACCAAACAGGAACATTTCAATTTATAAAACAATGAGTCAGACAAGGCTGTGTTCTGTCGCCGGATTTGTTTTCACTTTACAGCGAACATATTATAAGATCAATATTAGACAAAAAATGAATTGAAGTCAACGGTCACAAAATAAAAAAATGTACGATATGCGGATACACAGTCTTAATAGCAGAGACAGAGAATGAGCTACAAGAAAGGTCTTAGTCTGAATAGTAAGAAAACGGAAGCAATGGTTATATCGAAGAAACAATCATCACCATCATGCAGCATAAAAATAAACAAGACAAATCAGAAACAAGTGCAACGTTTGCAATACTTGGGCACAGTGATAACATCAGATGGAAGATGCAACACAGAAATAAAAAGCAGAATAGCTCAGGTGAAAATAGCATTTCAGAAAATTAAAAATATCTTATGCAACAATTCTATGTCAATAGAAATGAGAAAGAGAGTTCATCGATGCTATATAAAACCAATTCTGACCTATGGAAACGAATCATGGACAATAGACAAACAAATGAAAAGACGATTAGATGCCACAGAGATGGGATTTCTTAGAAGAATGTTGAAAGTTCCCTGGACAGCTAAAAAGACCAATGAGGAAGTTCTCAAAGAGGCCAACACAAAAAGGGAGCTCTTAAAAAACATCAGAAAGAAGCAATCAGCATTTTTTGGGCACATCATGAGAAGAGGAAAGATGGAATACTTGGTTACAACTGGCAAAAAGAAAAGAAAGAGAGATCGCTGACGACAAAGAAAGAAAATACTTGATAGCTTGGTGTCATGGCATGGAAAACAGTCAACAACAGAAGTTATACTATGCACTGTGGGTAGAAGATTATGGAAGGACAAGAGCCAACGCCAACCTGTACGGCACATGATGATGATGATGTTCTTCATGACATTAAAATTACTTTTTGCCATTCCTGTTCTTTTGTTTATTTCAGTTGTACATTTTCCATCAATGGTTATAGTATGTCCAATGTTATTGTAGCTCTGGACTGTCTCCAGGTCTATTCCTTCAATTTTTATATCCACTTGTGGGTTTTGAGTATTTTCTTTTTTTATGATCATAGTTTTAGTCTTTTTGATATTCATATCTAGACCATATTTTTTGCTTGCCATGTTTATTTCATTAAGTAATTGTTGTAGATCTTTAGGATTTTCTGCTAGTAGAACAGTATCATCAGCATATCTTAGGTTATTGATTATCTTTCCATTAATGTGTAGGCCTGGCAGCTCTGTGATGTTTTTAAAGATTTGCTCAGTGTATAGATTGAACAAGCTAGTGATAGGATGCATCCTTGTCTTACTCCTCTTTTTATGTAAATGGGTGTAGAGTTCTCTTTGTTATATCTTATTATTAATACATCTATTATATTACATCGATAGTACAATCAAACAAGGTTTATAATAATATAAACTAAAGCAAAACATAACAAGCTATATTTATGAGGTTTTCTTTTAAGAACATAAACAATTATTATTTATTTTAAATAAAAATAAAATAACAATAAATGCTGTATTTTATATATATATATATATATATATATATATACACACACACATATATATATATATATATATAATATAACTTTTATTATTATTACAAAACTATATATATATATATAGTTTTGTAATAATAATACAAGTTAATAATATTTTCACAAAAGTCACAAAGGTATTGCAATAATATTGAGAAAAAAATCATCATCTTTAGATAAACTCTTTAGAGTAAGACGTTCTTTCCACTGCCGATCTGAAAGTGTTTGTTGTAGTCAGTGTTGGATTCCCCAGTAAGCAATGTCTGTCAGGATTCATAGATGTCTTGTTCGCATCTTTATCTAAGTCACCATTTGTCCACTTTTCAAGGACTACACCTTCTGTTGTTGATTATAACCAGAAACATAAAACGTGAGGGAAGTAACCTTGAAATTCATTACAGCCATTTTAGAGATGACGCCCCTTCCCATTCATAAACACATAGCTATGGTATCTATATATACAAATATACTTTTTCATTTATAGCAGAAATATTGGCTAGGTAATAACGGACTTATTAATTATTACACAAATCACTAGCGACTGCTTTACGTGCCTACATGCTGTAAACAGATGCTACATGTACTCGCACACCAACGATGTTAAGCAAATTACATAAAATACATTATTTTCCTTTACAGAAAAAAAATCAACATGTTGTTTAAAGTTTGCAATATTCAGTTTCCTTTACGTGTGTAGAGTTAATTATAACAAAAAATAATGTTAAATTGTTGCTATAGATAGTGTTTAGTAATTTATGTAGCACCTTCATTATTAATTACTTATACGTGTTTTCAAAATTAAAAAAAAAGTTTTTTTACCCCCGTCACGCCAAGTGGTATATAGGGAATATGGTGGTAGTGACCATAAATTTGACAGACCTTCAGCACATGATTTTTGGGGTAATGTGGTCGGTATTACGCCCGTGCCGCTTTACTTTCCCAGAAAAAATCCGGTACCCATTTAAGGCTGGGTGAACACGGAAGCCGTCGGTTGGGATCTAACCCTACCTCTTGTCCTTTGTAATCCAGTTCACTAACCACTGAGATATTGCGGCTTACATTTTCAAAAATGGTCTGATATATTCTTTGTTTTATTCTCCTCATGTGGGCACCATTCAGTCATTAAAAAAAAATAGCAAATGAAACATTTTAAATATATAGCAAACTGAGGCGTATCTTGCTGATTGTACCGCCCGAAGTCAGTTTCATTTTACAAAACTAATAAAATAGAAATAATAATGAACAGCGTAGTTTTGTTGGAGGTATAAGTACGAAGAATAACATATACATCATATGATCTTCAGTAGAAAGACCCATAGAGATGAAAACAGATCTATACCTATGTTTCATAGATTATACCAAAACATTTGACAAAGTAAAGCATAGAGAAACATTTTAGAAGGTATAAACGTTGACAAAACAGATCTAAGAATAACAACTTACATGTACTAGCAACAAACAACAGGCATAAGTACTGGAAATCAATTGGGAATGTTTCAACAAATTAAACAAGGTTAAGGCAAGGTTGTACGTTCTCATCAGGCTTATTTTATATTTATAGTGCAATTATTTCAGATTCAGGAGAGAAATGCCCGTGTAACAGAGTAAGCTAATGAAAGCATGGGGGCAGGTAACTTAGTCGTTACCCGCTTCTTTAATGGACAATAGCAGTAACATATAGTAGCGACCATCAGTAGTTAGAACATATGTTTAAGGAATGGAAATTTTCTAAGCAGAATAACAAGTTATAGAAATGGAGATAACGCAGAGTTCATAGGGATAGGGACACCCATCGAGGAATTATACTCGGACATAACAAGGACACCCACCAAGCTAAGGTAGGAAGGTTCACAATTATACTCGACATGATGATGAGTTTAGAGAGAATGTAAATTTCCATGCAGATTTCCACAACAGCAGGTTGGAGAAATGACAATGGCGCATGCATTGACCCCATGACTTTGGCCGTCTGATAAATAACTTGTCATCCAACTACCAGGAAAGATCAGATTCATGAAGTAATAGTTATTTTGAAAGGGGTTATAGAAAAGTCACGAAAAAAATCTGTTATTGTCATGTCGTGGACAGTTGAGACACAGGTAAAATTTTTAGTCACATTGATGAGAGGTAAAGAAGGGGTGGAATCTTAGTTTTGAGATTTAATTGGTTGAAAAGGTTGCAAGTTGTCGCTTTGTGACAATTTAATTGACTACTGATTTTCATGCGAAGAGTTGTGACTAAATATTTAAACTTCAACACAATAGAATCATACAATTAGACACAGACGAAGGCACTTAGTTAGAAGTTGAGCTAGATAGGTTGAGCCAACAAGTTAGGCTCGGAGTGGACTCCAGCAGGAACGGTACCTGGTGATGATGTCGAATAAAAGTGTTCATTTACCCAGAATAATCATAATTTAAGGGCCACTGAGAGAAAAAAAAATATTTTATAAAAAGCTTTTACATCAAACTTAAGAAACATAAATATATTTAAATCTCTAGATGCTCGTCGAAAGTCTGTATTAAACTCCTAGGTGTTTTATTCAGATGAATGGCACAAGATGTTATAGTGTGGAAGAACGTCTTCTTGCAAGGGTATGAATTCCCCATATTGGAAAAAGGATGCCATTTATCCAACCGGACATCGAGGCAAGTTTCTATGTTCGTAAAATTTCGTACAATATAAGGCTGACACAGATTATCTGGGTGTTTAAACGTAAACCAACAGTCAAACAGACCAAGCCAGTCGACTGAAATAAAATATAGAAAATAATGCGTATCTAAACATAAAAACCCCAGAGAGTTGATAAGACACTCGTATACAGCAACACTCGTATTTTAAACATAAATATATCATAAATATCTTTTTTTTCAGGAAAAGCCCACAATTTTTGTAGGGAAATATTCAGATTCTGTTCTTCCATCAAGCGGTCTACTTCGCGACTGCCCAATCAATAGGACCGACAAGGGTTCGTCCAGAATCAAGTGTAACGAGTTGACCTGTAATGAAACAAGCTGCATCAGACACCAAGAAAGCAATAACCTCAGCAAGACCTTCAGCAGTAACACTTCCAGTTTTCAGCGGCTGTGTGCTGTACTCAACTTTCAGAATTTCCTTGTTAATTAAAGAAATATCATCTCCGAAATCTCTGACGACGTCAGTTGCTATGTATCCAGGCCTAACCCCGTTGACACGAATACCCTTTGGCCCAAGCTCTACGGCCAGACATCGGGTGAGCTGATCAATAGCAACTTTAGAAAGAGAATAGACTGTTAAGTCTGGGACAACCATTTCCGCTAAGATAGAAGAGGTGTTAATTATGTTTCCATTGGTCTTCTCCAAATGCGGTATGGCCTGTTGTATTAGAAAAAACACGGCCTTTAAATTAGTGTCCATAATGTTGTTGTACACTTCCTCGCTAGACACTTGTACTGCTTGTTTTGGCTTTGAGATACCGGCATTAGACACCAGAATGTCCAAGCGACCAAACTTCTCCACGGTCTGCTCAACAATCTGTTTCCGTATTGCCGGATCGTTTATGTCCCCTTGAATTATTAGAACCGAGTCAGGGTGTCCACCATTGACCTTCACTATCTTCTCAAAGACATTCTTCAATTTTGAATGATCCCGCCCACAAAGAGTGACCTTTGCCCCACGGGAGGCAAATAAAAGAGCAATTGCTTCCCCGATACCGGAACTTGATCCTGTTACTATAGCAACCTTGTCTGTCAACATAGATGCCATTCTTGTTAATTGTTGTCAAACTTGAACCTAGTTAAGAAGAAACAATAGTAATATTAAAATAGTGGGATGATATAAGTATACAAATGGTAGTATACTAATTACAATTAGTAATAGTAGTACCTACTGTAGTTATGCTTATTCTTCTAGAAACATTTTTACCGTAAATCTACCATTGCACCCTATTTTTTTATAAATAAAAAAAAGACACATGGACGAAACTAGTTTTCAAGTGAAGTAAATATATCTGTAAAGCAAAAGACATTTGTACTTAACTTCATCGACTTCAAAAAATCATTTGATAGTATTCATAGAGATTCTTTGTGGAAATATCTGAAGCAATATGGTTTACCATCAAAAATCATAAATATTATCAAAGACATGTATGATGGTTACACATGTGCAGTTCGAACAGAGGAAGGACTGAGCGAATGTTTCCCAATAGAAACTGGGGTTAAACAAGGATGTATTTTATCGCCCTTGTTATTTGGAATTGTTATCGACTCCATAATGAAGAAATGCTGCACTGGTAATAAAGGCATCGAATGGATACAAGGAGACCATTTGGAGGACCTCGACTTTGCTGATGACATAGTTCTCATCAGCAGTCAGATAAAAACGATGCAGGAAAACACAAATGAATTATCATCAATAGCCAGCAAAATTGGGCTTGAGATCAATCATGAAAAGACTAAAGTCATGAAAAGTTTAATTCCAACAGGTGACAAAATATACATGGAAAACAAACCAGTAGAAGAGATCGATCACTTTATCTATCTTGGAAGTCACATTGATCGAGAAGGGGATACGAGTAAAGAAATTAGAATCAGAATGGCTAAAGCAGCAATGTCTTTCAGAAACCTTGAAAAGTTGTGGAAATCAAAACTCATCAGCACAAACACAAAACTTAGGCTATTCAAATCAAATGTACTATCAACCCTTACGTATGCGTGTGAAAGCTGGAAAACAACAAGAGATATAGAAACAAAGTTGAACGCATTCGAAAATAAATGTCTAAGGAAAATACTTGGTATAGCATGGAACGAATTCAAAACAAACGAGGAAATTAGAGAAATCGCCAATCAACCACTAATATCTTCAGTAATAAAGAAAAGTCGATGGTCATACGTTGGACATGTGATGAGAAGAGATAATAACCGAATAGCAAAGCAAGCCCTCATATGGGAAACAACAGGTAAAAGAAAAAGAGGAAGACCCAGGGAGACACTGAGAAGAACATTGATGAGAGAGGCAAGAGCAGCAGGAATCGGCTCCCTCAATGAGATAGAGCTGCTTGCACAGAACAGAGACAGATGGCGAGATTTGATAAAATATCTTTAAAAGAAAACTGCTAGAACAAAAAATGCATATAGGAGAAGGTGTATCTTGGTCTACGCCCTATGGGCCGGTTACGGCTCGAAAGGTCAATAGATAGATAGAAATATATCTGTACTTGTTCATATCTAACACGTTTACTGTAGCATGTTTCGTACCTCTGCTAAGTAATATATTAATGATCTATATAGTACAATGCGAAGAGTGCGAAACAAAATTAGTGAAGAAATTAATGATAAACAGTAGGGTTTTGTTGGAGATAAAGGAACGAGCTATACCACATACATAATAAGATCTTTAGTAGAAAAAGCTATAGAGGTGAAAACATATCTATACCTATGTTTCATAGATTGTCCAAAGCATTTGACAAAGTAAAGCACCAAGAAATAATCAAAATATTAGAAGGCCTTCATGTTGACAGGAAAGGTCTAAGAATAATGAAGAACGTGCACTGGCAACAAACAACGGGCGTATGAACTGCGAATGAATTGGGAATGTTTCAAGAAATAAAACAGTGTGTTAGCCAAGGCTGTGTGCTGTCATCAGATTTGTTTAGTATGTATGGTTAGATTGTTTTAATTAAGATCCATAAGGGGCATACCTTGAATAACAATCAGAGGTCATAATATAAATAATCTAAGTTGGGAGTTGCCAACCTATTTTGAACTTGGGTCAGTAAATTGATTGTTATGAAAAAGGGTCATCTAACTAAATTTATATTAATAACTATTTTGAATGTAAACTATAGTATTATATGAATACTAGTAAAGTATTCAGGTAAGTGTAGGGCCATCGACCAATATATAAAACATGTTTTAAAAATAATCCAGTTGGTCATATAATCATATAATTTGTTTTATACATGAAAATAAATATCATAAAAAGCAAACATATTGAGTTATTATCATTAACTAGTCTTACAGTATTACATTTTTGAATACCAGTAATGTTAATTTAATGTGATTTTTGCACTTGTTTTTCATTTAACATTATCTCAGTGTTAGGTGTAATTTTTGATGCACAGAACAAATATACAGGCAAGGTGTGCATTTGTTATAGTCGAACTTAATTTATACTTAACAACATTCATGGCAGGAAAAGTTTGCTCACAAATGTATGTGGAGCCCAATCTGCACGTAAACCTTAGAACAAGATTGTGAATTTCAGGAAACCGGTTTTAGGGTCCAAAATTCGGACAAATTAGGAGAAGTGGATGATCCACAAAGTTCTTTAAATTTAGCACAATTTTCTAAATGGTTTTGGATTTCCATTATTTCCATTTGTTAGGATGAGGAGTATTTATGAATCTTAGACTCTGGAATAGAAAATTGATTTATTAATAAATCCATATTACTCTTTTCAGATTCCAAAAAGGAAAATCGAGCTGAGAATGTCTCGTTCAGATCTGGAACTGCTGCTTTGTATTTTAAATTATCAATGATAAAGTCACCATATTTACTTAACATGTCATGAATGCTTGGAAAATGATCAAGTTTGCACTGTGCTAAGCTTTAAAAAAAAAATAAGAAAATTAAAATGTTCAACTCCACTTTTAAGTCAGTCCTATTATATGGCAGCATAAAAATAAACGAGACAAATCTGAAACAAGTGCAACGTTTGAAATACTTGGGCACAATAATAACATCAGATGGGAGATGCACCACAGAAATAAAAAGCAGAATAGCTCAGGCCAAAATAGCATTTCGGAAAATGAAAAATATCTTATGCAACAAATCTATGTCAATAGAAATGAGAAAGAGAGTTCATCGGTGTTATATAGAACCAATTCTGACCTATGGAAGCGAATCATGGATAGTAGACAAACAAATGAAAAGAC
The DNA here is from genome assembly GCA_032433765.1 of Megaustenia siamemsis. Taxonomy (NCBI): domain Eukaryota; kingdom Metazoa; phylum Mollusca; class Gastropoda; order Stylommatophora; family Ariophantidae; genus Megaustenia; species Megaustenia siamemsis. The sequence continues at coordinate 20,115,679 of JAVIAB010000047.1, forward strand.
AATTAGAGGCCTCAGAGATGGGATTTCTCAGAAGAATGTTGAAAGTTCCTTGGACAACTAAAAAGACCAATGAGGAAGTTCTCAAAAGGGGCCAACACAAAAATGGAGCTCTTAAAAAACATCAGAAAGAAGCAATCAACATTTTTCGGGCACATCATGAGAAAAGGAAATTTGGAATACTTGGTTACAACTGGCAAAATAAAAGGAAAGAGATATCGCGGACGACATACAGATAAAATACTGGATAGCTTGGTGTCATGGCATGGAAAACAGTCAACAACAGAACTGATACGATGCACTGTGGATAGAAGATTGTGGAGGGACATGATCGCCTACGCCAACCGGTATGGCACATCATGCAATTTAATAATAATAATTTCAGTTCTCACAGTAAATTACAACAAAAATAAATGTTTATGACTTGGATTGAAAGGTATCAGCTCATAGGCTTCTTGGTCCAAATAACAACAATGTTTATGTATTACAGTAACTTAATTGTAATATCAATAGCTGAAAGTAATATAAATTTAATTTATAGGCTCAACGTAAATTACTTACATATGTAATTTTTAGTAGCAAATATATTACGAGAGCACACAAAACTATTGAATAAATATTTTATCTTACCAAAATCACAACAGCGACCTCACTAGATTGAGTACGTTCACAATGTGTATATATACACATGTAAATATATTAAAATAAAGGTGACTATCAATAATTATGAGTGTTATTTGTAAAAAAATGTATGGTAGGCTAGTATACCATAATATCAAAATATCATTTGTGTTTTTTTTTCTATTGAAGTGCAATCTGAGGACAGCATTAATTTGTAATTTAATATATAGTGTCAAGGAAATAGGAATCACATTTTGCAAGAGTGCACTCGGTGTGTGCACAACATGAATCTATTATAACCATCAGTGTACACTCACTACATTAAATCCTTTAAAATGGAATACATCATGTTTTACAAAAGCCATCTTTAGATCTATGGTTTTACCGTGAGTGATGTGACGTCAACGTTTCCAACAATTAAAAATATATTGTATTTTACCAACTGCTCTGTTACGTTTTTCTAGATCATTATCATCGTCACCAAGTACCGTGCCTGCTGGCGTAGGCGATCATGTCGCTCCACAACTTTCGATCTCGACCGTTATTTATCATTTCCGTTGTTGCTATTCTGCCAAGTCATTTTCTTACGCTGTCTGGTATCTTTTCTCTTTGCTCCCCTCTATTGCTTCGTCACACGATTTTTCCGGTTGTTACAATATATTCCAGCTGTTCCCTTCACGTTACATGGCTAGAAAACGATGATTGTTTCTCTCTAATTTTGGAAATTAATTCTCTTTTTTGGTTTGGCTTCCTTCAGAACGTTTTAATTACTCTTCTTAGCTGTCGGTGGTACTGTCAACATTCCTCTGTAAAACCACATTTCTACAGCCTCCAGTGATTTTCTTGTCTGTTGTCCTCTTGTCCATGATTCAATTCAATACGTTAAGACTGACTCTACAAAACATTTAAGAACTATTTTTCTTGTTTCTATTGTAAAAAATGGATTGCACAATATCTTCCACATTTTCTAGATCAGTTTCCTCATTTCCATCTTTCGCTCCTAATTTTCATTGTCACTGGTTTGTTTTATTTTGTTACCTTGCCTGTGTTGTTTCTCTCTGCTCTACATGCATTTATCTAACTTTTGAGGTGTTTATTTTCATCAAACTTTAATGTTTTTCATTTAATTTGACTTTCCCATGTGCTTTGTGATTTCGCACGAAGCATATCTTTTACCTCATCATTTCGACAATTATTTTCATAAACAAAAGCATTTCTCATGAACATTTTCTCTCTCTAAAGAGAAGCACTCTCTCAGAAGCAAAAAAAAAAAAAAGAAAAGTAGAAAAACGTAGAAGTTGATGAATTAATTAAATAACAGCCATCTCGAAAAGCACTATCCATTAGAAATAATTCAACACATTCAGACGAACATTGGACGTTCTGTCAATGCCAGGATACAAGGGAGTCTAATACAAAGATAAGTATTCTGTAGTTGGATAAAATGTTGAGTAGTACTTATAAAGTACATGCTAGACACAGCAGTTTGAGTCTAATAATATAATTATTATTGACTGTGAATATTTCACATATTTCAACCGAGTGCCTTCGTATGATAAATTATGTGATATTTTACGAGAGATAATTTGTATGTAATAATGGAAAGGATCTTGGTTACAACTGACAAAATAAAAGTAAAAAGAGATCGCGGACGACAAAGAGAGAAAATACTGGATAGCTTGGTGTCATGGCATGGAAAACAGTCAACAACAGAACTGATACGATGCACTGTAGATGGAAGATTGTGGAAGGACATGATCGCCTACGGCAACCGGTATGGCACATGATTATGACAACGTTTTGTAAACCTATATTGTTAGGCGTTTCTCTCTCTCTCTCTCTCTCTCTCTCTCTCTCTCTCTCTCTCTCTCTCTCTTTCTCTCTGCGATCAAGGCTCAATCAGAGTAGGATTCCAGACTCTATCATGAAGTCAGCGTCTGATTAAGCGAATCGATTGCCCCGTATAATTTTTCGTCCATGGATGTGGGCGTGGACCACCGTTAGGTGTTTTAATTACTTTTAAAATTTATGTATTATTCCCTTGAAAAAGACGGAAGAAATTGCATTTTATTGATGGAAAATTTAAGTCAAATTAATCCGCCAAGGTTTAGGATTTTAACAGTATGGTCACCTTATTCTTCAGTAACCTGAAGTAATGTTGATGTGTAGTCCATAGATGTAAATATATGATTGTGTATCACTGTATAATTGACAAATGCACCTTCTGTAGCAGCTAATTGTTCCTCTTTGTCATCAGTCTGTTCAGTTTGAAAAAAAATGTTACCGACGAGCTTGATGCAGCTGTAGCGGCGGCTCTCGTATGTTTCGCACAATTTATGTGACTCTTAATATCACCACGTCCACTATAGTTAATGGAAAACCAGAGGCACAAATACTACATCTTACAGTGAAGTCTTATGTAGACTTTTTTAGAAAGGCGTATTCCTTTTGTAAATCTTTTTTTGAAACTGCATTTACGTTTTTTTGCCATTTTTTGCAGCAAATACATAATTTACAAACTAACTATTGTTTAAATAATAATGTTCTATGACTATACGATATGCATAACATAAGTTCGTAAACATTAAAATCTCAAGTAACTGAATAATAGCACGATGTAAATAAAATCTAATGAAAGCAGTAACCTCTATCAGTAAACAAATCAATAGAAATGATTATTTCGGCAGTAAACGAAAGTAACACAATGAATATACAAGAATATGAAATGTTGTGGCCGCGAAGATGCTACTTGTTGAGTTTCAGTTTCAGTATACAAGATTTAAAACTTGCAGCGCATTTTACTGTTACTGTTTCGCCAAATGAACTGCCAGTTCAACGTTTTATTAAAAATGTTCTACACAACAACGGAATAATGTCTATTTTTAAGTCGAAGAGACGTTTATTATATTGACAAAATTGGTAAACGTTTGTGTCCCGAATATATTTTAACAAATCCGGGACAAAATCTAAAAAAAATCGGCCAACATCGGGGCAAATTCGGGACATTACCAAATCTCGGACAAATATTTAAAAAACAGTAAAAAAATCGGGACTGTCCCGGAAAAAATCATAACGTCTGGTCACCTTACATAATATCGTTTCTTTAAAGCGAGATGAATTCCCTCTTTTTTTTCTCATTTGTGGACAAATGCGGGTGCTAAATCATTCTGAAAGGTAATTTAATAAAAAAAAAAAATAAACCAAGAAAGTACTCCCCTCGCCCCTGCCTCCCAAAAATAAAAAACCGCTTGACAACCACCTTGGCAACCACCTTGGCAACCACCTTGGCAACCACCTTGACAACCAACTTGACAACCACCTTGACAACCAACTTGACAACCAACTTGACAACCACCTTGACAACCAACTTGACAACCACCTTGACAACCACCTTGACAACCAACTTGACAACCACCTTGGCAACCACCTTGGCAACCACCTTGACAACCACCTTGACAACCACCTTGACAACCACCTTGACAACCACCTTAGCAATCACTGACCACTTGGTGAAATCCCGTGGGATTAGATGCAATCACATTCACATTTAAGTTTCGTATAGTTTTCAATTAACTTATTCAATATTGCGTCACATTTATTTATCTTTCGTTACAGTTTTATCCGGATACAACCGACGGTAGGCTTGTACATTTGGTTGATTTGCAGAAATTGGATCAGTCTCTCAACAAAGAAAGTCAATGCGTAACACTATGTAGGTCACTGTGTCTGATTTCTTGGAGGACATACAATAAAACTGCGTGCATGTTTCAGTGATGGTGGCGTATCCTATCCAAACACTTTCAAGTGTATTGCGCTATTCATGAGGAAGATATAGTGACTGAATTAATTACGTGAAAAGCGCCGCAGAGGTGTATTGTATTACAGATAAATGGAAGGTAAGAGTGTAGATCTCACACGCATGTGAAAGCGTAATTGTTGAAATAGAGATTAAATAAATGCGGTCTAAAAGAAAAAAAAAGTGTCCACACAAGCTAGGATTGAACCAAGAGCATCGAGTTATATCTCTATAGATGTTAGCTGATGGAATGACTAGAGTCAGGTGTCTCACCACATTTCAATGCTCACCGGAACACCATACCAAGCATTCAAGCTTGAAACCACTAACATTATTCACAAGCTGGTCACGACTTACGTGTTCGGGCAAGAGTTTTCACTACTGAAAAAATATCCTTTAGATAGCTGGTTTATTCATGGAACACGAGATGCCAGGAACATTCTATTTAATACAAGTGACGAGCATAAAAATGCGGAACTAGCTCAGTGAGGCAAATCTGTTACTTCACACACGAACAGCTCCATTTATGTCGGTTTGCTATAGACAAGCGAACATGGATTGGGCCAACAACTTGATGTATGACTGTTATCATCAACGGAGACTTAAATGGCTCTCCGATAATTCAAAATTCTTTCTGAAAGAGTGTTGAAGGTTGTTTAGAGTTCAGGCATCAATAAGAACGTTTTATAGTTCAAGTATTTTATACCAGCCATGATTACAGAAACTTTTTTCAGTTAGAACAGGTTAAGAATATTAGCATTTATTAGTCCGTCGTTGACAGTGTTAAAAAATTAAAGGCTTGTTTAGATATTAGAGACAGGCTGACAGGTTTGTTAGGGGTAGACATTTTTATAAAGTCGAGAGTAACTAATATCTTTGAGTACAGAGTATTTGAGATTTTTGTTTGATAAGATGCTACGTTAGTAAACTCTCGGAGAGGTGGATGGTTTGAACAAGTCTCCTGACTTCTGATATCCCACGAGTATCGGTATTTTGCTGTTCCCATGTTAAGTCAAGACAGTGGTGCATACGTCATGACCACGATTAGCATGACAATGGAGGTGATGGCAGTGACCAAGGCATTCAAATGGTTAGAGTCACAAGACTACACTCACGCACGTATACTGAGTGATTCGATGAGCATGATACAAAAATGTGGAGGCGGGCTCTGTACGCATGCAATGATTAGAGTAATTCAGAAGTCCAAAATACGTAAGGTCACCTTTTTCTATGTCCCTGGACATGCGGGAGTACGAGGAAATGAAAGAGCAGACAGGTTGGCTAGCTGAGCTGTCGTTGAGGACGGGCAACCAATGGGTCGGGCGGACATCATCAATGCCCTCCAAGATGTGGGAAGACCACAGGACTTCGACAAACACAGATCCACGTCACTTCTTCGGATGATGGAAATGGGAGTTAAGTTGGGCACAGCCAGAAATGAGAAACTTAGTGGCCTGGTGAGAAGACTTATCACCCAACATAGAACCGGAGTCGTCATTCGCTGGACTCTGCGGGACTTGCTGAGGAGGGGATCTGATCACCTATGGACATGTTCGTAGTGAAATGATGATGACCCGCAAATAACTCAATATGTCAAGTTCTGTCAAAAGTAAGAGCAGTTTGTCAAGGTCAAAGAGATGACTAGTCACCCACAAAGACACGGTCTAATAGAGCAGCCAGCATCGAGGATGATATTGAAGAGTTGAATTGAGAGAAGTTCAGCCAGGGAACCACAGAGAAGGATATGCAATAGTTTGGGGCGGGATTTCTTTTACAGCCAGAACGTTCGTTATTTTCAGTGCCAACCTGGGCGGATTTAGACTCCCTTAGTTTCAGGACAGTGAGATCAAACGTCTACCCTCTGGGTAAACAGGTGGAAAGCGCGATGTAAGAGAAATTGTACAGTCTGACTTTGACAGTTATTTGGTAGAAATACTTCACCGTCTGAATTAGAAATTTGTCAAGTACGACAAGACATCGAAAGTTCGGTAAGACAGAGAAATAGTAACTGTAGATAAGTTCATTAAGTTCCCCTGAATTTATCTATGGTAAGGAGACACATATACAGATCTCGAAATGACCGATGTAAGGATAGCTGGACCCCTCAAGAGCCAATTGGAAACAGAAAAAAAACTAGAGAGCGTGGAAAGAGCTAAGCTGTCACAGTAGTTAGTCGTTTTGGTGCAGACAGGAATCTTTTCCCTACTCGCAGACTAGTGGCCTAGTGTGGGTTATGATGAGATTAGACAAACCAGAGAGCTTCCGTAAGTAGTGATAGGAGATATAATTTAGGACAGGAAGATCTAGTCCAATTTGGAGAGTAAACAAATAGATCATTAGAATATTTAGCTAGCTGAGCAATGTCGACTAATCAGTGCAGAGACTGTCACGTTCATAAACAAGTTAGAGGGGTAACACATTACTATTCGATTATTGCATGACAGTTTGATAAACACCTACATGATAGTGTTAGGTAGATAAACTTGAAATATATTTATCGTTTGTGAGCACACAAGAATAATCACTACAATTGTGTTGTATATTTAGTGCTTCCAGTGAGTTGACGAACATATGTGATAATACATGTTGAGTGGACCTGGGCCTTTGTAACTAGTCTCTGCGCCATTAGAACTTGATTCATGTCAACTCAGTCCAAGTGTAGGTTGATTATGCCAGACACAGGAGAAGATGCCAGAAAGAAGACCACCACTGAAGATACTACAACTACACATCAGTGGAGTTTGTTGTTGTGAGAATCCCACATTGCCACACGTTGTTGTGACTCAGTGTCGTGACTCAGTGTCGTGACTCAGTGTCGTGACTCAGTGTCGTGACTCCAGCTGTAGGTATCACTATGACACTCTGACGTGTCCGACACACTACACTCGGTAAGAACAGCGTGTGTCACGATCAGCGAAAACCAGCTTTCCCGACTCTACATCGACCCACAGAGTAGTCTCTTATAACAGATCAACAATGAATTAAAGAAGGAATGCAAATTACTGCTAAAAATTTCACGCCAAAGACGGATAGACGGGTTGAAAATCGCAGCGACCCAACGAATCTAGGCAGGCATTTTTTTCCTTTGAATGGCAGACAATGAAGAGGAGTAGTAATTGGGTGGGTGTTGGTAAAAGGAGGAAACCATGAGATTACGTCAGCGAGGACTAGGGCGTGTTGAATTTTATTTTACTTTGGAGGAAGATTAGCCGCGATAGCTCAGTGGTTAGTGAACTGGACTACCACGAACAAGGGGTAGGGTTCGATCCCAACCGACGGCTTCCGGGATCACCCAGCCTTAAATGGGTACCGGATTTTTTTTTCTGGGAAAGTAAAGCAGCACGGGCGTAATACTGACCACATTACCCCAAAAATCATGCGCTGAAGGTCTGTAAAATATAGGGTCACTAACACCATATTTCCCTATACGCCACTTGGCGTGACGGGGGTACTTTACTTTACTTTACTTGGAGGAAGATTATGTCGTACCAGTCATCATTTTTTATGGGAACGTTTTTTGTTTACTTCGCAAAAATTAAAGTTTCCTCGATTGTCATGCTTTGTCATGTTGAAAGATTAGCAGTATGATTGTTCCAACCATCAACATGAATAAATTGTGATTTAGCGATTCAGGGAGATCTCGTAGGGCATAAGTGTGTCCTTTACTCTTTATTTTTCTCTTCCACGGATATGTTTATCAGAATTCGATATCAATGTTTTTTTGGTGCCAGATGAGCTGGCTAGATAATTGCTCCCCCATATTTGGTGGCAGTTGATCTGGCTTGATTGCATTCTTCTTGGTAGAACTTGATGCATCTTGATAACAATGAAACCACCCAGTGTAGTACTTTTTAGGACGTTTTGACAATAATGAAGCACTTTCTGGCACTATTTGATACGTAGCAAGTGGTGGCGTGTAATGTACACTCCTACAAGATGTGGTAACAGCGTTGCATAAAAGAAATGCAATAAAACAATGACTTTTCAGCCTATATGCGACCTAATTCAGGAAATGAGACCAACACAAACGGACAACGAAATAAGGATAAACTCTACTACATTTAGAATGAGCAGGACTAGTAAGTCAAAAGATAAGAATAAGGATAATAAATGAGATAATAAAATAACAGGGACATGTTCTACACATTAAGAAAATAAAATTGATAATATGTAAAAATGCGTAGGCTATAAAATATTGTTAAATTGATGTGGGACTTTGATATGGTCCAGGAGAACAGTGTGTGGATGACTGGAGTCGAAAATGGATTTGATGTGACGTGAGAGGGTGGGAGGAGGGGGACAGTCACGTAGGTGTGTAAGAGGCCAAAACAGGAAAAGGGGATGGAAGAATGGAGAGTAGAGGGAAGAACGTTAGGTAGGGGGAATGGAAACTGACAATGGAGGGGGAGAAAATTGAAGAGACAGGTATTTGATTACCCGTAATAAATCGATACATTAATTCCCCATGGGGTGAGGCAACCCATGCGGGCGGTCAGACGAATCTCTAAGGTGAATCCGCTGCGGCTGTCAAAAGAAAATGACACCAGGCCAGTGACTTGGAGATCCACCTTACCCCGATGGCCGTTAGAGTTGAAGTGGGACGCTACTGAAGCACGTGCGTCTCGAATGATGTCAAAGGGATGTGTGTTCACGGCATCTGACACGGAGTGCGGTATATTATATTACCAATGTAGGTCATCTTACACCGCTTACATATGATGGCATAGATAATTTTACTTGATGTACAAGTGAATCATTCTATGAACTCATAAGGACTATTAAGGAAGACAACAGTATCCGTTTGGAGAACGTGGTTGCAAGTCTTACATTGATAGCGATCACAACGGATAATAACCCGATGATTATTTAGGGACGCGAGAACGCGACTCCTGACAAGCATATCGCGAATTGTGCGTTCATGCTTTGGTTTTTTTCTCTTCTTCATCCCAACCCAGATAAGTCAGGTAGTGATTGGCACCAAAATGGGCCATATCTACGCTTGCCTTTTCATGGGTTACCTGGAGCACTAGATAATCCACACCTACCAAGGGCTTCTTCCCTTTATGTGCCGTAGGTACATTGATGACTTCAACGGGCTGATTCACCTGTCCGAAAAGAAAATGTTTCTATTCATGGAGAATGTGAGGCGCATTCAATTCTCCATCCCCATCACTTTCTACATTTCCATCTCCTCTGTCTCCGTCCGAGAATATTAGTTACCCTACGTGTCTTTGTTCTTCTTACCCTCAGTCTTCTATAAACCAACTGCATCCCATAGATTCCTCGCTTGGACAGTTCCAAGCCCGAGATCTTGCAAGAACTCTCCACCATTCTTTAGGTCTCGTCGCCTTTGCCAATGAGGATGAATATTTCCAATATCAAGCCCACCTAATGCTAGATTTCTTTCGCCGACACCACTATCCCCCGAAACAGCCCATCTGCCATATTTCCAACCAATTCTTCGCACCTTACGCCAGTCTTCTCCCACTTCCTCTACCCCTCAGACACAGAATAGTACTTGCTCTCACCCTTCCCTCTTACCACAATGCGGTGATCAGAATCATTCACGGATACCTCACCATTCTCAGCTCGACTCCACGAGCAGTCTACTCTCCCATAACCCTCCATTATTTGCCTTCAAGAGTGATCGTAACCTTCGCTATTTACATGTCGGGAGCCGTCTTCCTGCCTTCCTTTATCACCAATGGCATACGTTAGTAATCAATGTAAGACTTATAACCACATTTTCCAGACGTACCCGGTTATTGTGTTGTTGAGTTATTAGTGTGTCATCATCATTGCACTCCGAACATGTCGATAGGTGCTCAGATCTTCTCCTCAGCAAGTCCCGCAGTGTCCAGTGATTGGCGACTCCAGTTCTATGTTGTTCGATAAGTCTTCTTACACGCCCACTAAGTTTCTCGGTTCTGGCTATGCCCATTTTAACTACCATCTCTTTCATCCGAAGGAATGACGTGGACTCATGGTTGTCGAAGACCTGTTCCCGTCCCACATATCGGAGGGCATTGACGATGTCCACCGATACATTGGTTGACCGTCTTCAACGACAGCGCAGATTGCCAACCTGTCCGCTCTTTCATTTCCATGTTACCCCGCATATCCAGGGACATTTACAAAGGAGACCTTACGTATTTTTTTTACTTCTGCAATGACTCTACCCATTGCATTAGCAGAAATCCCGCCTTCACTTTTTTTATCGTGCTTGTCGAATTACTCAGTATGCAGGCGTTGGTGTAGTCTTATGACTCTAGCCAGATGGTGGACACTGCCATCACCTCCATCGGCATGTCACTAGTGTTACTAACGTGTGCACCACTGTCTTCCTTCTACTATTGTGCCTACCGACAGTGCTGTAAATCCATAGCATCGAGTTTAAGCGAAGGATAGTTTCCTTCCCTAATTGTCCTTTTGGAATCAGAGAAGGACGTCGGTCGATGTCTCACTTTCGGCATGTTGACATCTTCTTCTCAGTGCCGCATCCGATTCACTTTAGAGAATCGTCTGAACGCCCCTATGATTTACCTCATCCCTGGTGGAATCAATGTATGCCTTTTCTCATGTGTAATCAATTACATCTTTCTCATGTGTAATCAATTACATCTTTCTCATGTGTAATCAAATGCATCTTTCTCATGTGTAATCAATTACATCTTTCTCATGTGTAATCAATTACATCTTTCTCATGTGTAATCAATTACATCTTTCTCATGTGTAATCAATTACATCTTTCTCATGTGTAATCAATTACATCTTTCTCATGTGTAATCAATTACATCTTTCTCATGTGTAATCAATTACATCTTTCTCATGTGTAATCAATTACATCTTTCTCATGTGTAATCAATTACATCTTTCTCATGTGTAATCAATTACATCTTTCTCATGTGTAATCAATTACATCTTTCTCATGTGTAATCAATTACATCTTTCTCATGTGTAATCAATTACATCTTTCTCATGTGTAATCAATTACATCTTTCTCATGTGTAATCAATTACATCTTTCTCATGTGTAATCAATTACATCTTTCTCATGTGTAATCAATTACATCTTTCTCATGTGTAATCAATTACATCTTTCTCATGTGTAATCAATTACATCTTTCTCATGTGTAATCAATTACATCTTTCTCATGTGTAATCAATTACATCTTTCTCATGTGTAATCAATTACATCTTTCTCATGTGTAATCAATTACATCTTTCTCATTTTCTCCCCTCCCCTTTTATCATTCTATTTCCCTTAAAAAATGGGAAGCCTTCCGTTCCTCCTCCCCTCCATTCTCCCCCGCCCCCCCCCCCCCCTTTCTCCAGTATTGGCCTCTTTCACCCTGACGTGATATCCCCGTCTGTACTCCGGGTCTACACTACATATTTGTAGGTACGTTGGCACCCATCTACAAGAAACACGTTTCCTCTTTATGAACTTAAATTTAAATCCGTACCAGTACGTATTATGCCATATTCTTCTCTTTCACTGTGTATTCTAATACTACCATACTCTATATTTTTAATTTATTCCATTTTCGCATAGTTGTTTCTATATTATTTATTTCATAGACGCTATCCCATACCGCCTTGTAGATCGTACCTCGTGTTTATACCAGTCTTTCTCGACTCCCCATTACGCCGATTTCTTTCCCTTGTTGCCTTATGACATGTATGGCTTTGTTTGCTCATGTTTTCACTCCCCAAATATATATTGCTCGATCTCAGCTGATGCCCGTCTACCTCTTGACAACCATTCACATCTTGTTATCACCTGTAATTCCTATCAGACTTCTTGTCTAGTCACGTGACGGTTACCACACCCCTCATGTTTTATTTCATCCGCATTTGACTTCAGTCATCCACACAGTGTACTTCTTACAGCTTACATATTTTAAATATATTATCAGTTGTTATTCTCTTAATATGTAGTACATCTCCCTTTTATTATATGTTTTCTTTTTTTTATCCTTCTTCTTATCACTTATTAACTTACTTGTCCCGTTCATTCAAGATGTTGAAAAGTTTATCCGTATTTTGTTGTCTGCGTTGCTCTCGTTTTCTGAGGGAGGTCACATGTAGGGCGAAACGTTAGTATTTTGATGTTTTTTTTGTTGTTGTAAATCTGTCATCATGCCGTGTAGGAGTGGTCGTTACACCCCACCACTTGGACTTCCGATCAATATGGCGGATAGGCGACAGGAACCGTTATATACCGTGTGTAAAGTGTTCCTTGTTGCAGTTTACTCATATTTCATGTCCGGCTTACTGCTGCTGCTACTGAGTTAAGTGCTCTGTGCACACTGTGAGCTGTGCGTTTCATCCGTTTTGATCATGTTTCGATATTCCGATTGTTAATGATGAATGATGATATCGTATGACGGGGAATAAATGGCTGTGTTCACTTTCTGTGCGGTTGTTATGTCCTTTGTCGTGTGCTGAGACTGCTATGGAGGGGACTGCAGCTAGCTACCTTTCTTTGGGCGATGAGATATTAATTTGGATAATTCCACTGGCACGGGCGGTTGAGCAATTTTGGATTTTAATTCCTTTCCAGTGATACCGAGGCCATCTTGACTCAATTTCACGGTTCCATCTCAGTCCCCTCTAAACTCATCTCTGATCCATGTATAGATTGCCTGGTCAATTCTACAACTTTATTATCAAAATGTCTATTGTACACATCAACTTAATCAAAATAAGTCTAATCGACGATATCTAACTTAATATTGTCATGTTCTTTCCGTCCCTAGCCGCCTTATACACTCTTGTCTTCTGTGACTGACGAGCAAAACACAAGTTAACGTCGTTCGTTATCTCCAGAGACATCTGTCCCCGTGAAAAAAATATATTGTCTGAATGTCCGTCCTTACATTATGTTTTAAGTATGTTCAATTCTGTTGGCTACGTGCTAAAAGTTAGAATTTGTACAGGTGGATTCTACAGCTATGAGACTTGCTGCATGCCTTGCACAACAATGCGCTGTGCCACCGCTTCACTTCCCTCACTTAGCAGACATATTTCACGATTTTGTCTTGACACACGTACTTTGCACGCACATGAAGCTGTCACTGCTTTTTGCTCTCTCCGCTCCATTGAAGAGTCAACTTCCAATGTTTAGATATTCTGTTGGTTCACCAGCAGTGTTTAAGTAAAAAAATGTAAGTAAATTACCCCCGTCACGCCAAGTGGCGTATAGGGAAATATGGTGTTAGTGACCCTATATTTTACAGACCTTCAGTACATGATTTTTGGGGTAATGTGGTCGGTATTACGCCCGTGCTGCTTTACTTTACCAGAAAAAAACGGTACCCATTTAAGGCTGGGTGAACCCGGAGGCCGTTGGTTGGGATCGAACCCTACCCCTTGTCATTTGTAGTCCAGTTCACTGACCACTGAGCTATCGCGGCTCCCCACCAGCAGTGTTTGTTCACTCATATTTCTTTTCTCTCTCTCCTTCTGTGTCTTTCCTTTTCTCTCTATCTATATCGTTCTACATCAAACCTGTTAACAAATGCGATGCACAAGTTACAAGAAATTAACAACGCCGAACCCTATATAAATACATAAAACTACAAGCTTGCTATCTCCATAACAAAAAATATGAATTTCCGGTCAATATGGCGGATAGCCGACACGAACCGTTAAAGCCTGTGTCTGAAAAGCGTTCCTTGTTGCAGTTTCCTCATATTCCAAGTCCGGCTTGCTTCCGGAGCTACTGAGTTAAGTGCTCTGTGCACACCGTGAGATGTGCGTTTCATCCGTTTTGATCGTGTTTCGATATTCCGATTGCTTACGATGAATGATGATATCGTATGACGGAGAATATCTGGCTATGTTCACTTTCTGTGCGGTTTCGACTTATGTCCTTTGTCGTGTGCTGAGACTGCTATGATGAGAACTACAGCTACCTTTCTTTGTTTGGAAGATGAAATAGTAACTGAGATGATTCCTCTGGCACGGGCGGTTGAGCAATTATGGATTTTAATTCCTTTCCAGTGAAACCGAGGCCTTCCTTAACCATAAACCCATCGCTTGCTCCTTGCTATCAGCTCTACCGCAGCAATGTAATTATTTGCCTGTATCCTACTAGTATTTGCTGTGTCTTGAAGACAACAATGAGAAACATAATTGAGAGCATTTGAAATGGTTTAATGACAACAATTATATAATGACTCTTTTTTGTAGTAATTGTTTAATTTGTAAAAAAGAGATAGCCAAACAAATGTAATGCATAATTTACCTTGATCTAATACAGTGCCCACGATTTTAATTGTTGGAGTATACTAAAACATCACCTCAATAGTAAACTAAATAGAGATATATAATAATATATAATAATATATAATAATATATAATAATATATATACTAAAGCAAAACACCAAACCCTAAATTTAATTTTTCCAAAAATTTAGAAAAAAAACACACCATTCTTATATAATCTCTTTAGATGAAGACATTGTTCATTCCACTACGGGTCTGAAAAGTTGTCGTAGTCAGTGTTCTCTTCATCAGAAGGCAATGTCTGTCAGGATTCGTAGATATCTTTATTGCATCTTCTCTAAGTCACCATTTCTCCACTTTTCATGAACTACACCTTCTGTTATTAATTATAATCACAGACATAAAACGAAAGGGAAGTAACCTCC
Source organism: Megaustenia siamemsis (assembly GCA_032433765.1). Lineage (NCBI taxonomy): Eukaryota > Metazoa > Mollusca > Gastropoda > Stylommatophora > Ariophantidae > Megaustenia > Megaustenia siamemsis. Next base: position 20,130,751 of record JAVIAB010000047.1, read on the forward strand.
CAATTAATTACAGCCACTTTCGCGGGGACGCTCCTTTCCATATGTTAAACACATAGGTGTAGTATGTATTTTTATTTACAAAAATATACATGAAGATAAATATATAAATTTTAATAACTATATATTTAAAATATATAATTACATCTATTATCATCATCAAATAGTGCCGTCTCCGCAAAGAAGGTTGGCTACCATGGAGCGCCATTCTGCTCTGTCTCTTGCTTTGATGGTGCAGGTTGTCATAGGCTGGTTTGTCCATCTTTTGATGTTACTCGTTCATGTTAGTCTTGGTCTGCCTCTGCCTCTTTTACCATGTATTTTCCCCTCCAGGATTACTTGTAGTAGGTTGGTGTGTCTTTTAACATGTCCCAAAAATCGCATTTGTCTTGTTTGAATTGTGTTTAGTAGTTCTCTTTTCATTTGTAGTTGTTTTAAGACTTCATCGTTTGTTTTCTTATCCTTCCATCCAATTCTACCTATTCTTCGATATATCCACATTTCAAAGGCTTCAATTTTCTGTTCTGTTTTCTTGTCTAATGTCAATGTTTCATCACCATATAGGAATATTGTAACATTTTGCTATTCTTAGTTTTAGCCTTGGTGTTATTTGTTTTGATGTTAGTATGTTCTTCATTTTTCCATAATTGCTCAAGTAATAGCGAAGAAGAAGACATTGACACTTTTTACGAGGAACTAGATGCGACCATGGGACAGTGTAATTCCCAAAAAATAACTATTATATTAGGGGATTTCGATGCAAAGGTAGGAACAGCTAAAGTGCAAAATGTGACTGGGGGGCATGGCCTTGGAGAGACGCATGATAGAGGGGATAGATTGATAGATTGGGCAAAGACACATGCCATGATTAAAGGTAACACCTGGTTCAAACAACACCCTAGGCGACTATGGACATGGCAAAGCCCAAACACAAAAGTACACAATCAAATTGATTTTATACTGGTACAGAGAAGATTTAGGAATGGGTTAACATCTGTTAAAACAAGGCCAGGAGCAGATTGCAATAGTGACCATGTACCAGTAGTTGGAAAGATAAGAATAAAACTGCAGAAGGCACAGAAATCACCAAGAAATATAAAATTAGAACTAGATATGCTAAGAATAGATAAACTGTTGAGTGATAGGTACAGCACGATAGTACAAAATAGATATAATGCTATTGAGAAAATACAGGACATCCAGGAGCAGTGGGAAATGCTCAAACAATCGATTCAACAAACATCAAAAGATGTAATACCAGTGACTAAAAGAATCAACAAAATGAAATGGATGACAGAATAAATATTACAACTAATGGACGAAAGCAGAAAGCATAAGAAAGAAGAACGGACATACAAAATATTGCACAAAGAGATCCAAAGCAAATGCAGAGAAACAAAGGAAGGATGGTTAAAACAGAAATGTGAAGAGATGGAAAAACAAAAGAAAGACTCAAAATGTATGCACAATCAGTTAAATGAATTAGCAGGAAGAAAAGAAGTCAAAGTTTCAGGATGTGCGAAATCAAAGGAAGGAAATATAATAATGGGACAGGAGAAGACAATGGAAAGATGGACAGAATATATCAGTCAACTCTATGATGATGAAAGACCAGAATTAGACAATTCAAATGAAGACACAGGACCACCAATAATGCAGAGTGAAGTTGAGGATGCAATTCAACACATCAAAAGAGGTAAAGCTCCAGGTCCTGACAATATAACAATCGAAGAGATAAATGCATTAGGAGAGTTGGGAGTTCAAGTCATAACAAAACTACTAAATGACATATATAACACTGGACACATACCTGAAGATCTACTAAAATCTATCTTTGTAGCCATACCGAAGAAGTCAGGAGCCACTGATTGTGACGACCATCGCACTATTAGTCTCATGAGCCATATGACTAAAATATTACTAAGAATCATCATGAGACGTGTAAGAAACAAAATAAAACTAGAAATAAGTGAAGAACAATGTGGATTTGTGGAAGGAATGGGCACCAATAATGCAATATACATCTTAATTAAGAACATTGATAGAAAAATCTATAGAGGTAAAGAAAGATCTACTATATATGTGCTTTATAGACTACACGAAAGCATTTGACAAAGCATGTGGAAATAATAAATATGCTGGAGAAATTAAACATTGCTGGCAAGGATCTGCGAATCATAAAAAACATATACTGGCAACAAAAAGCAGCTATACGAATTAACAACCAAACAGGACAATTTCAACTTATAATACAAGGCGTCAGACAAGGCTGTGTTCTATCGCCGGATTTGTTTCCACTTTACAGCGAACATATTATGAGATCAATAATAGACAAAAAAATGAATTGAAGTTAACGGTCACAACATAAAAAAATGTACGATATGCGCATGACACAGTCTTAATAGCAGAGACAGAGAATGAGCTACAAGAAAGTTCTTAGTTTAAATAGTAAGAAAACAGAAGCAATGGTTATATCGAAGAAACAATCATCACCATCATGCAGCATAAAAATAAACAAGACAAATCTGAAACAAGTTCAACGTTTGAAATACTTGGGCACAGTAATAACATCAGATGGAAGATGCAACACAGAAATAAAAAGCAGAAGAGCTCAGGTGAAAATAGCATTTCAGAAAATGAAAAATATCTTATGCAACAATTCTATGTCAATAGAAATGAGAAAGAGAGTTCATCGATGCTATATAGAACCAATTCTGACCTATGGAAGCGAATCATGGACAATAGAACAACAAATGAAAAGACGATTAGAGGCCACAGAATGGGATTTCTCAGAGGAATATTGAAAGTTCCCTGGACAGCTACAAAAGACCAATGAGGATGTTCTCAAAGAGGCCAACACAAAAAGGGAGCTCTTAAAAAACATCAGAAAGAAGCAATCAACATTTTTTGGGCACATCATGAGAAAAAGAAAGATGGAATACTTGGTTACAACTGGCAAAATGAAAGGAAAGAGAGATCGCGGACGACAAAGAGAGAAAATACTGGATAGCTTGGTTTCATGGCATGGAAAACAGTCAACATCAGAACTGATACGATGCATTGTAGATAGAAGATTATGGAAGGACATGATCGCCAACGCCAACCTGTACAGCCTATGATGATGATGTTCTTCATGACATTAAAATTACTTTTTGCCATTCCTATTCTTTTGTTTATTTCAGTTGTACATTTTCCATCACTGGTTATAGTATGTCCAAGGTAATTGTAGCTCTGGGTGTAGAGTTCTCTTTGTTATATCTTATTATTACTACATCTATTATATTACATCGATAGTACAATCAAACAAGGTTTATAATAATATAAACTAAAGCAAAATATAACAAGCTATATTTATGAGGTTTTCTTTTAAGTATAGAAACAATTATTATTTATTTTAAATAAAAATAAAACAACAATAAATGCTGCATACATATATATATATATATATATATATATATGTATACACGCACACACACATATATATATATATATATACAGAGGCATTGCAATAATATTGAGAAAAAAATCATCATCTTTACATAAACTCTTTAGAGTAAGACATTGTTCTTTCCACTGTCGATCTGAAAGTGTTTGTTGTAGTCAGTGTTGGATTCCCCAGTAAGCAATGTCTGTCAGGATTCATAGATGTCTTGTTCGCATCTTTATCTAGTCACAATTTCTCCACTTTTCAAGGACTACACCTTCTGTTGTTGATTATAACCAGAGACATAAAACGTGAGGAAAGTAACCTTGAAATTCATTACAGCCATTTTAGAGATGACGCCCCTTCCCATTCATAAACACATAGCTATGGTATCTATATATACAAATATACTTTTTCATTTATAGCAGAAATATTGGCTAGGTAATAACGGACTTATTAATTATTACACAAATCACTAGCGATTGCTTTACGTGCCTACATGCTGTAAACAGATGTTACATGTACTCGCACACCAACGATGTTAAGCAAATTACATAAAATATATTAGTTTCCTTTACAGAAAAAAAAATCAACATGTTGTTTAAAGTTTGCAATATTCAGTTTCCTTTACGTGTGTAGAGTTAAATATACAAAAAAATAATGTTAAATTGTAGCTATAGATAGTGTTTAGTAATTTATGTAGCACCTTCATTATTAATTACTTATACGTGTTTTCAAAATTAAAAAAAAAATTTTTTTACCCCCGTCACGCCAAGTGGTATATAGGGAATATGGTGTTAGTGACCATAAATTTGACAGACCTTCAGCACATGATTTTTGGGGTAATGTGGTCGGTATTACGCCCGTGCCGCTTTACTTTCCCAGAAAAAATCCGGTACCCATTTAAGGCTGGGTGAACACAGAAGCCGTCGGTTGGGATCGAACCCTACCTCTTGTCCTTTGTAATCCAGTTCACCAACCACTGAGATATTGCGGCTTCCATTTTCCAAAATGGTCTGATATATTCTTTGTTTTATTCTCCTCATGTGGGCACCATTCAGTCATTTTAAAAAATAGCAAATGAAACATTTTAAATATATAGCAAACTGAGGCGTATCTTGCTGATTGTACCGCCCGAAGTCAGTTTCATTTTACAAAACTAATAAAATAGAAATAATAATGAACAGCGTAGTTTTGTTGGAGGTATAAGTACGAAGAATAACATATACATCATATGATCTTCAGTAGAAAGACCCATAGAGATGAAAACAGATCTATACCTATGTTTCATAGATTATACCAAAACATTTGACAAAGTAAAGCATAGAGAAACATTTTAGAAGGTATAAACGTTGACAAAACAGATCTAAGAATAACAACTTACATGTATTAGCAACAAACAACAGGCATAAGTACTGGAAATCAATTGGGAATGTTTCAACAAATTAAACAAGGTTAAGGCAAGGTTGTACGTTCTCATCAGGCTTATTTTATATTTATAGTGCAATTATTTCAGATTCAGGAGAGAAATGCCTGTGTAACAGAGTAAGCTAATGACAGCATGGGGGCAGGTAACTTAGTCGTTACCCGCTTCTTTAATGGACAATAGCAGTAACATATGGTAGCGACCATCAGTAGTTAGAACATAAGTTTAGGGAATGGACATTTTCTAAGCAGAATAACAAGTTATAGAAATGAAGATAACGCAGAGTTCATAGGGATAGGGACACCCATCGAGGAATTATACTCGGACATAACAAGGACACCCACCAAGCTAAGGTAGGAAGGTTCACAATTATACTCGACATGATGATGAGTTTAGAGAGAATGTAAATTTCCATGCAGATTTCCACAACAGCAGGTTGGAGAAATGACAATGGCGCATGCATTGACCCATGACTTTGGCCGTCTGATAAATAACTTGTCATCCAACTACCAGGAAAGATCAGATTCATGAAGTAATAGTTATTTTGAAAGGGGTTATAGAAAAGTCACGAAAATAATCTGTTATTGTCATGTCGTGGACAGTTGAGACACAGGTAAGATTTTTAGTCACATTGATGAGAGGTAAAGAAGCGGTGGAATCTTAGTTTTTAGATTTGATTAGTTGAAAAGGTTGCAAGTTGTCGCTTTGTGACAATTTAATTGACTACTGATTTTCATGCGAAGAGTTGTGACTAAGTATTTAAACTTCAACACAATAGAATCAGACAATTAGACACAGACGAAGGCAGTTAGTTAGAAGTTGAGCTAGATAGGTTGAGCCAACAAGTTAGGCTCGGAATGGACTCCAGCAGGAATGGTACCTGGTGATGATGTCGAATAAAAGTGTTCATTTACCCAGAATAATCATAATTTAAGGGCCACTGAGAGAAAAAAAATATTTTATAAAAAGCTTTTACATCAAACTTAAGAAACATAAATATATTTAAATCACTAGATGCTCGTCGAAAGTCTGTATTAAACTCCTAGGTGTTTTATTCAGATGAATGGCACAAGATGTTATAGTGTGGAAGAACGTCTTCTTGCAAGGGTATGAATTCCCCATATTGGAAAAAAGGATGCCATTTATCCAACCGGACATCGAGGCAAGTTTCTATATTCGTAAAATTTCGTACAATATAAGGCTGACACCGATTATCTGGGTGTTTAAACGTAAACCAACAGTCAAACAGACCAAGCTAGTCGACTGAAATAAAATATAGAAAATAATGCGTATCTAAACATAAAAACCCAAGAGAGTTGATAAGACACTCGTATACAGCAACATTCGCATTTTAAACATAAATATATCATAAATATCTTTTTTTTTAAGGAAAAGCCCACAATTTTTGTAGAGAAATATTCAGATTCTGTTCTTCCATCAAGCGGTCTACTTCGCGACTGCCCAATCAACAGGACCGACAAAGCTTCTCCCAGAATCAAGTGTAATGAGTTGACCTGTAATGAAAGAAGCTGCATCAGACACCAAGAAAGCAACAACCTCAGCAAGACCTTCAGCAGTAACACTTGCAGTTTTTAGCGGCTGTGCGCTGTACTCAATTTTCAGAATTTCCTTGCTAATTAAAGAAATATCATCTCCGAAATCTCTGATGATGTCAGTTGCTATGTATCCAGGCCTAACCCCGTTGACACGAATACCCTTTGGCCCAAGCTCTACAGCCAGACATCGGGTGAGCTGATCAATAGCAACTTTAGAAAGAGAATAGACTGTTAAGTCTGGGACAACCATTTCCGTTAAGAAAGAAGAGATGTTAATTATGTTTCCATTGGTCTTCTCCAAATGCGGTATGGCCTGTTGTATTAGAAAAAACACAGCCTTTAAATTAGTGTCCATAATGTTGTTGTACACATCCTCGCTAGACACTTGTACTGCTTGTTTTGGCTTTGAGATACCGGCATTAGACACCAGAATGTCCAAGCGCCCAAACTTCTCCACGGTCTGGTCAACAATCTGTTTCCGTATTGCCGGATCGTTTACGTCCCCTTGAGTTATTAGAACTGAGTCAGGATGTCCACCATTGACCTTCACTATCTTCTCAAAGACCTTCTTCAATTTTGAATGATCCCGCCCACAAAGAGTGACCTTTGCCCCACGGGAGGCAAATAAAAGGGCAATTGTTTCCCCGATACCGGAACTTGATCCTGTTACTATAGCAACCTTGTCTGTCAACGTAGACGCCATTCTTGTTAATTGTTGTCAAACTTGAACCTAGTTAAGAAGAAACAAAAGTAATATTAAAATAGTGGGATGATATAAGTATACAAATGGTAGTATACTAATTACAATTAGTAATAGTAGTACCTACTGTAGTTATGCTTATTCTTCTAGAAACATTTTTACCGGAAATCAACCATTGCACCCTATTTTTTATAAATAAAAAAGACACATGGACGAAACTAGTTTTCAAGTGAAGTAAATATATCTGTACTTGTTCATATCTAACACGTTTACTGTAGCATGTTTTGTACCTCTGCTAAGTAATATATTAATGATCTATATAGTACAATGCGAAACAAAATCAGTGAAGAAATTAGTGATAAACAGTGTGGTTTTGTTGGAGATAAAGGAACGAGCTATGCCACATACATAATAAGATATTTAATAGAAAAAGCTATAGAGGTGAAAACATATCTATACCTATGTTTCATAGATTTTCCAAAGCATTTGACAAAGTAAAACATCAAGAAATAATCAAAATATTAGAAGGCCTTCATGTTGACAGCAAAGATCTAAGAATAATAAAGAACATGCACTGGCAACAAACAACGGGCGTATGAACTGCAAATGAATTGGGAATGTTTCAAGAAATAAAACAGTGTGTTAGCCAAGGCTGTGTGCTGTCATCAGATTTGTTTAGTATGTATGGTTAGATTGTTTTAATTAAGATTCATAAGGGACATACCTTGAATAACAATCAGAGGTCATAATATAAATAATCTAAGTTGGGAGTGGCCAACCTATTTTGAACTTGGGCCAGTAAATTGATTTTTATGAAAAAAGGTTCATCTAACTAAATTTATATTAATAACTATTTTGAATGTAAACTATAGTATTATATGAATATTAGTAAAGTATTCAGGTAAGTGTAGGGCCATCGACCAGTGTAAAGCATATTTTAAAAGTAATCCAGTTGGTCATATAATTTGTTTTATACATTAAAATAAATATCATAAAAGCAAACATATTGAATTATTATCATTAACTAGTCTTACAGTATTACATTTGTGAATACCAGTAATGTTAATTTAATGTGATTTTTGCACTTGTTTATCATTTAACATTATCTCAGTGTTAGGTGTAATTTTTGGTGCACATAACAAATATACAGACAAGGTGTGCATTTGTTATAGTCGAACTTAATTTATACTTAACAACATTCATGGCAGGAAAAGTTTGCTCACATGTATGTGGAACCCTGCGTAAACCTTAGAGCAAGATTGTGAATTTCAGGAAACCGGTTTTAAGGTCCAAATTTCGGACAAAGTAGGAGAAGTGGATGATCCACAAAGTTCTTTAAATTTAGCACAATTTTCAAAATGGTTTTGGATTTCTATTATTTCCATTTGCTAGGATTAGGAGTATTTATGAATCTCAGACTCTGAAATAGAAAATTGATTTATGAATAAATTTATATTACTCTTGTCAGATTCCAGAAAGGAAAATCGAGCTGAGAATGCCTCGTTCAGATCTGGAACTGCTGCTTTGTATTTTAAATGATCAATGATAAAGTCACCGTATTTACTTAACATGTCCCGAATGCTTGGAAAATGATCAAGTTTGCACTGTGCTGAGCTTTTACAAAAAAAATATAAGAAAATTAAAATTGTCAACTCCACTGTTAAGTCAGTCCTATTATATGGCAGCATAAAAATAAACGAGACAAATCTGAAACAAGTGCATCGTTTGAAATACTTGGGCACAATAATAACATCAGATGGGAGATGCAACACAGAAATAAAAAGCAGAATAGCTCATGCCAAAATAGCATTTCAGAAAATGAAAAATATATTATGCAACAAATCTATGTCAATGAAAATTAGAAAGAGAGTTCATCGGTGCTATATAGAACCAATTCTGACCTATAGACGCGAATCATGGACAGTAGACAAACAAATGAAAAGACAATTAGAGGCCTCAGAGATGGGATTTCTCAGAAGAATGTTGAAAGTTCCCTGGACAACTAAAAAGACCAATGAGGAAGTTCTCAATAGAGCCAACACAAAAAGGGAGCTCTTAAAAAACATCAGAAAGAAGCAATCAACATTTTTCGGGCACATCATGAGAAAAGGAAAGTTGGAATACTTGGTTACAACTGGCAAAATGAAAGGAAAGAGAGATCGCGGACGACAAAGAGAGAAAATACAGGATAGCTTGGTGTCATGTCATGGAAAACAGTCAACAACAGAAATGATACGATGCACTGTAGATAGAAGATTGTGGAGGGACATGATCACCTACGCCAGCCGGTATGGCACATGATGTAATTTAATAATAATAATTTCAGTTCTCACAGTAAATTACAACAAAAAAAATAACACTCTTCACAGTATGTTAGTTTTAATGTTTATGACTTGGGTTGAAAGGTATCAGCTCAAAGGCTTCTTGGTCCAAATAACAACAATGTTTATGATTTATAGTAATTTAATTGTAACATCAATAGCTGAAAGTAATATAAATTTAATGTACAGGCTCAACGTAAATTACTTACATACGTAATTTTTAGTAGCAAATATATTACGAGAGCACACAAAACTATCTATCTATCTATTGACCTTTCGAGCCGTATTAGACCAAGATACACCTTCACTATATGAATTTTTGTTCTAGCAGTTTACACAAAACTATTGACTAAATATTTCATCTTACCAAAATGACGACAGCGACCTCACTGGATTGAGTACGTTCACTATGTGTGAACATGTAAATATATTAAAATAAAAATGAATATCAATAATTATATGAGTGTTACTTGTAATAACAATGTATGGTAGGCTAGTATACCATCATGTCAAAATATCATTTGTATGCAAGAGCTATGTTTGTTATATAAACTTTATCTTACGTGCACATATCTATTCCTTTTTCAAGTTTATATACGTTGATCATTATAATATTTTATATTCAGTTTTTTTTTCTATTGAAGTGCAATCTGAGGACAGCATTAATTTGTAATTTAACGTATAGCGTCAAGGAAATAGGAATCACATTTTGCAAGAGTGCACTCGGTGTGTGCACAACATGAATCTATTATAACCATCAGTGTACACTCGCTACATTAAATCATTTAAAATCGAATACATAATGTTTTACAAAAGCCATCTTTAAATTTATGGTTTTACCGTGAGTGATGTGACGCCAACTTTTCCAACAATTTAAAAAATATATTGTATTTTACCAACTGCTCTGTTACGTTTTTCTAGATTATTATCATCGTCACCAAGTACCGTGCCTGCTGGCGTAGGCGCTCATGTCGCTCCACAACTTTCGATCTCGACAGTTATTTATCATTTCCGTTGTTATTCTGCCAAGTCATTTTCTTACGCTGTCTGGTATCTTTTCTCTTTGCTCCCCTCTATCTCTTCGTCCCATGATTTTTCCAGTTGTTACAATATATTCCAGCTGTTCCCTTCGCATTACATGGCCAGAAAATGATGATTGTTTCTCTCTAATTTTGGAAATTAGTTCTCTTTTTTGGTTTGGCTTCTTTCAGAACGTTTTCATTACTTTCTTATTTGCTGTCGGTGGTACTCTCAACATTCCTCTGTAAAACCACATTTCTACAGCCTCCAGTGATTTTCTTGTCTGTTGTCCTATTGTCCATGATTCACATCAATACGTTAAGACTGACTATACATAACATTTAAGAACTATTTTTTCTTGTCTGTTGTCCTATTGTCCATGATTCATATCAATACGTTAAGACTGACTATACATAACATTTAAGAACTATTTTTCTTGTTTCTATTGTAAAAAATGGATTGCACAATATCTTCCTCATTTACTAGATCAGTTTCCTCATTTCCATCTTTCGCTCCTAATTTTCATTGCCACTGTTTTGTTTTATTTTGTAATCTTGCCTGCGTTGTTTCTCTCTGCTCTACACGCATTTATCTAACTTTGGAGGTATTTATTTTCAACAAACTTTAATGTTTTTCTTTTAATTTGACTTTCCCATGTGTTTTGTGATTTTCCCACAAAGCATATCTTTTGCCATTTCGACAATTCTTTTCATAAACAAAAACATTTCTAATGAACATTCTCTCTTTAAAGAGAAGCACTCTCTCAGAAGCAAAAAAAAAAAAAGTAGGAAAACGTAGAATTTGATGAATTAATTAAATAACAACCATCTCGACGAGCACTATCTATTAGAAATAATTCAACACATTCAGACGAACATTCGACGTTCTGTCAATGTCAGGATACAAGGGAGTCTAATACAAAGATAAGTATTATGTAGTTGGGTAACATGTTTACTAGTAAATAAAGTACATGCTAGACACAGCAGTTTGAGTCTAAGAACTTGGTTACAACTGACAAAATAAAAGGAAAGAGAGATCGCGGACGACAAAGAGAGAAAATACTGGATAGCTTGGTGTCATGGCATGGAAAACAGTCAGCAACAGAACTCATACGATGCACTATAGATAGAAGATTGTGGAGGGACATGATCGCCAAAGCCAACCTGTACGGCGCATAATGATGATGATGATGATGAATGGGAAGGAAACCTAACTACCTAAGTTAATAAAATGGAGAAGCCGAGATAGGGCAGTGGATAGTGAATATAACACATCGTGAGACAAATGCGATTGTTATTTGCGTTCCTGGCATTCTTTGATCGTCTTAGTGCGTTGAACGAAATTTGTTCCGCTTTTTCACTGGTCGTCACTCTCGTGTTTGAGATCGGGTCGTGAGTGGGTTTAAGAAAATAGAAGAACCCCCATGTGGCTACCGGGGCTCCCACAGTGAGGAGAGGTAAAAATTAGAGAGAATGTTACCTGCCACGAGTGTCGCAAGAGGCGACTAAGGAGGTTTGGAATCGTCGCCTGTGCAGTGCAATTGGACATGCACCGAGAAACCTTGACAATGGAATTTACTGATGCCATTTTGGATGTGTTGTGATAAATAGTGGAGCGGATATGGGAAATTGTTTACTGCTATAAAACTGGTACCATTAATAGATTTGAAAGAAAAGCGTATATTTATGGCAAAACATGGAAACACAGAGTAGCAAGGAGAAAAACAAAGACTGTTGTGATGACAGTAAAAACATATCTTGTAAACAACCAAATGTCTATCTTTTGTTCGCCTGAAGTATTGTCTATATCTGCAATGTCGTTTCCTGTATAAATGTTACTGTCTTTTGTCATTCTTGCAGTGGCCCATATAGTTTTGTCTGTAGTGTTGTATCTATGGGCCAATGGATTTTCCTCAGTCTACTATACTTAGTGCAATCATGAAGTATGTGTTCAGCAGTCTGGGGCGCCTGTCCACATGTAGTTGAGGTACCGATCTTGAATTTTGTATACATGTGACTATGGAGTCGATTGTGTCCTGTTCTGAGACGTATAATGATAACTTGTTCATATCTATTCATATTATGAAAGGCATCCTGATTTGGGGCTTGTGGTCCTCTGATTGATTTGATTATCTGCTTCTTATGATGGTATGTAACCAGTGCATCTGGTTGTGTGCCTGTTGAACCTTCCTTTGCCAACTGATCTGCTTTCTCATTTCCTGGTATTCCACAGTGAGACGGGATCCACTGCAGGGCAACCCTGTGGTGCTTGCAGAGTTCAGTCAATAAGGTCTGCAGATGTGGTAATTTTCTGGATTGTAGTGCCTGGAGTACTGATCTTGCATCTGTCAAAAACACTACAGGTTGTGGGCTAAGATTACTGTTCAGCAGTTTTTTTTTCTATTGCCAACTTTATTGCTAGGATTTATGCATCATATAGGTGACAATATTTCCCTGTTGCTATTTTATTCATATCCTTAGTGTTATTTGGGTACTCTATATATACACCTGCTCCCCCATTCTTTACTGCATTCTGTGCTGATCCATCTATGTACACACGAATCCATAGGTCTTGTGGGTATTCTTCATCCAGGAAACTGAGAGTTATTGTTTAACGCAGTAGACTAATCTGTTCCTCTTTGTCAACTATTCCATTCACTTATGTCCGTATATGTATTGATAATACAGATTCCTCTGTCCAGGGAGTCTGTTCTGGTATGGGCAGTAGGGGGTTAATAACTCTTGTGTTGTCTGGTGTTTTGTCTACAAATACACTTGGCTTGGTGGATAAAACTACTTCTCTTAAGTCGTCCCAATGCAAGATTTTGGAATCGGTCCTTCATTGGATGTCTCGGCATGCAAGGAAATTTTTCTGCCTGTATCAGCACCTTTGTGTCTCTCCGTTCTCTCAGAGCTGGTATCCTCCACAATTTCTCCATCTCCAATATCGGTGTTGATTTCATTGCTCCTGTGATGACCCTAAGTGCCTGGTTTTGTACTTTATCCAGTTCTTGCAATGTGGTGTTTGATGCTGAGCACCATACGGATGATCCATATTCTAAATGTGGGCGTATACTCTGTTGGTAAACTTTACTGAGTATTTTCCCACTCACAACCAAGTGTGATTTCTATGTTTTTTCCCCTCAATGTGTAAGACTAATTGCGCCAACGTCATGCGGGTTTATTGACCAGATGGATCGACAGGAATACTAGAAGCACTAGGAAACATAACAGCAGCAGAGACGAACAGAAGATCAAAAGACATCAAATTTTATCTCCCTTCGACGCTAAAAGGCAAATGAGGAAGGAAAGAAGAAGAAGAAGAAGAGAAGGATGTGCCTACGTCATGGAAATTGCATATTTATTGATCACATCACATTAATGGTGAACAGAGTCGGTTCAGCTGTATATGATCTTGATGATCTACTTGTCTCTCATTACATTCTTCTTTCATTGTGTCTTTTTATTTTTCTTATAGCAGGACTTTTTTAGGTCTCCTGCACTATTTTGGTCTAGTATTTTGTAAAGACGCAAGATCTATTTCATACATTTTTTATTACTTTTTTTATGGTAATGTTGTTTTGGGGGCCTGGAAAAGTTATGGGACTGTGTGGGCGTCAAGTAACTTGCGATTCTCTCTAGTTACATTCAAGTCACTTTAACATCATAACATCACGTAATATAAGGTGACCATATTTATGAAACTCTAATGCGTGACGGATTAATTTGACTTAAATTTGCCATCAATAAAATGAAATTTCTTCCGGTTTTTTTTCAAGTGAATAATACATATATTTTAAAACTAATTAAAACACCTAACAATATAGGCTTACAAAACGTTATCAGCAGATAAAAGGAGATTTAAAAAAAACATATGTGATACTCACTTTAATGGAAGGTGAAGCAGAGATGCTGTACTTTTCTGATGAGTGGACTTTCTGTCTTCGTTTGGAGCATCATAAAAAAATCAACACATGTTTGCTCATTGTTCACTTTAGTGATCAACATGGCCTTTAAAGTGTCCACACTTAGACGTGTTTTATCATTTGTCCACAAGCCGTTCATCGGTGAAAATAATGTTTCCGTTGCAACATTTGTTCCCGGTAGACACAAAAAGAACTCAAACAGTACCTTCAGTGGACTTTCCAGATAATGAAATGTATGACGAATATGTTTACATGAAGCAGTTTGTTACTTCTCAGAAAATTAATGAGTGAAGTATTAATAAAACATTACCAGGGCAGCGATAGATTGAAATAGCTTCCAACTTCGAAAACAGGCATGTGCCAATTTCACATATTCTGAAGCTGGCAGAGTTCTTTTTGTGTCTACCGGGAACAAATGCTGCAACGGAAAGATTATTTTCACTTATGAACAGCTTGTGGACAAATGATAAAACGCATCTAAGTGTGGACACTTTAAAAGCCATGTCAATTCTCAAAAAGGCCAGCACAAAAAGGGAACTCCTAAAAATATCAGAAAGGAACAATCAACATTTTCGGGCACATCGAGAGATGAGGAGGGTTGCAATACTTGGTTACAACTGCCAAAATAAAAGGAAAAAGAGATCGCGGACAACAAAGAGCGAAAATACTGGATAGCTTTGTGTCATGACATGGAAAACAGTCAACAACAGAACTGATGCGATGCACTGTAGATAGAAGATTGTGGAAGGACATGTTCGCCTACGCCAACCGGTATGGCACATGATGATGAAAACGTTTTGTAAGCCTATATTGTTAGGTGTTTCTCTCTCTCTCTCTCTCTCTCTCTCTCTCTCTCTGCTATCAAGACTCAATAAGAGTAGGATTCCAGACTCTCTCATGAAATCTGCTGTCTGTTTAAGCGAATCGATTGCCCCATATAGTTTTTCTTCCAGGGAGGTGGGCGTGGACCACCGGTGTTTTAATTAGTTTTAAAATATATGTATTATTCCCTTGAAAAAGACGGAAGAAATTCATTTTATTGATGGAAAATTTAAGTCAAATTAATCCGCCCAGGTTTAGGATTTTAACAATATGGTCACCTTATTCTAAAGTAACCTGAAGTAATGTTGATGTGCAGTCCATAGATGTAAATATATGATTGTGTATCACTGTATGATTGACAAATGCACCTTCTGTAGCAGCTAATTGTTCTTCTTTGTCATCAGTCTGCTCAGTTTGAAAAAAAAATGTTACCGACGAGCTTGATGCAGCTGTAGCGACGGCTCTCTTATGTTTCGCACAATTTATGTGACTCTTAATATCACCACGTCCACTATGGTTAATGGAAAACCCAGAGGCACAAATACTACATCTTACAGTGAAGTCTGATATAGACTTTTTTAGAAAGACGTATTCCTTTTATAAATCTTTTTTTGAAACTGTATTTACGTTTTTATGTCATTTTTTTGCAGCAAATACATAATTTACAAACTAACTATTGTTTAAATAATAATGTTCTATGACTATACGATATGCATAACATAAGTTCGTAGACATTAAAATGTCCAGTAACTGAATAATAGAATCTAATGAAAGCAATAACCTCTGTCGTTAAACAACTCAATAGAAAGGATTATTTCGGCAGTAAACGAAAGTAACACAATGAATATACAAGAATATGAAATGTTGTGGCCGCGAAGATGCTACTTGTTGATTTTCTGTTATAGTATACAAGATTTCAAACTTGCAGTGCATTTTACTGTTACTGTTTCGCCAAATGAACAGCTAGTTCAATGTTTTATTAAACATTTTCTACACAACAACGGAATAATGTATATTTTTAAGTCGAAGAGACGTTTATCATATTGGCAAAATTGGTAAAAGTTTGTGTCCCTAATGTATTTTAAGAAATCCGGGACAAAAGCTATTAATCGGCCAACATCGGGGCACATTCGGATCAGTACCAAATCCCGGACAAAGATTAAAAAAACAGTAAAAAATCGGGACTGTCCCGGAAAAATCGGGACGTCTGGTCACCTTACATAATATTGTTCCTTTAAAGCGAGATGAATTTTCTCTTTTTTTTTCTCTCATTTGTAAGCCAAATGCGTGTGCTAAATCATTCTGCAAAGTAATTTAATAAAAAAAAAAAAAAATCCAGAAAGTACTCCCCTCGCCCCTGCCTCCCAAAAATAAAAAAAAATCGCTTGACAACCACCTTGGCAACCACCTTAGCAACCACTGAGCACTTGGTGGAATCCCGTGTGATTAGATGCTATCACATTCACATTTATGTTTTGGATAGTTTTCAATTAACTTATTCAATATTGCGTCACATTTATTTATCTTTCGTTACAGTTTTATCCGGATAACACCTGAAGGTAGGTTTGTACATTTAGTAGATTTTCAGAAATTGGCTCAGCCTCTCGACAAAGAAAGTCAATGTGTAATACTATGTAGGTCACTGTGTCTGATTTCTTGGAGGACATACAATAAAACTGTTTGCACGTTTCAGTGATGGTGGCGTATCCTACCCAAGCACTTTCAAGTGTCGTGCGCTATTCATGAGGAAGATATAGTGACTGAATAAATTACGTGAAAAGTGCCGAAGAGGCGTATTGTATTACAGATAAATGGAAGGTAAGAGTGTAAATCTCACACGCATGTGAAAGCGTAATTGTTGAAATAGATATTAAATAAATACGGTCTAAAAGAAAAAAAAAAAGTCCACACAAGCTAGGATTGAACCAAGAGCATCGAGTTATATCTCTATAGATGTTAGCTGATGGAATGACTAGAGTCAGGTGTCTTACCACATTTCAATGCTCACCGGAGCACCATACCAAGCATTTAAGCTTGAAACCAATAACATTAGTCACAAGCTGGTCACGACTTAAGTGTTGGGGCAAGAGTTACCACTCCTGAAAAATATCCTTTAGATAGCCGGTTTATCCATGCAACACGAGATGCCATGAACATTCTATTTATTGCAAGTGACGTGCATAAAAATGCGGAACTAGCTCAGTGAGGCAAATCTGTTACTTCACACACGAACAACCATTTATGTCGGTTTGCTATAGACAAGCGAACATGGATTGGGCCAACAACTTGATGCATGATTGTTATCATCACCGGAGACTTAAATGGCTCTCCGATAATTCAAAATTCTGTCTGAAAGAGTGTTGGAGGTTATTTAGAGTTCAGACATCAATGAGAACGTTTTATAGTTCAAGTATTTTATACCAGCCATGATTACAGAAACTTTTTTCAGTTAGAACAGGTTAAGAATATTAGCATTTACTGGTCCGTCGTTGACAGTGTTAAAAAATTTAGAGGCTTGTTTAGATATTAGAGATATCCATGTCACTTCTTCGGATGATGGAAATTGGAGTAAAGATGGGCACAGCCAGAAATGAGACACTTAGTGGCCATGTGAGAAGGCTTATCAATCAACATAGAACTGTAGTCGTCATTCGCTGCACTCTGTGGGACTTGCTGAGGAGGGGATCTGAGCACCTATGGACATGTTCGGAATGCAATGATGATGACCCGCAAATAATTCAATAACTCAATATGTCAAGTTCTGTCAACAGTAAGAGCTGTCTTTCAAGGTCAAAGAGATCACGAGACACCCACAAAGACACGGTCTAATAGATCAGCCAGAATCAAGGATGATATTGAAGAGTTGAATTGAGAGAAGTTAAGCCAGGGAACCACAGAGGAGGGTATGCAATAGTTTGGGGCGGCATTTCTTTTACAGCCAGAACGTTCGTTATTATCAGTGGCAATCTGTGCGGATTTAGACTCCTTTAGTTTGAGGACAGTGAGATCAAACGTTTACCCTCTCGGTAAATAGGGGGGGGGGGGCGCGATGTAAGAGATATTCTACTGTCTGACTGATAATTATTTGGTAGAAATACTTCACTGACTGAAATAGAAATAGGTCAAGTACGACAAAACATCGAAAGTTCGATAAGACAGAGAAATAGTAACTGTAGATAAGTTCAAAAAGTTCCCTTGAATTTACCTGCGGTAAGGAGACACAAGCACAGATCACAAAATGACCAACGTGGGGATAGATGGACCCCTCAAGAACCAGTTGCAAACAGAAAAAAAACTAGAGAGCATGGAAAGAGCTAAGCTGTCACTCACACAGTAGTTAGTCAGTCGCTTTGGTGCAGACAGGCATCTTTTCCCTACGCAAGAACTAGTTGCCTATAGTGGGTTATGATGAGATTAGACAAACCAGAGAGCTTCCTTAAGTAGTGATAGGAGATATAATTTAGGACAGGAAGATCTAGTCCAATTTGGAGAGTTATAACAACTAGATTGTTAGAATATTTAGCTAGCTGAGCAATGTCGACGAATCATTGCAGAGACTTAGTCACGTTCATGAACAAGTTAGAGCGGTAACTCACTACTGTTCGACTACTGCGGGACAGTGTGATAAAGGCCTATTTGTTGGTCATAGATAGATAAACTTGAAATAGAGTTATCGTTTGTGAGCATACAAGAATAATCACTACTATCGTGTTGTATATTCAGTGGTTCATGTGTGTTGACGAACATATGTGATGATGCATGTTGAGTGGACCTGGGACTTTGGAACTAGTCTCTGCACCATAAAATCTTGAGTTTTAAAACTTTTTATTCTATTCATGTCCACTCAGTCCTAATGTAGGTTGATTATGGCAGAGACAGGAGAAGATGCCAGAAAGAAGACCAACACTGAAGATACTACAACTACACATCAGTGGAGTTTGTTGTTGTGAGAATCCCACATTGCCACACGTTGTTGTGACTCAGTGTCGTGACTCAGTGTTGGGACTCAGTGTCGTGACTCAGTGTTGTGACTCAGTGTCGTGACTCAGTGTTGGGACTCAGTGTCGTGACTCAGTGTTGGGACTCAGTGTTGGGACTCAGTGTCGTGACTCAGTGTTGGGACTCAGTGTCGTGACTCAGTGTTGGGACTCAGTGTCGTGACTCAGTGTTGGGACTCAGTGTCGTGACTCAGTGTTGTGACTCAGTGTCGTGACTCAGTGTTGTGACTCAGTGTCGTGACTCAGTGTTGGGACTCAGTGTCGTGACTCAGTGTTGGGACTCAGTGTTGGGACTCAGTGTCGTGACTCAGTGTTGGGACTCAGTGTCGTGACTCAGTGTTGGGACTCAGTGTCGTGACTCAGTGTTGGGACTCAGTGTCGTGACTCAGTGTTGTGACTCAGTGTCGTGACTCAGTGTTGGGACTCAGTGTCGTGACTCAGTGTTGGGACTCAGTGTCGTGACTCAGTGTTGGGACTCAGTGTCGTGACTCAGTGTCGTGATTCAGTGTCGTGACTCAGTGTTATGACTCAGTGTCGTGACTCAGTGTCGTGATTCAGTGTTGTGACGTAATGTCATGACTCAGTGTCGTGACTCAATGTCGTGACTCAGTGTTGTGACTCAGTGTCGTGACTCTAGCTGTAGGTGTCGCAACCAACACTGAAGATACTACAACTACACATCAGTGGAGTTTGTTGTTGTGAGAATCTCACATTGCCACACGTTGTTGTGACTCAGTGTCGTGACTCAGTGTTGTGACTCAGTGTCGTGACTCAGTGTCGTGATTCAGTGTTGTGACGTAATGTCATGACTCAGTGTCGTGACTCAGTGTTGTGACGTAATGTCATGACTCAGTGTCGTGACTCAGTGTAGTGACTCAGTGTCGTGACTCAGTGTCGTGACTCAGTGTTGTGACTCAGTGTCGTGACTCTAGCTGTAGGTATCGCTATGACACTCTGACGTGTCCAACACACGTTGTTGTAACTCAGTGTTGTAACTCAGTGTCGTGACTCAGTGTTGTGACACAGTGTCGTATCTCCAGCTGTAGCTATCGCTATGACACTTGACGTATCCGACACACGTTGTTGTAATTTAGTGTCGTGACTCAGTGTCGTGACTCCAACTGTAGCTATCGCTATGACACTCTGACGTGTCCGACACACTCGGTAAGAACAGCATGTGTCAGGATCAGGGAAAAAAATAGCTTTTTTCAGAATTGACATCACCTCCTTGAGTAGCCTCTGAAAACAAATCAACGCAAAATTGAAGAAGGAAGGCAAATTACTACTCAATATGTCACGCCAAAGACGGATGTTGCTGGTTGAAAACCACAGCAACACAACGAATCTACGCAGGCCTTCTCCATTTGAATGGCAGACTATGAAGTTGAATAGTCGTTGGGTGGGTGTTGGTAAGAGGAGGAAACCACGATATTACGTCAGCGAGGACTAGGATGTGTTGAATTTGATTTTACTTTGAAGGAAGATTATGTCGTACCAGTCATCATTTTTTTATAGCGCCATTTTTTCTCTTTAAAAAAAAAAAGTAAAGTACCCCCATCACGCCAAGTGGCGTATAGGGAATATGGTGTTAGTGACCATACATTTTACAGACTTTCGGCACATGATTTTTGGGGTAATTTGGTCGGTATTACGCCCATGCCGCTTCACTTTCCCAGAAATAAATCCGGTACCCATTAAAGGCTGGGTGAACCCGGAAGCCGTCGGTTGGGATCGAACCCTACCCCTTGTCCTTTGTAGTCCAGTTTTTTTTTTCTTTACTTCGCATAAATTAAAGCATCCTTGATGGCCATGCTTTGCCATGTTGAAAGATTAGCCGTACGATTCTTCCAACCATCGACATAAATAAAATGTGAATTAGTGATTCAGGTACATCTCTCAGGGCGTGTCCTGCAATCTTTACTTTTCTTCTCCAATTGATATGTTTATCATTATTCGATATCAATGTTATTTTTGGTAACAGATGATCTTCTCCAGCACATTCTTTGATGACAGTTGATCTGGCTTGATTACAAAACTAAGGCACTCTTTGGTAGCATTTGATGTGGCTTGTTGACAGCATTAAAGCAATTTCTGTAATTATTTAAAGTGTAGCAAGTGGTGGGGTATACCGTACACTCCAACAAAGTATGGTAACAGCTTTGCTAAACGAAAGGCAATACAATACTAACGTTTCGGCCTTCTTCACAAAACGAGACCAGCACAAACGCAAAGTGAAATAATGATAAAACTCTACTAAATTTAGAATTAGCAGCTAAAGTAAGTTAAAGAGAAATAAGAAGAGGGATACAAAATGAGATGATAAAATAAAAGGGAGATGTGCTACACATTTAGAGAATATAAATTGATAATGTATAAAATTATGTAACATATCCCACGTATCATCTCATCGGCATTCCACGTCAGTCATCAACACTTTTTACTTCTGGATCGTCTCAGATAAGTCTCACATTAATTTAACAATACCTTTTAGCTAGTATATGATCTTCCCGTGTGTTACCGGGGCTTCATTATGAGGGAAGTAAAGAATAGTGACACTGTGACCTTCCAGGCATGTCGTAAGAGGCGACTAAGGAGTTTGATCGATGGCTTGACAAGCTGTCATTGTAAAAAGTATTGTTATGGAAACATGTGCCATTTTTGCACGCAAGGTTTCTGTTTTTGAGATTGTGGTTCTGCCATATGTGCCGTCTTCAGCTCGAAAAGACAATAGAGATATTATTTTTAGCTTACATATTATTATATATTATCAAATTTTATTCTCTTAATGTGTAGTACATCTCCCGTTTATTGTATCTGTTCATTTCTTATCTTTCTTCTTATCTCTTGTTAACGTACTTGTCCCATTCATTCGAGATGTAGTATAGTTTATCCTAATTGTGTTGTCCGATTGTGTAGGTCTCGTTTGTTGGAGAAGGCCGCATGTAGGCCGAAACTTCAGTATATTCTTGTGTTTCTTTTATGTAAAACTGTTACCAAACTTGTAGAAGTGTACGTTACACCCCACCACTTGCTCATTGATACCATCATTACCGCAGCACTGCAGTTATTTGCCAGTTCTCTACTAGTATTTGATATGTCTTCATGACAACAATCTGCAACATAATTACAAGCATTTCAAATGGTTTAATAACAACACTTATATAGTGACTTTTTAGTAGTATTTTTTTTTGTTTGCAAGAAAGACGCCTGAGAACCAAACAAATGTAATGCAACATTTACTAACACTAATTTAATGCCTCATTTACATACACTAAGATTTATAATAATATATATTAAAGCAAAACATGAAAGGCTATATTTAATTATTGCGAACATTGAGAAAAAAACACCATCTTTATATAGTCTCTTTAGATGAAAACATTATTTCCACTGCAGGTCAGAAAGTTGGTCGTAGTTAGTGTGGGATTCCCCAGTAAGCAATGTTTGTCAGGATTCATAGATGTCTTGTTCGCATCTTTATCTAAGTCACCATTTGTCCACTTTTCAAGAACTACACCTTCTGTTGTTGGTTATAACCAGAGACATAAAACGTGAGGGAAGTAACCTTGAAATTCATTACAACCACTTTCGAGATAATGCTCCTTCCCTCACGTAAACACATAGCTATGGTATCTATTTATTCAAATATACAATTACATTTATAGCAGAAATATTTGCTAGTGAATAACGGACGCATAGTGCCTATTAATTAAAACACAAATCACTAGCTGTTGCATTATGTACCTACAATACCACACGCTGTAAACAGATGTTCAACTTACTCATTCACCAACGATATTAAATATGTAAATGACGTATAGCATACATTATTTTCCTTTACAAACAAAAAAATAAATCAACGTGTTTTAAAATTTGCAATATTCAGTTTCCTTTACGTGTGTAGAATTAATTATTTTAAAAAATGTTAATTGTAGCATTAGATAAGGTTTAATAATGGTTATGAAACACCTTCATTATCAATTACTTTAACGTGTTTTCAGAAATGGTCTAAATTCTTATTTGTTTTATTGTCCTCGTGTGGGCAACATTCAGACTTAAAATGTTCACTAATCCTTCAACATATCAATATGTAATTATCATAGGTAATAGACAAACTATATTGAAAGGTAAAAAACAACATATACATGTATGTATGTATGTAAATATATATATATATATATATATATATATATATATAATATATAAACGTTTCTTGCAATGTGACACACGACAATAACGCAAACATATATATATATATATATATATGTTTGCGTTATTGTCGTGTGTCACATTGCAAGAAATGCCTTTTTTTTTAAAATAATAAATGGGGCATTTTAAAATGTAGCAATCTGATTGGGTTCCTTGGTGATTGTACCCACGAAGACTGTTTTATTTCACAAAGCTAATAAAATTATAAATTAATGACGGACAGTGTGGTTTTGTTGGAGATATAGGTACAAAACTATACCATATACATCATATTATCTTTAGTGTAAAAGATACATAGAGTTGAAAACAGATCTATACCTATATTTCATAGATTATACCAACGCTCTTGACAAAGAAAAGCATCGAGAAATGAGTAAAATTTAAGAACTATTAAACTTTGATAAAACAGATCCAAGAATATTAAATAATATGTACTGGCAATACACAGAGGCTATTAGAGCTGGAAATCAATTAGGAATGTTTCAACAAATAGAACAAGTTTAGGCAAGGTTGAGTGCTGTCATAAGAAAAAAAAAAGTAAAGTACCCCGTCACACCAAGTGGCGTATAGGGAATATGGTGTTAGTGACTATAAATTTTACAGACCTTCAGCACATGATTTTTGGGGTAATGTGGTTGGTATTACGCCCGTGCCGCTTTACTTTCCCATAAAAATTCCGCCTCAGTGAACCCGGAAGTCGTCGGTTGGGATTGAACCCTACCTCTTGTCATTTGTAGTCCAGTTCCCTAACCACTGAGCTGTCGCGGCTCCCTGTGTGCTGTCATAAGATTTATTTAATATGTACAGTGCAATTATTTTAAAATCCATAAGGGATTAGGTCAGGATTCAAAATTGGAGGTCAGATTATATTTAACCCCAGGTATACTGATGATACAGGGAGCCCGCGATAGCTCAGTGGTTAGTGAACTGTGATATAAAGGACAAGAGGTAGGTTTCGATCCCAACCGACGGGGTCCGGGTTCACCAAGGGGTGCTGGATTTTTTCTGGGAAAGTAAAGCGGCACGGGCGTAATACCGACCACATTACCCAAAAAATCATGTGCTGAAGGTCTGTAACATTTATGGTCGCTAACATCATATTCCCTATAAGCCACTTAGCGTGACGGGGCTCTTTAATTTTGTTATACTGATGATACGTAACCGCTTAGAATCATAATGAGTTACAATAAATACTAGACATTATAGTGAAGCATTCGAAAATAAATGTCTAAGGAAAATATTTGGTATAGCGTGGAACGAATTCAAAACAAATTAGCAAATTAGAGAAATCGCCAATCAAACACTAATATCTTCAGTAATAAAGAAAAGACGATGGTCATATGTTGGACATGTGATGAGAAGAGATAATAATCGAATAGCAAAGCAAGCCCTCATATGGGAAAGAACAGGTAAGAGAAAAAGAGGAAGACCCAGAGAAACACTTAAAAGAACATCGATGAGAGAGGCAAGAGCAGCAGGATTCGGCTCCCTCAATGAGATAGAGCTGCTTGCACAGAACAGAGACACATTGCGAGATTTGATAAAATATCTTTAAAAGAATTGAAAACTGCTAGAACAAAAATTCAGATAAGAGAAGGAGTATCTTGGTCTATGCCCTATGGGCCGGCTACGGTTCAAAAGGTCAATAGATAGATAGATATATAGTTTATAGTGAAGGAAAGCAAAAATATAGGACGCCGCATCAATAGAAAAAAGGCAGAAGGAATGGTAACAACAAATAAAAAAACATTACCGCAATGCACAATAAAAGCAAGTGGAACAATATTAAAACAGGTAAATGAATTTAAATATCTGGGGATATTGTTACCTCAGATGGTAGACGTACAACAGACGTGAGATGCAAAATGGCCCAGCCAAAAGCAAAATAAAAAAAAAGACTAAGATGCTGTGTTCTCCATTATTGACAACAGAAACAAACAAAAACTAGTTCTTATGTTAAACCAGTCACAATATGTGGATGTGAATCACGGACAATGGGACAACATGGATAAAATATTGTGGAAGGACATGCCGCCAACGCCATCCGGTAAGGCACATGATGATGCTGAAACGTAAAACAATCTTCAAACAGACCATGTTAGTCACCTGAAATTAAATATGGATCACAAGGCATATCTGAACACAAAATAAATATGGATTACAAGGCATATCTGAACACAAAATAAATATGGATTACAAGGCATATCTGAACACAAAATAAATATGGATCACAAGGCATATCTGAACACAAAATCCCTAGGGGGTTGGGGGGGGGGGGACGACAAGGCATTCGGATAAAGCAACATCCTGATTTTAAACGTGCATGTATAATAAATGTCTTTTATAAGGAAAAGCCCACAATCTCTGTAGAGAAATATTCAGATTCTGTTCTTGCATTAAGTGGTCTACTTCAAGACTGCCCAATCAATAGGACCGGCAAAGCTTCTCCCAGAATCAATTGTAACGATTTGACCTGTAATGAAACAAGCTGCATCAGACACCAAAAAAGCAACAACCTCAGCAAGACCTTCAGCAGTAACACTTCCAGTTTTCAGCGGCTGTGTGCTGTACTCAATTTTCAGAATTTCCTTGTTAATTAAAGAAATATCATCTCCGTAACCTCTGATGACGTCAGTTGCTATGTATCCAGGGCTAACCCCATTGACACGAATACCCTTCGGTCCAAGCTCTACAGCCAGACATCGGGTGAGCTGATCAATAGCAACTTTAGAAAGAGAATAGATTGTTACGTCTGGGATGGCCATTGTTGTTGTGATAGACGAGATGTTAATTATGTTTCCTTTGGTCTTATCCAAATGCGGTATGGCCTGTTGTATTAGAAAAAACACAGCCTTTAAATTAGTGTCCATAATGTTGTTGTACAATTCCTCGCTAGCAACTTCTACCTTTTCGTTCGGCTTTAACACACCAGCATTAGGTACCAGAATGTCCAAGCGACCAAACGTCTCCACGGTCAGTTCAACTATCTCTTTCCGAATTACCGGATCGTTTATGTCCCCTTGAATTGTTAGAACCGAGTCAGGATGTCCACCATTGACCTTCACTATCTTCTCAAAGACCTTCTTCAATTTTGTATGATCCCGCCCACAAAGAGTGACCTTTGCCCCACGGGAGGCAAATAAAATAGCAATTGCTTCCCCGATACCGGAACTTGATCCTGTTACTATAGCAACCTTGTTTGTCAACGTAGATGCCATTCTTGTTAATTGTTGTCAAACTTGAACCTAGTAAGTAGAAACAATAATAATAATGTTAATAGTAGTAGTAGTTGTAGTTGTTATAATGGTACACGTTGTAACACTATATTAGTAATTATCGTAGCAGGAATAGTAGTAGTAGAAATAGTAGTACGAGTAATAGCAGTCATCATTATCATCATGTGGGATACCGGTTGGCGTATGTATGCGATCATGTCCTTCCACAATCTTGTACCCACAGTGCATATAGTATGAGTTCTGCTGTTGACTGTTTTCCATGCCATGACACTAAGCTACCAGCATTTTCTCTATTTATATCTCGTAATAGCAGTAGTCGTCTTTTTTTATCCTTAACGAAACTACTTATCAGAACTATACCATTCTAATCTAATAAATAACAAGATACAAGTAGCGACAACTCTAGTTTTCATTTACAATCCCAGCCCTCTAGAGTCATAGTTGACTATGGATTTTTCGGCGTCCCTATGAAGTTTTAATTCGTTCAGTTTTTATTTAGCTGTGCCTTCTCTTTCAATCATCTGTGAAGTAAATATATGCTGCTGTTCATATTTACGAGTTTATCGTAATGTATTTATAATCTTTTCGGTTGAAGAAGTTCTCAGCTGTATTAACATAGAGTTGTTAACACAAGAGAGGTAAATGTGGCGGAAACTATAGTTTTCAAATGCCAAAGAAGTAAATATACCGCGCATTTCTAACAAGTTTGCCTCAACACGTTCAGTAACGTGCAAATATATTAATATCAATATAACAATGTGAACGTTTATGATTAATTAAATGTTAATATGAACATCATATATGAAGAGATACAGGGAAGACGATGCGCTGGATAGGACACACACTACGGAAGCCAACTGAGAGTATTACACAACAGGCCCTTTTTTGGAATCCCCAGGGGAAAAGACAAAGAGGAAGACCAAGGAATTCTTGGAGAAGACAGAGAGAAGCAGAGATGAAGATGATGGGGAAGACATGAAATGATCTTAAACGAATGGCAAAAAACAGAACGACTTGGAAAGTGTTTGCTGAAGACCTATGCTCCACAGGGAGCCAAAAAGGTAGAAGAAGAAGAAGA
This sequence comes from Megaustenia siamemsis, assembly GCA_032433765.1. NCBI lineage: Eukaryota > Metazoa > Mollusca > Gastropoda > Stylommatophora > Ariophantidae > Megaustenia > Megaustenia siamemsis. Next base: position 20,158,463 of record JAVIAB010000047.1, read on the forward strand.
CGAACATCATCATCGTTGAGTGCCGTCTCCGCATCGAAGATTGGCTTCCAATGGAGGGCCATTCTGTTATGTCTATTGCTTTGGTGGTGCATGTTGTTATAGGCTAACTTATCCATCTTGTGATGTTACTCGTGTATGTTAGTCTCGGTCTGCCTCTACCTACTTTACCTTGCATTTTCCCTTCCTAGATTACTTTTAATAGGCTGCTGTGTCTTTTAACAGGACTCAAAAATCTCATTTGTCTTGTTTTAATTGTATTTAGTAGTTCTCTTTTCATTTTTAGTTGTTTTAAAACTTCATGGTTTGTTTTCTTTTATTTCCATCAAATTCTACCTATTCTTTTATAATCCATATTTCAAAGGCTTTAACTTACTATTCTGTTTTATAGTATAATATCCATATTTCTACACCAAAGTTGAAAAGATACCACATTTGGTATCAAAAGATACCAACTATGATCATAAACAAAGAAAATTCTCAAGACCTACAAATAAATATCAAAGTTGATGGAATACATCTGGAGACTGTTTAGAGCTATAACTACCTGGGACATACTATAACCAGTGATGGAAAATGTACAACTGAAATAAACAAAAGAATAGGTGTGGCAAAAAGTAATTTTAATGTCATGAAAAAGTATACTAAATTTTTTTTTTAAATACCACCAGGGCTAAAACTAAGAATAGCAAAATGTTACATCTTCTCAATATTCCTATGTGGTCCAGAAACATGGACATTAGACAAGAAAACAGAACAGAAACTTGAAGACTTTGAAATGTTGATTTATAGAAGAATAGGTAGATCACCGTAGATGGAAAGAAAAGAAAACAAACGATGACGTTTTAAAACAACTAAAAATAAAAAGAGAACTACTAAACACAATTAGAACAAGACAAATGACATTTTTGGGGCATGTTAAAAGACACAACAGCCTAATTAAAGCAATATTGGAAGGGAAAATACAAGGTAAAAGAGGCAGAGGCAGACCAAGACTAACATGGACGAGTAACATCAAAAGATGGACAAGTCAACCTATGACAATCTGCACCATCAAAGCAAGAAACAGAGTGGAATGGCGCTCCATGGGAGCCAACCTTCGATCCGGAGACGGCACTCGGTGAATGAATGAAAGAAGATCACACTGTTTGAGGTTCAACTATCGACCGTTATTATTGTTTTCTTTAACCGAGACAGCTACAACATCATCAAGCTTCTTTGTCTTACTTTGAAAGGAGCATCTGTAGACGCCAACCTGACTACAATTAAAGAAAATATTTGTCCACTCAAAACTGGTGCCTCTCCATATGTCTAGCAATTGTACTAATGATCGCCATAACACCCTTCTCTTTGTATCATATGTTTGGACATGACTGTAGGGAATCCGTTATTTTTCCTGCTCTACTCTCACATTCAAACAAAGTTTCTATATTTAAGATGTTACAGGTATAGTACTTCAATAAGTTTGAATCTTTTCTTGAGTCTTGAAGTTGTTACTTTTTATTTTTTATTGAGTTGGCAGTAACAATAATTTGTTTAGTAATTTGTATACCACATGTCCGTGGCTCCTGACCATTCATTTAGAGAACACATAGTTTACACTTATAGAGCCGTCGTACTTTGCTACTTTCATTAACTATCTTCATGTACAATACAATCATTATCCAAATGTGGTGCTACTAATGCCGGTGCAGGACCCTAAATGCAAGAACAATAAGAAAAATAGCCTCAACTGAGATTAAATGTGTTACACCAATGACAGGAAACAGTCTGAGAGAAAAGATTAGATATGAATAATTGAGAAAAAAAGCTGAGAATAATCCCCGTCTTAGAAATTATAAAAAAAAACAACAGATAAAATAGCTTGGCCACGTAAAAAAACAGAAAGATCAAAACATAAAACAACGAGCTTTCAAAAAACGTTGCAAAAACACCAGACCCAAAGCCGACCACGAAAAAGATGGATTTACGGAAAATTATTTTTAAAAAAACAAGGAAACATAACAGCAGCAGAGGCGAACAGAGGAGCAAAAAACCGCAAATTATATTTCCCCTCGACACTGAAAGGCAAATGAGGAAAGAAAGAAGAAAACGAATTAACCATCTTCTTCTTTTTCTTCTTCTACCTTTTTAGCTCCCAGTGAAGCATAGGTTTTCAACAAACACTTTCTAAGTCGTTCTGTCACTTGCCATTCTTTTAAGATCATTCCATGTCTTCCCCATCATCTTCATCTCTGCTTCTATCTGTCTTCTCCAAGAATTCCTTGGTCTTCCTCTTTGTCTCTTCCCCTGGGGATTCCAAAAAAGGGCCTGTTGTGTAATACTCTCAGTTAGCTTCCGTAGTGTGTGTCCTATCCAGCGCCATCGTCTTCGTTATCTTTCTTCTGCATCATTGGCAGAGATTGTAGAATTATACCCTTAAATCATTGTAGACTTAATTTCCATTATTCATCAGTGAAGAAACTTATGACAGTATGCTTTTGAAGATTACAATGAATCTCTCTTTGTGTTAATCGTTCAATACACTTTCAGCGTTACAGATTTATCGTAATAACTTATATTTGTCTACTGCTTGCATGTTCATCAATCTTCAGCAGATAGTAAACTGAGACATCTGTTCACTGTTTAAAGCGACCACACACGATGCTAACCCAAAAACTAAATATCTAAAGAAAGGGAAAATATTCGTCTTTACCATTCTAATTACAACCATCTTATAACATTATGAACAGGTGGTCGTGAGTCATCGTTAATAACTGTAACAACATGGATGAAAATCGATTCATTCGAAACAAAATCCATTTACAAAAATGCCTAAGATATCTTGAATAATGACAATGAGCGTTGAAGACATATTAAAAGACTTAAACATTAATAAAGAACCAGCATAGACACATCATTCTATAGAGGGAAATAAAATAATTTGATGACGTAAAAAGACACAGCAAGCAAGAAAGAACAATAATGAAAGTCATGGTTCCTGGGCAGGCACAAGACGCAATCAGGGGCAGACCAAGAAGAAGGTGGTTTCAAGACATCAAGAAGAAGTGGGAGATCTGGCTAGAGACAGAGATTGTTTCAGACGGGCTATGGTGAATGCAACGTTCTCCAAAGAACTTACAATCTGATGATAACGATTAATGTCGTTATGGGTTTATATACATTTTTTTCAACATAAATAACGTTATAATATGATATTATACAATTAATTTCATGATAATAATCATCATTGTCTTGTATCGTGTCTGCTGAGGTAGGTGATCATGTCTCTCAATAACTCTCGATTTGGACAGTTATTTATCATTTTTGTCGTTGATCGTCTGCCAAGATATACTCTTAAGCTGTCTAGTATCTTTTCACTTTACTTCCCTCTATCTCTTCGTCCCTCAGTTTTCTCACTTGTTACAATAAATTAGTAGCATATCATGTACATTGACTATTATAACCTTCCATTTTTTTGTAGAATAGGAGGAACTGTAGGTTTGAGCAAAGAATATACGCACACATATATATATATATATATATATATATATATATATATATATATATATGGAAAGGTACCAGTCAAACACCAGTGGATAAAGAGATACAGCGAAGACGATGGCGCTTGTTAGGACACACACTACGGAAGCCAACTGAAAGTATTACACAACAGGCCCTTTTTTGGAATCCCCAGGGGAAAAGACAAAGAGGAAGATCAAGCAATTCTTTGAGAAGACAAATCGAAGCAGAGATGAAGATGATGGGGAAGACATGGAATGATTTTAAAAGAATGGCAAAAGACAGAACGACTTGGAAAGTGTTTGTTGAAAACCTATGCTCCACTGGGAGCTAGAAAGGTAGATGTTATATATATATATATATATATATATATATATATATATATATATATATATATATGCATATGAGATGTGTTAGTGGCATTGTATCCGAGATGTGTTAGTGGCATTGTATCAGAGATGTGTTAGTGGCATTGTATCCGAGATGTGTTAGTGGCATTGTATCCGAGATGTATTAGTGGCATTGTATCCGAGACGTGTTAGTGGCATTGTATCCGAGATGTGTTAGTGGCATTGTATCCGAGATGTGTTAGTGGCATTGTATCCGAGATGTGTTAGTGGCATTGTATCCGAGATGTGTTAGTGGCATTGTATCCGAGATGTGTTAGTGGCATTGTATCAGAGATGTGTTAGTGGCATTGTATCCGAGATGTGATAGTGGCATTGTATCCGAGATGTGATAGTGGCATTGTATCCGAGATGTGATAGTGGCATTGTATCCGAGATGTGATAGTGGCATTGTATCCGAGATGTGTTAGTGGCATTGTATCCGACATGTGTTAGTGGCATTGTATCCGAGATGTGTTAGTGGCATTGTATCCGAGATGTGTTAGTGGCATTGTATCCGAGATGTGTTAGTGGCATTGTATCCGAGATGTGTTAGTGGCATTGTATCCGAGATGTGTTAGTGGCATTGTATCCATATGAAACAATATGAGAGATAAGATCAGAGGTGATTCACAGAGGTGAATAAATACAGGACAAAAAAACTTAGTAGTTCTTTCCTTCATTGACAACATATGGAAAGCAACAGAAAAAATAGTGTGGTCACGTAATAAATCAGACCAGATCTCACCACAAATAACCTTGGTTAATATGTATATGGCCCTTTTCGTTTTGTCAGACGGTCTAGTAGAGGATATTGTGTATTTTTTTGAGGTTTTGTTTTTGTCGAACAGCTTCTCTCGTGGGTAATTCTACCAATGTTTGACAAACACACACGGCCAAAGAATGAACAAGTCAGGCCCACTGGTCCACACGGTTTTTCATTCTTTTTCATTTGTCTTTTCTCTTCTAAGTTTTGCCTTAGCACAGTCTCAAATGATGCGATACCGTTCCTTATACATGCTCTCCATGATGTGCGATCACATGCCAGATGTTCCCAGTCATATTCACATATGGAGAAGTCATTCAGAGATGATTTACAGGTATCTCTATATTGTAGTTTAGGTCTGCCGATTTGTCTTTTCCCGTGTATTAGTTCACCATATAGTATTTGCCTGGCGATGCTTTTTTCATCAATTCGATGGACGTGCCCCAGCCATCTTAGTCTTCGACATCTGAGCATCGACATGATTGTTGGGGTCTTAGCACGTTGCAGGACAGATAAGTTGGTTATTTTGTCCTGCCATTTGATGGGCATTATTCTGCGGAGACATCGCATGTGGAAGACATTTAGTCTTTTTTCATGATTTGAGTATGTTGTCCAGGTTTCAGATCCATATAATAGTGTGCTAAGCACACAGGTTTGATATATTAAGAGTTTAGTCTTCAGTGTTAGTTTCGTGTTGTTCCAGGCCCTTTCTGTGAGTTTGTCGAAAGTCGTAGCTGCCTTACCAATTCGGCTGTTTATTTCATCATCAAGAGAAATGGTAAACCTACTTTAATGGAGCATTGGTTAAGGCGGGCTAATATATATATATAACCATTTGATAGTGATAACAGTAGGCAGATATTGGGTGGAGCTGACTTTCGCTGTTATTGGGTTCTTGTACTGGAATTAAAGGGAGGGAGTGAAAAAAGAGAGAGAGAGAGAGAGAGAGAGAGAGAGAGAGAAAAGGGGACAAAGAAAACAATAAATGTAGTAAGAGAAACTTGGAAAACAGCTTGAGAATGTTACACGAGAGAATGGATGAAAAAAAAGGGATATTATCAGAAGAAAGTGCGCCATATTGGATAGAACTAGTGGTACTTTTCTTGATAAGTGTGGTACTCTTTTAATGCTGGAGAACCTATGAGGCGTCGTTTGGGTCAATAGTAGAAATCTTGGCTTTAGTATTTCAGATAACTACCCGTTGCTCTACGGTGGTCACAAACCACATCATACGAGGTACGTATCTTAAGAAATCATCAAACTGCTTGAGATATCAATATTTCCAGCACCGGAACTTAGCCAAGAGAACAGCCCTCACATAAATCGTATAATTACCAGTGGTGTGTCACCATTATCGACAATATTTACTTTGCTTCCAAGCGTCGGATTCTGCGTTGTGAGTGTAGAAGTCTTTGTTTAGTTGTGTTGCATGTGACTGATCGTGTCTTTGGGTATACATTATATTTTGGCAGTTGATTTCTGTTGTCCTTTAGACCACATCCAGAAATCATTTGATGAATGAGCGAAGTCATATGAAAGTGTACCTACATATATATATATATATATATATATATATATATATATATATATATATATATATTCATGCAGACTATATATAAGACTATATTCTGGCTTTAACCATCTTCATCTATATTACAATCTACTATATACTTTCTTTACTATATACCTGACTTTTTACTGTGGAATGTTTGTACTTATGTGGGGATGGGTAAATTGATGCAAATAATTCCGGTTGTTGGCGGAGCTATATTATTACATCAGAAGAAAAAAATAACGCGACTATGAGTCATTTCAAATAACCCGGGGGAGACACATCTCGGGTTAGTTTATCATATACAATACTTGTTCATATATGTATATACACACACACACACACATACACACACACACACACATATATATGTAGCAGTCGCTCCTACCCTCCTACCAAAGAAATAATGAAACGTCAAAGGAGTCAAATGTGAATGATATATTACTTAAATTCCAGATGTTCCATTTTTATTACATGGCCAAATACGAATTAACTGAAAAAAGGAAAATGCAGATAATGAGGCTAATTATAATTGTTGCAATTGCACCTTTTTAGAGAGAGAGATTAGTCCTGCCATGAAACTGCATTTTAAAATTCCGATTGCGTGCTTTTAACCACTCACAACTCCATCCACATTAGGCTCACCTTGTTGTGGTTGGAGAGCTTGTGCGCCCCCGGGATCCAGGGAGCTATTCCAGCGTGATCTTAGCTCCTGGCAGGGTCACCCGAGCTTGACAGGTCCTTGGTGAGGGTCAGGCAAAGAAACAAGAGTAGATGGAACCCTTTAGGTGAAGACGCAGAAACCACCGGCGAGTGGTACACGCTCTGGTTTAAACTAATCCATCGCCACTTCATTGGTTAAATGCTTCTCTGTCTTTTCTCCTCTTTCTATCCTCTATCAAACAGGCAAGTGGTAAGAGCTCCGAAGACCAGACCAACTATGAGTGAGAAACTCTACACAAAGCTCGGGCAAATGGTGCTCGTAAACCCGGAAAGACCGACCATCTAAGGGCAGAATCCATCAACAGAAGCAATATTCTGCTGTCTTGCAGGAAGATTGGGAACAATAAATGGCTAAGGAAAACAAACCCTAAAAAAATGCTGTCAGAAATCGGATGCACTGGGATATTGAGACAGAACATAGTGCAACGTTTTAGCATGTACTCAATAAGATTGGAACCTGTCACATCCTGATTTCAGCGTGAACAAAGTCATGAGTCAAAATGGATAATGCTGCGTCAGTACAACACACTTCATCATCAAGTACCGGGCCTGCTGCGTAGGTGATCATGTCTCTCCACAACTTTCGATCTCGACAGCTATTAATCATTTCCGTTGCTGACCTTTTACCAAGCCATTCTCAAGCTGGTATTTTTTCTCTCTGCTTCCCTCTATATCTTCGTCCCTCAACTTTTCCAGCTGTAACAATATATTCCAGTTGTTCTCTTCTCATTACATGGCCAAAAAAATGATGATTGTTTCTTCATAATATTGGAAATTTACTATTTTTTTGCTTTGACCTCTTTCAGGACATTTTCATTATTCTTCTTAGCTGTCCTTGGTATTCTCAACATTCTTCTGTAAAACCACTTTTCTACATACTCCAGTGACTTTCTTGTAACTTGTCCTATTGTCCATGATTCACATGCATATGTTAAGACTGGCTCTACAACACACTTAGCAAGGATAAATATACAGACAAAAAGATTTTTTTTAAATTGTGACTCAAAGCGTTCACAGTGCGCGGTTAGGGACAGTAAAGTAGGCAATATCAGCCACTACCCATTAATGCAATCTCTAAACAATTCGGAGTAACTTAATTTAATATTAATGACCAATACTTGTTAAAGTTCACTTTTATAGCTCACTCTAATTTAATAATGATATAATTGATCACTGTAAAATTATACAACATTACAGCTCACAGTATGATTAGTTTAATGTTTATGAGTCACAGTAATTTGATTTTAATACTAATAGCTCACAAAAATATTTTTTCTTAAAAATCATGTTCTGAAGGTCTGTACAAATTATGGGCACTACCATCTTATTCTCAATGCACCAAGTGCGTGGTGGGAGTATTTACTTTTTTTTTTTTTTTACTTTGCAGTAATTATATCACCATTATCACCATCATCAGCAACAAGTACCGGGCCTACTGGCGTGGATAATCATGTCCCTCCACAACTTTCGATCTCGACAGTTATTTATCATTTCTGTTGTTGACCTTCAGCCAAGGCATTCTCTTAAGCTGTCTAGTATCTTTTCTCTTTGCTTCCCTCTTACTCTTCGTCCCTCAATTTTCCCAGTTGTTACAATCTATTCCAGCTGTTCCCTTCTCGTTACGTGGCCAAAAATGGTGATTGTTTCTTCTTAATATTTTAAATTATCTCTCTTTTTGCTTTGCCCTCTTTCAGAACGTTTTCACTGCTCTTCTTAGCTATCCATGGTATTGTCAACATTTTTATGTAAAGCTACATTTCTACAGTCTCCAGTGATTTTCTTGTCTGCTGTCTTATAGTCCATGATTGACATCCATATGTTAAGATTGGCTCTACATAAAATTTTAGAACTATTTATCTTGTTTCTATTGTTAAAAATGGATTGTACAGCATCTTCCTATATTTTTAGGGGGAAAGCTGCTTTTGCCGGAGCTATTTTGCTGATCTACTCTGCTGTACATCTACTCTCTAGGGTTAACATTGTTCCCAGATATTTAAATCCATTTACTTGTTATAATATTGTTCTATTGCAGTAAAATACATTATATAAAAACTTATAATAATTTAATTTTATTACAAATAGCTCGAAGCAATTTAATTTCATAACAAATTGTTAGCAACACATCTATTATGAAACTACACTAAACCAATGTTTCAGCTTACCAAAACCACAGCAACGACCTGGAGTGAGAGTAAGTTCACATCGAATAGGATGACTTCTTATGATTAACAAGAATCGTGAAAATGTTTTTTTTTTGGGAAATATAATGTATGGTAGGATAGTTTACCATAATTTCAAACTTTCGTTTAAAGAGCAGAGGTTTATTTTATAAGAGAACTATGTTACATGCCATATAACACAATGATACTCTTCACGTGTCGGTCATCATTGAGTGCCGTCTCGGCATCGAAGGTTGGCTACCATGGAGCGCCATTCCACTCTGTCTCTTGGTTTGATGGTGCAGTTTGATGTTACGCGTCCATGTTAGTCCTGGTTAGCCTCTGCCTCTTTTACCTTGTATTTTCCCTTCCAATATTACTTTTATTAGGCTGTTGTGCCTTTTAACATGCCCCCAAAATAAATTTCATGTGTTGTGTTCTAACTGTGTTTAGTAGTTCTCTTTTCATTTTTAGTTGTTTTAAGTTTGTTTTCTTATCTTTCCATCAAATTCTACCGATTCTTCTATAAATCCACATTTCAAAGGCTTCAATTTTCTGTTATGTTGTCTTTCTTGTCTAATGTCCATGCTTCTGCACCATACAAGCATATTGAGAAGATGTAACATTTTGCTATTCTTAGCTTTAGCCCTGGTGGTATTTTTTTTATTTTAGTATATTTTTTCATGGCATTAAAATTACTTTTTTGACATACCTATTCTTTTGTTTATTTCAGTTGTACATTTTCCATCACTGGTTATAGTATGTCCCAGGTAGTTGTAGCTCTGAACTGTCTCCGGATATATTCCTTGAACTTTGATATTTATTTGTAGGTCTTGATAATTTTCTTTGTTTATGATCATAGTTTTAGTCTTTTTGATATTCATATCTAGTCCATATATTTTGCTTGTCGTGTTTATTACATTAAGTAATTGTTGTAGATCTTTAGGATTTGCTGCTATTAGTACAGTATCATCAGCGACACGTGTCTGTACATTACTAAATTTAATATATTTTGTTTGCAATTTTTCAATGAAATGCAATCTGATGACTGCAATTATTTGTCATTTGGAACCCAGTGTTTGAGAAATAGAAATATTTGAAAGAGGGAAGTAGATTTATGCACAAACATGATCTATTATAAATATCCGTGGACATACACGACATTATTTGTTACAATTAAACACGTTAAAGTTTCCGGCTTGTTGCAGGAGCTGCTGAGTTAAGTGCTCTGTGCACACCGTGAGCTGTGTGTTTCATCCGTTTTGATCATGTTTCGATATTCCAATTTTTTACGATGAGTGATGATATCGTATGACAGGGAACAGTTGGTTGTGCTTACTTTCTGCGCGGTTTCGCCTTATGTCTTTTAGCGTGTGCTGAGACTGCTACGATGGGGACTACAGTTGCCTTTCTTTGTTTTGGAGATGAGATACTAATTCGGATGATTACGCTGGCACGGGCGGTTGAGCAATTATGGATTTTAATTCGTTTGCAGTGATACCGGGGCCTTCGACTAACATTAACCATAACAATAGTGGTGATAGCTGTTCGATGTTTTGACAAGCTTTGTTGAATTTTGAGTCTTTTTCTGCTGTTTGTGGATTGTGGTTTATCATTGGAGACTACCTAGATTGTTATATTCCTTCCATTTTTTAAATTGCCTGTTGTCCATCATTATGTTGCTGGTCTGTCTTACTTGTACGATGCTCATGATTTCTGCTTTGTTGATGTTGATTTGCATGTTGTATTGGATGCTGTGCTGTTAAATCTAATTAAGTGTTCTTGCAGGTCTTCTATTTGTTATGACTATTGCCTGATCATCGGAAACTAGAAGCTTGTTATTCGTCGCTCTCTCCCTCTCTCTCTCTCTCTCTCTCTCTCTCTCTCTCTCTCTCTGAGACTATGGTTATGGTTATTTGATGGCGCCGGTATCACAACAAAGGAATAAATTGGGTTGGCTAAATACATATGTAATTCATGTAGGTAATAAACAATAGGGGAGACAGTACGCACATCTGTCTTATTCCTGACCTAACTTCGAATTTGTCTGTGTCGCCTGCTGCTTCTGACCGTGAAGCTGCTGTTGGTGTAGAGACTTTTACATAAGTTGGTTAGATGTTGGCTTGCTCCGTATGTTGTTAGTATATTCCATAGTTGTTCTCTATTTACTCAGTAGAATGTTTTTCAATAGTTTTTTTAAAGCTATATACAAATATAATTGAAGCCTTTGAAATGTGGATTTATGGAAGAATAGGTAGAATTGGATGGAAACAAAAGATAACAAACGATGAAGTTTTAAAACAATTGAAAATAAAAAGAGAACTACTAAATACAATTAAGACAAGACAAATGAAATTTTGGGGGCATGTTAAAAGACACAACAGCCTACTAAAAGTAATATTGAAAGGAAAAATACAAGGTAAAAGAAGCAGAGGCAGACCAAGACTAACATGGACGAGTAACATCAAAAGATGGACAAGTCAATCTATGACAGCCTGCACCATCAAAGCAAGAAACAGAGTAGAATGGCGATTCATCGTAGCCAACCTTCGTTGCGGAGAAGGCACACGATGATGATGATATACAAATATTAATTGTTTTGTATAGTTTTTTTTTTCCTGTTAGCCGTTTTAGGGTGAATAGTATGTCAGGGCATCCCTTATTTTTCCGGAAATTCATTTGTGAGTCCCTGATATGTAATTCGAAAACTGTTTTAGCATTTTATTTTCGATAGCTTACACGTATAACTTTCCTAAACTTCTGAGATATTTCTATAACATTGATATAACTGATGAATTAATTAAATAACAGTCATCTCTACCAGTACGGCATATTAGACATTGTGAAGATCATTGATACGAATACTCGATGTTCACTCAATACCAGAATGCAATGGAGCTGGTTAAAAAGACACGTTTTTTCGTTGTGTAAAATATTGAGTATTATTTTAAATTACAAGCTGAATGCTGCTATTTGAATCTAAGAATATAATTAGAACATTTAGCATATTTCAGTTACAACATTTAGCATCTTTCAGTTACAATATTTAGCATCTTTCAGTTAGAACATTTAGCATCTTTCAGTTAGAACATTTATCATCTTTCAGTCTAATACCTTCATGAAGATATACTATGTGAAAGTATAAAAGCGATATTTGTATGTAATAACGTCAGGGGGAACTAACTGAAGTCCCTCAGTAACAAGAATTAGAAGAGCCGAGATATCTCAGCGGTTTGTGAACTGGGCTACTAAAGACAAAAGATCGGGTTGAACCGGATCGACGGTTTCCAAGTCCAGCTGGGTCTTAAATGGGTACCAGATATTTTTCAGAGAAAGAGTGAATAATGGCGTAATACCGATCACATTACCCGATAAAACAATGTGCCGAAGATTCACACAAAATTAGGCTCTAACTCCATATTCCCATACGTCACACTGTGGTGTGACGGGGTTCCATTCTTTCTTCGGTAAAAATAAATGAGTCAAGTAAATAGTATACGTTGACCTTGATGCACTACCATCATCACTCAAACTTTTTTGGGTAGTATTGTGACGAGATGAAATTAAACGATTTTCTTGATTTCGCAGGTTCTGCTTTAGTAGTTGAAGTTCAGCCGTTCTCAAGGGACCGTATTACTAGGTCTTCTATATCATCACACTTCGCTACTGATGTGACTACAGCCTCGTTAGGCAATCTCTTGTGGTTAGATTGTTATTTAAAAAAAAACAAATTGCCACGTGAAGTGAGATTTTAGTCAGCAACGGGTCTCTGGCTCAGGACGAATACAGGCCGTCTTTCAAACAAAATAAAAATAAAACAATAATTTTTAAAATGTGGGATTCTTGGTGTGTTGAGATGAAACAAATAACAACAGTATTAATCAAAATGCATGAAATTAGCCATTAATAAAGTTATTTGTAAGTGTCCAAAAAAGATGCTAACTTTTTCTATAAAATACACTGCTTTGAGATAAACACAGTTTGTAAAAATGTGTACCAGATATTTCCGTCCTGACACGTAAGGCAGCCAGGCGTAATACTGACTATTGGTTATTGGTTATGGAAGGCCTCGGTATCACTGCAAACGAATTAAAATCCATACTTGCTCAACCGCCCGTGCCAGTGGAATCATCCGAATTACTAACTCATCTCCCAAACAAAGAAAGGTAAATGTAGTCCTCATCGTAGCAGTCTCAGCATACGCCAAAAGACATGAGGCGAAACCGTGCAGAAAGTGAACACAGCCAACTGTTCCCTGTAATACGATATCATCATTCATCGTAAACAAGCGGGATATCGAAACAGGATCAAAACGGAGGAGACACACAGCTCACGGTGTGCACAGAGCACTTAACTCAGTAGCTCCTGCAACAAGCCGGACTTGGAATATGAGGAAACTGCAACAATGAACACTTTTCAGACAGCCTTCAATGGTTCCTGACGCCTATCCACCATATACCATGGGAGTTCACGTCCTCCCGAAAATGATGATCGTCATAGCACTTGATGATGATAGGCCATCGTTGATGACTCCAATTCCAAATGACTATATTTTCAGTTAACGTGCCCCGTATTTGACTAAAAAATAAGGCGCTACTCTAACAACATATTTCTCATAAACACTACTTGATGTTTCAGGAACCACAAGCAGTAATCTGTCATGTTCCTGTCTAATGCTGCCGCTATTTTCTTCCATCTCAGGAAGAGTGGACTGGCTGTCCTATTTCAACTTTTACGCCAGCTCCTACTGTCTGCACATGCTGGAATCATCTTTCATGGATTCATCTTTCCTGGATTCATCTTTCCTGGATTCATCGTTCCTGGATTAATCTTTCCTGGATTCATCTTTCCTGGATTCATCTTTCCTGGATTCATCATTCCTGGATTCATCTTTCCTGGATTAATCTTTCCTGAATTAATCTTTCCTTGATTCATTCATGTCTATGATGTTCATGACTATCTTCTTCGCATAACTTTTACAGAAGTCTTTAAAACAAGAACTGCGCTATATAGTGCTAGACAGATATAGGTATAATTAAATGTGATAAGGATGTCTTATATACAGACTGAAGTTCCATAAGCTGGTTATATATTTCGATAGGACAGAATATTTGCAAACTTTAAGTCTCTATTGAACTCAGCAGCAGCAAAATGCCTTCCAGGCATGGTCCAGGTGTTCACGTCCTGGCGCTAAGCGATTCAAACATAAATGATTTTTGACTATAAATATAATTTTCTGTTGATCGGATTGCTTTCTGTTTCCATTCAGTGTTTGTTGATGATTCTTATAAGGATACCATCCAGTCTCATTGTACAGAACATGTTCGTGTCACTTCATATTTGAAAGCATCGTGCACATCTTAATTATTTCTGCTTCTGGAGTTGGATTTGAAGAAATGAAACAAGTTTTTTTCCTGCCATTAGCACTTACCTTATGTGTTGGAAACTCAGTTGTGTATGAAAGATATTGAACGTTTAAAATTGTGTACCTTAAGTCGTACACGCCTTTGGCCTTTGGCGTCTTGACAGACGGTTAGTGGAAAACAATCATGATAGATTCCTCATTAGATGGATCGCCGCGGCACTGTTTCAGAGGAAGGTGATACTCAGATGTGGAAGTTGGTCTTCCGAGCCAACATCCATTTGTCCTGGGCTGCCACAAGGCTCACCATTGTCACCAGTTCTATTTAACGTGTACACAATAACGATCACGGCCCAACAGCTGGATGGGAGGGGAAGAACTATGACTTTTGCTGATGATATTCTGGTATATCGACAGGGAAGAGACAGACGGGGAATCGCCTCCACAATGCAAGACGAACTCGATCGCATTTCTTCCTGGTGTGGGGTTTCAGGTGCCTTGGTTAATCCTAATAAAGCATCAGTTTCATGGTTCTCCCTTAACAAACATATCGTTAATACAACCAAACCAGTAGTACGAATGGGAGCTGATGAGGTGACCAGGGACAAGTTGATGACATACCTCGGAGTTAAGTTTGATCGCAGCCTGTGTTTTCGGGACCACGTCGACCATGTGATAACAAAATCCCGCAAAGGATTAGCCGCCTTGAAGGTCATGGCAGCTGCCAACATCGAGCAGAGGCTACTTATTCTTCTGTTCCAGGGATTAGTCCTCGCACCAATCGAGTATGCCCTGGCCATTCTTACTGTCAGTACGACTCAAATTGATAGGCTGGAGAAAATACAAAATGAAGCCATGCGCATTATCCTGGGATGTACGAGGGACACTCCCTGTGTATCAATGAGGTATCTTCTTGACTTTCCAACCATGGATGACAGAATTAAGATCTGGAGAGCACGAGCATACCTGAAGATTAGTACAGATACAGAGCATCCATTGCACCACGTGCTCAACACAGAGAAAGGTACCAGGCTAAAAAGAGGCAAATCATGGGTGGGCCGGGCAGAAGATGTCATCAAACAGGTCTGTGGGCTTACCAATATCAGCGTTGGTGAGGAGTGGATACCGGTGCCTACGTCATTCAAGGGAACTTTCTCATGTATTGTCACACTCGACAGGAAAAGTAGGGAACAGAACCCGGTCGTGGTTAATGCTGAGGTCAACGGTCTCATCTGCGATAATACCGATGAGAAAGATGCAGTCATCTATACAGACGGATCTGTAAGACGACACGAAAGAAGTGCATGGGCATTTACAGCACGCTCAGCAGGCAGAATAGCCAAGGAAGACAGTGGTGCATACGCCATGACCACGAGTAGCATGACAATGGAGGTGATGGCAGTGACCAAGGCATTCAAATGGTTAGAGTCACAAGACTACATCCACGCATGTATACTGAGTGATTCGATGAGCATGATAAAAAAAGTGGAGGCGGGCTATGTACGCATGCAATGGGTAGAGTCGTTGCAGAAATCCAAAATACGTAAGGTCACCTTTGTCTATGTCCCTGGACATGCGGGAGTACGGGGAAATGAGAGAGCGGACAGGTTGGCTAGCTGCGCTGTCGTTGAGGACGGGCAACCGATGGATCGGGCGGACATCATCAATGCCCTCCGAGATGTTGGAAGAGCACAAGACTTCGACAAACACAGATCAACGTCACTTCTTCGGATGATGGAAACGGGAGTTAAGATGGGCACGAACAGAAATGAGAAACTTGGTGGCCGTGTAAGAAGACTTATCAACCAACATAGAACTGGAGTCGTCAGTCGCTGGACACTGAGGGAATTGCTGAGGAGGGGATCTGAGCACCTATGGACATGTTCGGAGTGCGATGATGATGACCCGCAAATAACTCAATAACTCAATAACTCAATCATGATAGGTCAGTAGTTTGATACACATATTAGTGTCTTATGTTGGATGCTGCTTTCCTGAACAGCTTCTCTCGTAGATGAATCTACCAATATTGGACAGACATCCTCCACAGAACGAACAAGGTGTATTCATGGTGCCTGGCCTTGTCTCCTTTCTCCTGCGTTTTTTTTTCTGAATTCTGAATTTGATATAATCACTGCCTGGAAAGTTGTTGTGTTATGTGCATTATTAAGGTATTGATAACTCTGAGAAGGTATTGATAACACTGAGAAGGTATTGATAACTCTGAGAAGGTATTGATAACACTGAGAAGGTATTGATAACTCTGAGAAGGTATTGATAACTCTGAGAAGGTATTGATAACTCTGAGAAGGTATTGATAACTCTGAGAAGGTATTGATAACACTGAGAAGGTATTGATAACTCTGAGAAGGTATTGATAACACTGAGAAGGTATTGATAACACTGAGAAGGTATTGATAGAAATGAGAAGATTTAGTTTTAATGGCTAGAGATTCTCCAAACCAGGTACCGCTGTTGCTTGTAAAGGCGATCCTGTCTCTCCACAACTTTCTGTTTCTACATCAACATACTATTTCCGCGGTTGGTTGACTTCGTACAATACTACTTGTAATGTTTCTCTCAGTCTCTTCCTGGTTTAGCAAATAAGCTTTCATGTTTAGATACAAGCGGTATATGTTTGTGATCATAAATTGTCTTACAGTATTTTATGTCAAATAAATGTCAAATCTTCCTCTTCTTCTTCTTTCCTTCCTCCATTGCCGTTGGTGTCGAGGGGAGATAGAATCTGCGATTCTTTGCTCTTTTGTTGACCTCTTCTGGTGTTATCCCTCTTAGTGACTTCTAGTATTCTCTTTATCCAACCTGTATGACCGCGATTGTCTGTTTCTCCATTAATTTGGCTCTGACCACTGCTGTGTGTATGTGGCATTATCCTCTGCCGCTGTGCTAGTTAAATGTCAAATAAATGTCACATATAAGATCCAAACCATGCGACACAGCCTGGCTTTTGTCCAAATCCGTTATGTTATTTACTTCATGTATTTCTTTCTACAGAAAAAAGTAGCTTTTATGTTAATAAAACAGATCTTTTATAGAAAAAGTTCTCATCATTTTGGACTCTTATAACTTTTTTTTAATGCTTTGCTAATGGCTAAGACTGCAAGAGTTCAAACGTTATAGTCTGACGCTCATGTTTAAGATCTTTCTTGTTCGCCCTTTGCATAGACTCCATTGAATCCCATATAGGAGTGTTGAAGTTAAATAGTGTATAGACAATTTTATTTTATAAATAGAGCTATAAAGAAGCAAACGGATCAGGCCAACTCTTTTTCTCCAAAGCCAACAAACAGGCCAGTAAATACAGAAGTGTTGCGACCAAAGTCGGGTTATGTTAAAAAAAAAAATAAAGAAATACCAGCACTTTATACGGAATACTACAAGAAAGAAGCCACAACAATACTCAACATCGTTAAATATCTCATAACTCCTTCTCTTGAGAAGTTTGCAAAAAAAAGTCAGAACGCAGTAAAAGGTTCCAGATTAGAACCGGTGGTAAACAAAAAACATATATACATGTTTACCTCCATTATTATTTGTAAATACAATCGACTTCTTAAAGCAGGATAGCTCTTGAGGTAACAAAGGCATTGGGTGGACACTCGAGTCTTAATTAGAGGACCTCGATTGGGCAGATGACATATTTTTATCAGCAGCAACGTGAACATGAAGTGAGCCGCGATAGCTCAGTGGCTAGTGAACTGGGCTACAAAGGACAAGGGGTAGGGTTCGATCCCAATCGACGTCTTCCGGTTCACCCAGATTTTCATGGGTACCGGATTTTTTTTCTGGGAAAGTAAAGCGGCACGGGCGTAATACCGACCACATTACCCCAAAAATCATGTGCCAAATTTGTGTAAAATATATGGTCACTAACACCAAATTCCCTATACGCCGCTTGAAAGCGGCACGGGCGTAATACCGACCACATTACCCCAAAAATCATGTGCCAAATTTCTGTAAAATATATGGTCACTAACACCAAATTCCCTATACGCCGCTTGGCGTGACGGGGGCACTTTACTTTTTTTTACCTAACATGTGAAACCTGGAAAACAACCAAAGAAATAGAAAGTTAATTCAATGAATACAAAACAACCAAAGATATAGAAGGTGAACTAAATGAATTCGAAAACAAATTCCTCAGAAAAATATTGTGGGTGCCGTGAAATGAATTTATTAATAGTGCACACGTGAGAGAAATGGTCATGCCTGCAACAATAGTATCTATAATCAGGGAAAGAAGGTGGTCATGCGTCTGTCATGTCATGAGAAGAGATAACATAAGAATAAAAAAGCAAGTCCTCAAATGGGAAAGAGGAAGCACGGAAAAAAGAAATCATATCTAGAAAATCACTAAGTTTAAACACTACTAAACAACAGCCTGGATCATCTCCCTTGTCGATGTGGAGAGGCTCGCCTAGGAACGTTTGAGGCAAGATACAATGATAGTCCTAATGAAAGTCTGACTATTAAAGGCACAGATGGATGGGCATTGGCAGTCTAGAACTCAACTCTGAGCGTCGTCTTCGACTCGGAAGGACAAGAGAGATAAATATCATCATCATGTGCCATACCGGTTGGCGTAGACGATCATGTCCTTCCACGATCTTCTATCCACAGTGCATCGTATCAGTATTGTTGTTGATTGTTTTCCATGCCATGACACCAAGTTATCCAGCACCTTCCATCTTTGTCGTCTGAGATCTCTCTTTCCCTGTATTTTGCAAATTGTAACCAAGTATTTCTATTTTCCTCTTTTCATGATGTGCCCAAAAGAAAAAGTGTCAATTATTTCTGTACGATGCTTCTTATGAGCTCCCTTTTTTTATTGTGGACTCTTTGAGAATTAATTTCATTTAGAAAAATGCATGTTTGCTGTCCGCTTTTATTACTATATTTAAAGTAATTTTTTCCAGCAGTGTTTATTTGTTTTGCCAGCTGTAACAAAGTATTCCAAGCCTCCTCCTCTCTCGATGTGCCCGAAAAATGTTGATTTTTCTTTCTGATTTTTTTTTAGGAGTTCCCTTTTTGTGTTGGCCTCTTTGAGAATGTCTTCATTGGTCTCTCTAGCTGTCCAGGGAACCCCCATCTTTCTTCCGAGAAATCCCATCCCTGCGGCCTCCAATCGACCTTCCACCCGCCTTTCCACTGTCCATGACTCGCCTCCACAGTAATTTAGTGATAATATCAATTAAAAAATATATCTATTATGTTGTCCATGCATGCTTAAGGGACTGTAATATAAAGTCTTCTATATGAACACATTCGGTCACTGATCAGATTATATTATACATTTCTCCTTTCTTCTGAGATGCTTAACGGCAGCCGCAGATGGACAACAGAAGAAATAGGGACAAAATCAATAGCGAAACCAAAATATGACATCTTTTTGATTGAAGAGAAACACTAACTGAAGTAAAAACAAAATAGGTGCAAGTTTCAAAGTGTTCTATCAGGTTATCTATGTTGATGTATTAGCAACTTGAATTTAAAAGTGGAAAATAATCAATGAACGTGTTTGAAAAAGGATAGCAAAAACTAAACCCCACATTATGTAATGCTTAGTCACCGTACGCGGGAAAAAACGTATGTAGTCAATTTATGGCAACCCAAAATGTTATGTGTTGTAAATTGAAGCTTTTTACATGTACATATGACAAAATCTAAATCCGTTTATTTCGTGAAATCTGAATTGAAGAAATGGAAGTGCTTGCTTGCGTTCGCTCGATAACTAAAGGAATACACCTCTTCATCATCCGTCCTTAAAAGGACGTTAAGTGGACGTGTCTGCGTTGTGTTGTGGTTTGCAGTATAACTGTGATATTTGCGCCTTTCGACCCAACACATCCGACTTCAGCATGTAACTTTTAAGTACCGGGTTGTATTCCCTCTTCGATCCCTACACTCTTGGCCAGACTAGACAGGTTGGTCTATTACTAGAGGCACCACGGAGAGGTGGAGAAGGTTCTGGATGGTTCTGGTTCACCTATCCTGGCGCAAGCCATCAGCTGTGGGTGGCTGACAACTTAGAGCTCTGGTGTTGGGAGGCGCGCCTTCGCCTCAAATATAGATAACCCGATACATCTTAACACATTTATTAATGCATTTAAGATTTCTTCAGTTAGAATTTCAGTTTCGTTATTTTTCTTCTATTATTTATTGTATCATTAACTTCTTCACCTTTTCTCAAAATAAAATTCATCCCAATTAACTTATAAGTCTCCCCTGGAGCCACCAATTGGAAAATGCCGTAACGATAGTTTTTTAGTAATTTTTTTTTTAAATCTTTGTAATTTCCCCCTTTTTCTTCATTTGTTTAATGACTTTGATTATCATCGATATCTTCTTTTTAAAAATTCTCCTTTTGTGATTCAGATCCTTTAAATCATCCTCCGCTTCATTTTCACTTCTCATTTTAATTTTCTTTAATCTTCTCCTATTGTTGCGTGTTCTTCATCATCACTCTCTTCTATAACTTCATCATGCTCTTCTATAACTTCATCATGCGCTTCTATAACTTCATCATGCTCTTCTATAACTTCATAATGCGCTTCTATAACTTCATCATGCGCTTCTATAACTTCATCATGCTCTTCTATAACTTCATAATGCGCTTCTATAACTTCATCATGCTCTTCTATAACTTCATGATGCTCTTCTATAACTTCATCATGCTCTTCTATAACTTCATGATGCTCTTCTATAACTTCATCATCGTCTTTCAACTTTTTTTTCTTTCCTCACAGTCAGCATACTATTTAAATGTCTTCACTAGTGGACATGTACGTCAATAAAAGAGTTCAAGGAAGAAAAAGAAGACGAAATACCTAATGTAAAGAAAACAAGCAGAAACGTGAAAAAAACTATGCTGAACAATATACGACAAAAAGAATTTAGTAATAGTCAAGTGCTGAATTTAGCAGCCATCGGATGAGAAACACTCAACAGCGTCATATAAAACAATCATGTGAATATACCAAGTGCCCTTTTAATTAAAAAAAAAGTTTACTGAATCTCTGTCGTTCTAATGCATAAGTATATAAAATCGTATTTACCAAGATCAAACATCTGGTATACTCACAAACATATCTTCGTTACCAACATAAATAATGTTACAATGTACACTGGAACAAATATTTATATTCGAGCTATGGACTAAGCAATGTTTACTCTGAACACCACGATATATGTTATTGCAGCGAGTTGGCAGATTTTTGAAAATGTATTCAAGGGTTTGAACATAAATGTTTGTTCACAGTTCGTTAGCCTTCGCTGTAGATAAAGTCGTTAATTTGATGGCTTCGTGTGACCTTGGTCGCTAAGGACCTAACTTGTGCAAAAAATGGATGGCATTGGCAAGGATCATTTAGAATCTATTAAGTGGACTCATTTTGTGTTTAACTCAAAAGCATATGTGCTTTTTAACCAAAGACCTTTTTTTTTGGGGGGACTCAATGAAGATATCCCCGATGGAAGAATAAATTGTACTATTAATCCCATAAATGATTCGCTTCCAGAGGTTTATGATGTAAACAAAGCAGTTTTTTCATTGCAAGTGAATAATGTCCACACCTATAATTGGTCAGGATTGTGTAGCAGCAGCAGCTTTATAGCGAACACAGAAAACATCACAGGATTGTGCTGTTCTGAAACAGCTATGCCATGCTACCCTAGAATTGCCTTTAATGGGATATTACTGTGACCACAAACCACTCTCCATGTGTGTGCCACATATTTACACTCCAGAAAGAAATACTGAATATAACAACATCATGTGCCGTCTGTGATATTAATGACCACTGACCAGGACCCTCCAGCATGATTGATACAACTGTTGCACCAAGCACTTCATCAGCAGAGCCATATCTATGGAATGTTAATCTGACATTGTTCTTGAATGATGGATGTCCAAGCTAATGAGACATCAGAATCGTGTGGCGGCAGCTACAAGAAGAGAGCGGAGAACATCATGGATTTCTGCTGCTATAAAGGAGACTTGCCTTGCTATCCCAGAATTGCCTTAAATGGGATCACTGTAGTTGAAAATTTCTCCTCTTGTGTAAACTACACATTCACATCTAAGAGTGAATCAGTGAAGGTCACAAAATCATATTCTCTCTGTGGTTTTACTAACTACAGGTCAAGTGGCTTCTGTTGTATTGGAAATGATAACTTACCACCACTGTGTGTCTATATGTTTGGAATTGGAGTTATCAATGATGGCCTAACATCATCAAGTGCTATGACGATCATCATTTTCGGGAGGACGTGAACTCCCATGGTATATGGTGGATAGGCGTCAGGAACCATTGAAGGCTATGTCTGAAAAGTGTTCCTTCTTGCAGTTTCCTCATATTCCAAATCCGGCTTGTTGCAGGAGCTACTGAGTTAAGTGCTCTGTGCACACCGTGAGCTGTGTGTCTCATCCGTTTTCATCCTGCTTCGATATCCCGCTTGTTTACGATGAATGATGATCTCGTATGACGGGGAACAGTTGGCTGTGTTCACTTTCTGCGCGGTTTCGCCTTATGTCTTTTGGCGTGTGCTGAGACTGCTACGATGGGGACTACAGTTACCTTTCTTTGTTTGGGAGATGAGTTAGTAATTCGGATGATTCCACTGGCACGGGCGGTTGAGCAATTATGGATTTTAATTCGTTTACTGTGATGCCGAGGCCTTCCATAACCCATGACCATAACCATAAATAATATAAAATATTCTCATTTATTTATAAATTGTGTTATTTCAGAAGCGTTAAAATCCTAAAAGTTTACAGTCTACACGTTACTCTCGTGGAGGGGAAAAAAGGTCGTGAACATTCATTCTTGTCTGCTTAATAATAGTAGTAATGATAATATTAATAATAGTAATAATATTATATGCATTGCTCAAATCAATAGTGTACCAGCGGTGAGACTTTTACATAAACAAATTTAAAAATACCATTACAACAGGAGATAACTTGTGACTATCAGTGCTTTCCCCCTACCATCTTCCCATTGTAGGTCAATGGTTAGTGAACTGGACTACAATGGACAAGAGGGCGGGTTCGATCTTTTTCGACGGCTTCCGGGTTCACCCAGCCTTAGATGGGTACCGGATTTTTTTCTGGGAAAGTAAAGTGGCACGGACGTAATATACCGACCACATTACCCCGAAAATCATGTGCCGATGGTCTGCAAAAATTATTCTCACTAACACTATATTCCCTATAGGGGACTGACGGGGCTCTTTACTTGTTTTAATCTTTCCATTGTCTTTCCACTAACCTCAAATCTGCAGTAAATTTCTACTATTATTCGTTAGACACTCTAAAACGTTGTTGCCCATATGCATACACACGTTCCATGTGGATTCTGTACGTTATACTCTGAGTTTGAATGTTTACGAAGCGTTCTAGGACAATATGTAAATAGGCTAAAAATAGTCAACGAAATCTACCTTACTGTTAAATAGTGGACCAATAAAAAATCCTATTCCACTTTCCATAATTCCAAAGTGCAGGAAACGGTCAGTCTAGAGGATCAAGTTCAGATTGAATAGAAAATCCGAACCTCTTTACTTTACTTTAATACTTTAAAAATGTACTGACTTCGGATGTGTTGGGCCGAGACAGAATACTGCGTACATTTATAAACATAACACAACGCAATTCGTGCTATAAAACTATAACTCTTTACTATTGTGGACATAACAGTGCTGCTAGTCAATCAAAAGTGGCGAAGAACATTTGTTAGACACAGCTATTTTAGTTTATATGTGCCGATAAACCTGTCAAGTTTGATTCAGACCTTGGACAATCAAGGAATCTGCTGGTATGCTGCTATAGGGATCCATGTCGCCTGCCTGTATAAACACCGTCTCCGGTGCATGGCTGTTTTTCGTTGTTTTTTCTCACAGGATGCAGATTCAAGTCGGAAAGATGTGCACTGATTGATATCCATCTTCTGATAGTCAAAATTGATATTTAAACTAAAGATTTATATATTATCAACAAAAGTTGATCTCTTTTGTTTTAAACCACATTTACTCAACTGTCAATGTTAATATTGATGGCCTTTTAATGGATTCTTTAAATATATCTGGCCAGTCATATATGAGTATATCTTTCTGCAGCTCATCATATAATAACTTTATGTGAAGTAGGTACTTTGGCACGCGGATTATGTGACCTGTCTAGCGGATTTGTCTGTGCATTATAATAGTGTTTATACGGAGTATAAATAGCTTTGTCAATAATGATGGTGTTTGGGATATTGTATTGTTATATTATATTTATCAGTTACTTTTGACAAGCTGCATGGAAGTGATTTGATTTCTTTGTGTGATGTCTATACACATTCCAGATGCGTGCAACAAAACTGGAGTTCTGGACATTTTAACTATGTCTGTAATATATTACCACTGTGATGCCAAACATTGGTCTGCCAAATAAGATGCTAGTGTTTGTGTTTGTGTTTCTGACATTTACCTCATCATCAACGGTGCTACTATGAAATAAGAATGTATTTCTTTGTCAATTTTAAACCAGCAGACTGCTAAATGAAAATATGGCCAGTAATGTATTTGATAAAATTAGACGGTGATACAAGCGATGTAAATTTGTTTCGTTGATAACACTAACTTTACGATTGTTTAATGAAGGACAGATTGTCTCCCCCAGAACGGTAAATGGTAACATCTACGTCACGGGCATGGGAATAAAATATAAATGCGAATGAGTTCAATGACGATGAACACATGTATCAGTGACGTGGTCACAATTATGCCATGCATTTTTTTTCTAAATAAAATATCTGGCACACATTTTTAATGTGTTGATGATTTTAGAATATAAAATCTGTTTTTAGTCAAAAAGAATGGGGGAAAAAAACCTTAGCTGTTCTAATCACTACGCCTTCCAAACCTCGGAACAATTATAATTGTTAGCCTTTTGGATTCCTGGAAACACAAATTATTTACTTTGGCACAAATAAGTAATATGAATATATATTTGCCTGATTCCTAGCATACTGTTTTACCCACGAGTACATGGATGTACAATTTCGACATTAAATCTA
This sequence comes from Megaustenia siamemsis, assembly GCA_032433765.1. Classification (NCBI taxonomy): domain Eukaryota; kingdom Metazoa; phylum Mollusca; class Gastropoda; order Stylommatophora; family Ariophantidae; genus Megaustenia; species Megaustenia siamemsis. The sequence continues at coordinate 20,183,990 of JAVIAB010000047.1, forward strand.
ATATAACAAGCTATCACAAGCAATACCTTTCTTGGCCTGCCCCATGCAGGACATATTAATTATAATGCAAATGTAGTTAAATTTAACAAGAATTAATTGTAATATTTGTCTCCTAATTGTCGACCAGCTCTTCTTTGAATTCGACTGTTCATAAGTATTACCACCCAACTTTTCTTCATTAAAGAAAGAGAAGATACTGATCACGTTTTCTTGACAAGAATTGAAGCATGAAGAAGATCACTGGGCCAATATCAGTGCCACTGGACTTGACTTTATAAAATGTTAACTGATATCTGTGGCCAGTAAGTTTCACGTGTTGAGTGTTCGGTTACTATTACATTAAAACAGCATGACGACAATGGTGACTGATAGATAAAGTCAACACTGTGAACATAAATGGTTTGTTTTGTGATATGCTTCGTAGATACGGGGTAAATAAGATAACACACAAATAGTATGCCGTATAAAATAAGCCAAATACACGATGTAAGTGTGCAAGGTATGTAAGGGATATAGATGTAATTATATAAGTGAAATCTAAGAATATATTTATATATATATATATATATATCACTATATCATCTTCATCAAGTATCGAGCCTGCTGGCGTAGGTGATCATGTCTCTCCACAACTTTCGATCTCGATTGTTATTTATCATTTCTATTGTTCACCTTCTGCCAAGCCATACCTTAAACTGTCTGGTATTTTTTCTCTTTGCTTCCCTCTATCTCTTTGTCTCTCAATGTTTCCAGTTGTTACAATATATTCCAGTTGTTCTCTTCTCATTACACGGCCATAAAATGATGATTGTTTCTTCCTAATATTGGAAATTTTCTATCATTTTGCTTTGACCTCTCTCAGAACATCTTCATTACTCTTCTTAGCTGTCCATGTTATTCTAAACCTTTTTCTGTAAGATTTTATTTCTACAGACTCCAGTGATTTTCTTATCTGTTGTCCTATTGTCCATGATTGTCATTATTGTCCATGATTGTCATTATTGTCCATGATGTATATCAATACACATATATATATATATATATATATATATGGTTATAAGTTTGAACGGTACTTGACTAAAAGATAATATAAGGGCTATATATATTTATAAGAAAAAAACAACAGTCCATACGCGAGAAATATAGAGATATTTTTTTACTATAGTAGGATGATGAAGCAAACATACACGTTGTAATTAGATTGCGAAAACGTTAGTGAGAAGGTTGATAAAGTATCATCAGTTTGAGCATACAGTTGATAGAATAATATAAATATGAAAATATTAAAGCAAACATGAAGGGTAGGACTGAGTACCCAGATCTGACGCAGTCGAATGACAAAAATGTAAATTCTAAAAAGTAAAATTAATTTTGAGATTTGAAAAGTTCAAAGATGAGAGTTCATGTTTCTGACCAGGACAATATTTTTATCAATAAATATCTTAGCATAAATGATGTGTTAAAACATCGGGAGAAAAACTGATGTGGTAAAACATCAGGAGAGAAACTAATATTGATAAATGATATCGACTGACAAAGAAATAATGTTCAGTGGTTCCTGTTTATACTAACATCTACTTAAGAAAAGTATAGAAAAATTTCAATTAACTGAATTAACATTTTAAATATCTAGCTAATGAGTGTCTTGAGAGGGACCTGCCCATCTGTTTGGAACACCAAAACCCCTGCCTCCATCAACTTTTACATTTAGTCCAGTCAGAAATCGTGCTGCATCCGACACTAGAAATGTCACAGTTTCAGCGACGTCTTCTGGAGTTCCGATTCTGTCTTGAAGTGCACATAATGTACGCTCAAATGCAGCTTTGTCCTGCGTGATCTTCTCCGAGTCTCCAGGGACGAATCTCAATATTCTGGTCGATATAAATGACGGGTTCACGGAGTTCACACGAATGCCCTTTGGTCCAAGATCAACAGCCAGACAGCGAGTTAAGTGGTCAATTGCAGTTTTGGAAATTGCGTAGAGCACACTGTTAGTGGTAGCAAGAGTACTGGAGAGTGAGGAAATGGTCACGATTGTTCCTTTGGTCTTTTCCAGGTGAGGGACTGCACATTGAATCAAGAAGAAGACAGACTTGACGTTGGTATCCATGATGGTGTTGTATGAATGTTCAGTAGCAGTTTGTAAAGAAGTATTTAGATCAGAAAGTCCTGCATTGGCCACCAAAGTATCCAGGCGTCCAAACCTATCCACTGTTTGGTCAACTATATCTTTCCGAACTCTCTGATCGTTCAGGTCCCCTTGAACTATTAGAAATCGATCATGATGCCCTCCGCTAGCCTCAACGACTTTGCTGAGAACAGACTTTAGCCTGTTCGAGTCTCGACCACAGAGAGTGACCTTTGCCCCCTGAGATGCAAACTTAATGGCAATGGCTTCCCCGAGTCCTGAGCTAGACCCTGCGACAATAGCCACTTTATTATTTATCTGCAATGCCATATTTAGTGAATCACACAGTATCACAAAGTCTAACAGTACACAATATCCACAGAACCAACGCACAATCCTTAACTCAACCAACAGCAAGTCGTCGTATCAAAGACTGAGTTCAAGAAATGCTAATATAAATTTGAAACGAAAGTTAAAAGTCGTGCCATAACATTAATTCGTAATAACAAGTACGTGACTATGGTTATGTAAATAAATAAAAAATGACAACGATAACGTATTTTAAGACTGGTGATCATAGATGTTAGTTGTTTTTTCTCGTCAATGTTTATAGCATTATGTTTTATTTCACAAACCACGTACGTAAAACTAGTATTTTAAATAAAACTATTATCATTATTAAATTATTGTGTTTTTCTATTTTGCTCATTTCAGAGTTGTTTTTAAGTTCAGGATTGAAAATACGTTTCAACCTTACCAGATTTCTAACTCGTAATTACTAGATTGTCTGTCTCCTTCGTCTTCTTTTGTCACACTGTTGTTTGTACTGTGACTTTTTGCTGAGATGAGGTAAAAGGTAATATTTTTTTAAAAAATCTTTATTTGTGTAGCTTGCGCTGTTAACTTCAATTTATTTAACAAATCTGATCTCGTCATTTTTTGCCATCCTCGATTATCTGTCTGCTCCAAGTCCAGCATTTTCGTGCAGTAAACCTGTGTTGCTGTGTTGGTTACACACAAACTTTGTTGCATTAGATCACATATTCCCCTTAACAAAATGATTTTGCTGTTGATCGGTGTCGATGAGGTCTATCCTGCCGTCTCTTATTGCTAAAATCGATATCGTTTCCGATGTAGATGACAAAGATGAAGTTCTATATGTTTTTTTTGTGTGTAACCTATGAAGCTATATTTTTTCTTACTTTTTTATAGCTAGATTATAATTCTTGTTTGATTGCTTGTATTATTTGTTTTATCTGAAAAGACCACATTTTATCGCATCGTTTGCTCAATTAGCTAAGACATGAAGCCCCTTCTTCTTGTGTCTTTCTTGCCTGTTTTCACTAGCTGTCTAAATGAATAGTTGCTCCCCAGGATAGTCCTAGTTCACCGATCCTGACACAAGCTACCACACTTAGTTATCTGCCCTTAAAATGACATTCAGCAGCAGTAAACGCATTGTATTGCTTTTTGCAGTTAATGTGTTATATTTGCACCTTTCGGTCCAACACATCCGACATGGGCATGGTGTTTTTAAATACGGAGTTGTCTTCCCTCTTGAATCCTACTCTATTGACCAGACTATACTGGAGACACTATGCACACTTGGAGTAAGGAGTAAGTAGTTCTGGAAAATACTTAGTATAGCGTGGAACGAAATCCAAATAAACGAGGAAATTAGAGAAATCGCTAATCAATCACTAATATCTTCATTAATAAAGAAACGACGATGGTCATATGTTGGACATGTGATGAGAAGAGATACGAACCAAATAGCAAAGCAAGCCCTCATGTGGGAAACAACAGGTAAGAGGAAAAGAGGAAGACCCAGAGAGAAACTGAGAAGAACATTGATGAAAGAGGCAAGAGCAGCAGGAATCGGCTCCCTCAATGAGATAGAGTTGCTTGCACAGAACAGAGACAAATGGCAAAATTTGATAAAATATCTTTAAAAGAATTGAAAACTGCTAGAATAAAAATTTAGATAGAGGAGTATCTTGGTCGACGCCCTATGGGCCGGCTACGGCTCGAAAGCTCAATAGATAGATAGATAGTTCTGGTTCACAGATCACGGCACAAGCCATCAGCTACAAATTGCTGGTAACTTCAGCTTTTTTTTTACACGCGCCTTTTCTCCTTTCGCCAAGCAGTCCTTGACTTGTCTGTTTTGCATATCCTGATGTTATATTTCCTGGTGTTTCTAATATTTCATCGATCATCAATCCATCTTTGTCTTGTATTTTGTTGAAACGCATTGTGTTGTGTCTTGATCTTTCTTTCTCATCTTCGTGGCCAAACAATTCCACTTGTTCTTTCTTTATTTATTCAACGCGTGAATAACTTCTAACTTCTTCCTTAGCTCATCACTTCTGAGCTCTCTGGCTATTTCCAGTCATGCTCCTAGCACAATTAATTCCGTTAGTGGTTTTTTTTCCTTATAATATGCGAGTCCAGATTTCAGGTCTAGCATTAGCAGGGCAATGTCAATGTTGTAGAGCATCATCAGTTGTGACCTGCCCACTCGATCCCTAATCATTTCGTCGGACAGGGCAATCTGTTTCTCGGGCACCTCAAAGAGGTTAAATAGTATTTTGATATCTCAGTGTAGCTACCGAGGCCCCCACGGTGCGAGAAGAGAAGAATAGAGGTACCGTTACCTGTCATGCATATCGTAAGAGGGGACTAAGGAGATTCATAATCGTCGCCTGCGCAGTCAAATAGAAAGTGCCATCTATATCTTCTTCTTACAAAGCTAGACGCGTATTTTTGCTTCAATTAGTCTTTTGTCCGTTTGTTTGAAGCGCATTCTTTTCAGCTTATTTTTGAGATCCTATGTAGACTTTTTGTATTTAAACATTGCGAAGTACAAACTATTGAGAATATTATTCTATAGGACTGCAAACTTGGCAGAATTAAATGTATCAAATCCATTTATTTTGGAAATACCTTGGCTGTAAGACTGTGCGAGCGGGGTGGGGAGGTAGGGAGATAAGAACATATTCCCATAGTTTATTTCCTTTACTGCCCAAAATGATGGAGAAAAAAAGTTTTTTTCCTTTGGTTAATGTGTTTTAATCTGTCTGTTGCGTATGAAAAGGTAGCCTTCGCGATTCTAACACTGCGTCTTTGTATAGGTATAAATATATACATAATGTATATATATATATATATATTTATATATATGGGTGACATACATGACATACGTTTTGAAATGTGTTACATAGACAGGCAGACAAACAGACAGACAGATAGGCGGACAAACGGAATGACGGACAGACGGATGGACAGACAGGCGGACGAACGAACGGACAGGACAGACAGACACATAGACAGGTAGGTAGGTATGTAGGTAGATAAATGGAAAGATAGACAGATATACAGATATATGGACAGACAGACGGACAGACAGGCAGGAAGGCAGGCAGATAGATAGATAGATAGATAGATAGATAGATAGATAGATAGATAGATAGATAGATAGATAGATAGATAGATAGATAGATAGATAGATAGATAGATAGATAGATAGATAGATAGATAGATAGATAGATAGATAGATAGATAGATAGATAGATAGATAGATAGATAGATATATAGATAGATAGATAGATAGATAGATAGATAGATAGATAGATAGATAGATAGATAGATAGATAGATAGATAGATAGATAGATAGATAGATAGATAGATAGATAGATAGATAGATAGATAGATAGATAGATAGATAGATAGATAGATAGATAGATAGATAGATAGATAGATAGATAGATAGATAGATAGATAGATAGATAAAGAGAGATAGATAGATAGATAGATAGATAGATAGATAGATAGATAGATAGATAGATAGATAGATAGATAGATAGATAGATAGATAGATAGATAGATAGATAGATAGATAGATAGATAGATAGATAGATAGATAGATAGATAGATAGATAGATAGATAGATAGATAGATAGATAGATAGATAGATAGATAGATAGATAGATAGATAGATAGATAGATAGATAGATAGATAGATAGATAGATAGATAGATAGATAGATAGATAGATAGATAGATAGATAGATAGATAGATAGATAGAGAGACAGACAGACAGACGGACGGACGGACGGACGGACGGACGGACGGACGGACGGACGGATGGATGGATGGATGGATGGATGGATGGATGGATGGATGGATGGATGGATGGATGGATGGATGGATGGATAGATGGATAGATAGATAGAAAAAAAGAACGAGGAAAAGTAAAAGGAAAAATAGTCAGATAAGATTAATAAGGAAGGGGAAAAGTACAACGGGAAATAAAGTTATAATAAAAGTAAATGAAAACAAAATAAAGTGCAATAAGAATGAAGGAATAAAAAACATAAAAGATGATGGTGATGCTGATAATAATAATAATAATAATAATAATAATACAGTCTATATAATATAATAATATACACGTGAAGAAGATGACGAAAAAGAAATGAAGAAAACAAATGTGACATATGAAAAAGCCATGGGTGTACATTATTTTCTGTTTAATAATAATAGTCTTAAAGTAAAGTATACATGTCACGCCAAGTGGTGTATAGGCAATATAGTGTTATTGACCATAAATTTTACAGACCATCAGCACATTATATTTGGGGTAATGTGTTCGGTATTACGCCCGTGCCGCTTTACTTTCCCATAAAAAAATCCGGTACCCATTTAAGGCTGGGTGAACCCGGAAGCCGGCGATCAGGATCGAACACGACCTCTTGTCCTTTGTAGTCCAGTTCACTAACCACTGAGCTATCGCGGCTCCCGTTTAATAATAATACTGGACATTATTATGTTGAGATCCATAATGCACTCTCTATGGGAGCTGTCTAAAAAGCACTTCAACACAACATACTGAAGGGAGGTCAAAAAGTAATGCACACCAATTTTTTTCTCGGAAACTATTCGGGCAAAACGTGTGAAATTTTCACAGATTGTAGCTGAACATCCCCTTTACACTACCTATTTTTCAACATAATCTCCGTCCAAGCGTATTGCCTTACGCCAACGCGAAACTAGGTCATGAATGCCTGGTTTGTACCAAGTTTTGTCCTGCTCGCGTAGCCATTTTTTAACTGCACGGATCACATCCTCATCAATGTCAAAGTGTTTCCCACCCAGGAATTTTTTTAGTGGTCCAAACAGATGGAAATCTGAGGGAGCCAGATCAGGGCTGTAAGGATGGGACAGTACAGTCCAACCAAATTTGTTGATTGCTTCCCGTGTTACCAGACTTGTGTGAGGGCGTGCATTGTCATGTTGAAGCAACAAATCTGCAGATGGCTTATTAGACCGAACTCTGTGGAACCGATTTTTGAGTTTTGTCAGTGTATTGATGTAAGCTGTCGAGTTGATTGTCTCACCTCTTGTCATTACATCAACAAGAATCACACCATCAATGTCCCAGAAGACAGAGATCATCACATTTTCCGGCTGATGGAGATGTTTTGAATTTTTTCTTTTTGGTGACTGCGGATGATGCCATTCCATTGACTGCATTTTTGTTTCAGGCTCAAAATAATGTGCCCACGTTTCGTCACCGGTAACAATTTTTGACAAAAACATTTCTCCTTCAACACCGAAACGCTCCAACAATTCAGAACAGAATGTTTTCCTTTGAACTCTGTGATCATTTGTTAGGCACCGAGGAACCCATCGAGCGCAAATCTTTGAATATCCGAGAGTTTTAAAAATTGCGATTGCACTTCCCTTGCTGACTGTAAGCTGCAATGCCAATTGCTGACTAATGATACGCCTATCCTTACGAATAATGGCATCAGCCCGGTTTAACATGTCTGTGCTGGTAGCCGAGGCAACACGTCCAGAACGCGGTAAATCATGCAGCTCCACTCGTACACTTTCTGCAGCTTTAATTCTCTGAACCCAGCGACTAACTGTGCTCCTATCGACTGCAGAACATTTGTACACTGCACACAGTCGTTTATGAATGTTTGCCACAGTTTCTTTTTCCGCAACCAGAAATTCTATGACAATTCGCTGTTTGTAACGGACATTGTTGACAAGCTCCATTTTAACGGTTCATAGATTGCGTAATATTTTTCAGAATGCTGTGCAATTTGGTGCACATAATTGGAACATGTCATATTCTAAGTTTGCAAAATTTCATATTCCTATCTTTATTATTAGCCGAGAAAAAAATTGGTGTGCATTACTTTTTGACCTCCCTACGTATTTGTGACGTTTGATCTAGAGGAATAAGGATAAGTAGTAGACGAAGAAAAAACATAAGAAGTGGTAGTAGAAAACAAAAAGAAGAATGAGAATGAGAAGTAAAAGAAAATGTAGTCCAAGAAGAAACTTTGGAGAAGAAGAAAGATGTGTAATAGAAGAGAAGAAATAACAAGAAAAAGAGGGAGGAGAAGTAAAGGAAAAAGAAGAAAAAAAATAATGATGAAATGAAAAAGACAGGAAGAGACATAAAAAGACATGAACAAAAAGAATAGAAACAATTTCTTGGTATCAGAACTTGGCCTTCACCACGCCATCTATCGCCCTCTCTCTGACCTCAACCTTCAGCATATATCGAGAATGTAACTCTAGAGCGAACCTGCCCACATCGACACAGTTTCAAAGTGTATTCTCTCTGTTATATTTTGAGCCTGAATGTTTGCGAAACGTTCTCAATAAACACACCACAAGCCTAGATTGACTCAAACTTACGACTACATATTGCATATACAGACACATTAAAACTTTTTCTATTGACCTTTCGAGCCGTAACCGGCCCATAGGGCGTAGACCAAGATACACCTTCACCTATATGAATTTTTGTTCTAGCAGTTTTCTTTTAAAGATATTTTATCAAATCTCGCCATCTGTCTCTGTTCTGTGCAAGCAGTTCTATCTCATTGAGGGAGCCGATTCCTGCTGCTCTTGCCTCTCTCATCAATGTTCTTCTCAGTGTCTCCCTGGGTCTTCCTCTTTTTCTTTTACCTGTTGTTTCCCATATGAGGGCTTGCTTTGCTATTCGATTATTATCTCTTCTCATCACATGTCCAACGTATGACCATCGTCTTTTCTTTATTACTGAAGATATTAGTGGTTGATTGGCGATTTCTCTAATTTCCTCGTTTGTTTTGAATTCGTTCCATTCTATACCAAGTATTTTCCTTAGACATTTATTTTCGAATGCGTTCAACTTTGTTTCTATATCTCTTGTTGTTTTCCAGCTTTCACACGCATACGTAAGGGTTGATAGTACATTTGATTTGAATAGCCTAAGTTTTGTGTTTGTGCTAATGAGTTTTGATTTCCACAACTTTTCAAGGCTTCTGAAAGACATTGCTGCTTTAGCCAGTCTGATTCTAATTTCTTTGCTCGTATCCCCTTCTCGATCAATGTGACTTCCAAGATAGATGAAGTGATCGATCTCTTCTACTGGTTTGTTTTCCATGTATATTTTGTCACTTGTTGGAATTAAACTTTTCATGACTTTAGTCTTTTCATGATTGACCTCAAGCCCAATTTTGCTGGCTATTGATGATAGTTCATTTGTGTTTTCCTGCATCGTTTTTATCTGATTGCTGATGAGAACTATGTCATCAGCAAAGTCCAGGTCCTCCAAATGGTCTCCTTGTATCCATTCGATGCCTTTATTACCAGTGCAGCATTTCTTCATTATGAAGTCCATAACAATTCCAAATAACAAGGGCGATAAAATACATCCTTGTTTAACCCCAGTTTCTATTGGGAAACATTCGCTCAGTCCTTCCTCTGTTCGAACTGCACATGTGTAACCATCATACATATCTTTGATAATATTTATGATTTTTGATGGTAAGCCATATTGCTTCAGAATTTTCCACAAAGAATCTCTATGAATACTATCAAATGCTTTTTTGAAGTCGATGAAGTTAAGTACAAAAGGTTTTTGCTTTTCAATGTGTTCCTCCAATATAAGTCGTAGAGTGAAAATGTGGTCAAGACAGCTTCTCCCTTTTCTAAACCCAGCCTGTTCTTCACGCATTACTGTATCTATTGAATCCTTTATTCTATTTAGGATGATTTTACAGAATAATTTTGAGGCAACTGACAAAAGTGTCACGCCTCTCCAATTGTTACAATCTCTAAGATTGCCCTTTTTTGGGATCTTAACAATGATTCCTTTTTTCCATTTATGAGGCGTCTTCTCTGTTTTCCAAATGATGTTGAACATTTTTGGAGATGTATTAAATTATGGCTATCAATTGCCTTGAGGATCTCAGCTGTTAACTTATCCTCTCCAGCAGCCTTGTTATTGGTCATTAGCTTTAAGGTGGTTTCTATTTCACTCAAGGTGAAGTCATCTAAATTTACATCTAATTCTGCTGCTGGTGTTTCAGCTTCAAAATCTATTAAACTGTGAGGTAGTGGACGGTTAAGAATTTCTTTGAAGTGTTCCGCCCAACGGGCTTTTATGTCTGCGCTTGTTGTTAGCATTAATCCAGATTTGTCTAGAATTGGTGTTCCACTGGATGTATAGGTGTTTGTCAGCATCTTTTGTACAGTATAAAGAGTTCTGCTGTCTCCTGTAATTGCAGCTGTCTCTGCTTTCTCTGCCAAGTTGTCTATATAAGCTCTTGTATCTCTTCTTGCCGAACTTTTCACTTTGTTGTCTAATTCTTTGTATGTAAAACTTTTTACAGCAATACATTTAATATTAAACGCTCCAATTGTCTCATAAATATGTGTACTCTCTATTGATTTGTTAAATGATTAACCAAAACGCTAACATTTTCTGGCGTGTGAGTAAAATATTAATGCAAATAATGACGTTATAATAAATTCTTAGGTAAGTATTTTTCTAAATAAAATCTCTGGTATACATTTTATAGTTTTTATGGTCTTCAAAATTATACAATTTTGTTCCGGAAAATGGAATGGAAAAAAAATTAGCGTTTTTGAGAGTTCAGCCCGGCCCTTTTGTACTAAAAATAATTTCTTTAAACTCGACATCTTAAGCACGATACCTTAACCACGACACCTTCACCACGACACCTTAACCACGACACCTAAACCACGACACCTTAACCACGACACCTTAACCACGACACCTTAACCACGACACCTTAACCACGACACCTTAACCACAATGCATTAACCACGACACCTCAACCACGACATCTCAACCACGACACCTTAACCACGATACCTTAACCACGACACCTTAACCACGACACTTTAACCACGACACCTTAACCACGACACCTTAAACACGATACCTTAACCACGATACCTTAACCACGATACCTTAACCACGACACCTTAACCACGATACCTTAACCACGACACCTTAACCACGACACCTTAACCACGACACCTTAACCACGACACCTTAACCACGATACCTTAACCACGACACCTTAACCACGACACCTTAACCACGACACCTTAACCACGACACCTTAACCACGACACCTTAACCACGACACCTTAACCACGACACCTTAACCACGACACCTTAACCACAATGCATTAACCACGACACCTCAACCACGACACCTCAACCACGACACCTCAACCACGACACCTTAACCACGACACCTTAACCACGATACCTTAACCACGACACCTTAACCACAATGCATTAACCACGACACCTCAACCACGACACCTCAACCACGACACCTCAACCACGATACCTTAACCACGATACCTTAACCACGACACCTTAACCACGATACCTTAACCACGACACCTTAACCACGACACCTTAACCACGACACCTTAACCACGACACCTTAACCACGATACCTTAACCACGACACCTTAACCACGACACCTTAACCACGACACCTTAACCACGACACCTTAACCACGACACCTTAACCACGACACCTTAACCACGACACCTTAACCACGACACCTTAACCACAATGCATTAACCACGACACCTCAACCACGACACCTCAACCACGACACCTCAACCACGACACCTCAACCACGACACCTTAACCACGACACCTTAACCACGACACCTCAACCACGACACCTTAACCACGACACCTTAACCACGACACCTCAACCACGACATCTTAACCACGACACCTTAACCACGACACCTTAACCACGACACCTTAACCACGACACCTTAACCACGACACCTTAACCACGACATCTTAACCACGACACCTTAACCACGACACCTTAACCACGACACCTTAACCACGACACCTTAACCACGACACCTTAACCACGACACCTTAACCACGACACCTTAACCACGACACCTTAACCACAATGCATTAACCACGACACCTCAACCACGACACCTCAACCACGACACCTTAACCACGACACCTTAACCACGACACCTTAACCACGACATCTTAACCACGACACCTTAACCACGACACCTTAACCACGACACCTTAACCACGACACCTTAACCACAATGCATTAACCACGACACCTCAACCACGACACCTTAACCACGACACCTTAACCACAATGCATTAACCACGACACCTCAACCACGACACCTTAACCACGACACCTTAACCACGACACCTTAACCACAATGCATTAACCACGACACCTCAACCACGACACCTCAACCACGACACCTTAACCACGACACCTTAACCACGACACCTTATCCACGACACCTTAAGCACGATACTTTAACCACGACACCTTAACCACGACACCTTAACCACGACACCTTAACCACGACACCTTAACCACAATGCATTAACCACGACACCTCAACCACGACACCTCAAACACGACACCTTAACCACGACACCTTAACCACGACACCTTAACCACGACATCTTAAGCACGATACTTTAACCACGACACCTTAACCACGACACCTTAACCACGAAACCTTAACAACGACACCTTAACCACGACACCTTAACCACGACACCTTAACCACGACACCTTAACCACGACACCTTAACCACAATGCATTAACCACGACACCTCAACCACGACACCTTAACCACGACACCTTAACCACAATGCATTAACCACGACACCTCAACCACGACACCTTAACCACGACACCTTAACCACAATGCATTAACCACGATACATTAACCACGACACCTTAACCACGACACCTTAACCACGACACCTTAACCACGACACCTTAACCACGACACCTTAAGCACGATACTTTAACCACGACACCTTAACCACGACACCTTAACCACGACACCTTAACCACGACACCTTAACCACGACACCTTAACCACGACACCTTAACCACGACACCTTAACCACAATACATTAACCACGACACCTCAACCACGACACCTTAACCACGACACCTTAACCACAATGCATTAACCACGACACCTCAACCACGACACCTTAACCACGACACCTTAACCACAATGCATTAACCACGATACATTAACCACGACACCTTAACCACGACACCTTAACCACGACACCTTAACCACGACACCTTAACCACAGTGCATTAACCACGATACATTAACCACGACACCTCAACCACGACACCTTAACCACGACACCTTAACCACAATGCATTAACCACGATACATTAACCACGACACCTTACCCACGACACCTTAACCACAATGCATTAACCACGACACCTCAACCACGACACCTTAACAACGACACCTTAACCACAACGCATTAACCATGATATATTAACCACGACACCTCAACCACGACACCTTAACCACGACTCCTTAACCACGACACCTTAAACATGACACCTTAACCACGACGCATTAACCATAACATCTTAATCACGACGCATTAACCACGACGCATTAACCATGACACCTTAACCACGACACCTTAACCACGACACCTTAACCACGACGCATTAACCATGACACCTTAACCACGACGCATTAACCATGACACCTTAACCACGACACATTAACCACGACACCTTAACCACGACGCATTAACCACGACGCATTAACCATGACAACTTAACCACGACGCATTAACCATGACACCTTAACCACGACACCTTAACCACGATACCTTAACCACGACACCTTAACCATGACACCTTAACCACGACGCATTAACCATGACACCTAAACCACGACACTTTAACCAAGAAACTTGAACCACGACACCTTAACCACGACGCATTAACCATGACACCTAAACCACGACACCTTAACCACGACGCATTAACCATGACACCTAAACCACGACACTTTAACCAAGAAATGAACCACGACACCTTAACCACGGCACCTTAACCACGACACCTTAACCACGACACCTTAACCACAACGCATTAACCATGACACCTTAACCACGACACCTTAACCACAACGCATTAACCACGATACATTAACTACGACACCTTAACCACGACGCATTAACCACGATACCTTAACCACGAAACATTAACAAGGACACCTTAACCATGCCAACTTAACCACGACGCATTAACAATGACACCTTAACCATGATACCTTAACTACAACAGCCTAACCACGACACCTTAACCACGACGCATTAACCACGACACCTTAACCATGACACCTTAACCACGACACTTTAACCACGACACCTTAACCATGACACCTTAACCATGACACCTTAACCTCGACACTTTAACCACGACACCTTAACCATGACACCTTAACCATGACACCTTAACCTCGACACTTTAACCACGACACTTTAACCATGACACCTTAACCACAACGCATTAACCACGATACATTAACTACGACACCTTAACCACGACGCATTAACCACGATACCTTAACCACGAAACATTAACAAGGACACCATAACCATGCCACCTTAACCACGAGGCATTAACAATGACACCTTAACCATGATACCTTAACTACAACAGCCTAACCACGACACCTTAACCACGACGCATTAACCACGACACCTTAACCATGACATCTTAACCACGACACTTTAACCACGACACCTTAACCATGACACCTTAACCATGACACCTTAACCTCGACACTTTAACCACGACACCTTAACCATGACACCTTAACCATGACACCTTAACCTCGACACTTTAACCACGACACTTTAACCATGACACCTTAACCACAACGCATTAACCACGATACATTAACTACGACACCTTAACCACGACGCATTAACCACGATACCTTAACCACGAAACATTAACAAGGACACCATAACCATGCCACCTTAACCACGACGCATTAACAATGACACCTTAACCATGATACCTTAACTACAACAGCCTAACCACGACACCTTAACCACGACGCATTAACCACGACACCTTAACCATGACACCTTAACCACGACACTTTAACCACGACACCTTAACCATGACACCTTAACCATGACACCTTAACCTCGACACTTTAACCACGACACTTTAACCATGACACCTTAACCACGCCACTTTAACCACGACACCTTAACCACAACAGCTTTTAAAAGTAAGAACAGCCAGTCCGCTCAATCCCTAATAAATCAAATATTGTTTACACTTAGCGATATATAATTGAAAGCCTATTTTGCGCCTTCTTTATTTCTTTGATTAGCGTAAATCTACTTGATTCTTGGCGTTTTAGTGAAAGCATCAAATATGATATATAGTGACATATACAGTGAAGGCATCAAATCTAATTTTTCAAGCTGTTACAAACAATAACTTTTTTAGAATGACAGTTACAGTGCAATTAATCATAATATAAATATCATAAAAATTAACAACAAATAATGTTTATGTATTTCTTAATTCTCAAATGAGCTGTTCACTGACTTCCTCTGTTCAGGAACATTAAGAACTACATTTTTCATTTTAAAAATTGAAGCCATTGCTCACGTTTTCTTGACAAGAAAGGAAGAATTAAGAAGATCATGGAGGTACTGTCAGTCATCATCATCAAGTACCGGGCCTGCTGGCGTAGGTGATCGTGTCTCTCTAAAAATTTCGACCTCGACAGTTATTTATCATTTCTGTTGTTGACTTTCTGTCAAGCCATTCTCTTAAGCTGTCTGGTATTTTTTTCACGTTGCTTCCCTCTATCTCTTCGTCCTTCAATTTTTCCAGTTGTTACAATATATTCCAGTTGTTCTCTTCTCATTACATGGCCAAAAAATGATGATTGATTCATCCTAATATCGGAAATTACCTCTCTTTTTGCTTTGACCTCTTTCAGAACATTTTCATTACTCTTCTTAGCTGTCCATGATATTCTCAATATTTTTCTGTGAAACCACATTTCTACAGACTCCAGTGATTTTCTTGTCTGTTGTCCTATTGTCCATGATTCGCATCCATATGTTAAGACTGGCTCTACATAACATTTAAGAACTCCTTTTCTTGATTCTATTGTCAAAAATGGACTGCATAGTATCTTCCTCATTTTTTAGAAAGCTGCTGTTGCCTGAGCCATTCTGCATCTCACCTCTTTTGTACATCTTCCGTCTGAGGTTAACAAAGTTCCCAAATGTTTAAATTCATTTACCTGTTTTAATATTGTTGTATTTGTACATACTATAACCAATGATGGAAAATGGAAAATTGAAATAAACAAAAGAATAGGTATGGCAAAAAGTAATTTTAATGCCATGAAAATATACTAACAACAAAACAATTAACAGCAGGGCTGAAACTAAGAATAGCAAAACGTTACATCTTCTCAATATTCATGTATGGTGAAGAAACATGTCCATTAGACAAGAAAACAGAACAGAGAATTTAAGCCTTTGAAATGTGGATTTATAGAAGAATAGGTAGAATTGGATGGACAGAAAAGAAAACAAACGATGAAGTTTTAAAACAACTACAAATAAAAAACAAAACTACTAAACACAATTAGAACAAGACAAATGACATTTTTGGGGCATGTTAAAAGACACAACAGCCTACTAAAAGTAATATTGGAAGAGAAAATACAAGGTTAAAGAGGCAGAGATAGACCAAGACTATCATGGACGAGTAACATCAAAAGATGGACAAGCCAATTTATGACAACAGCGCCATCAAAGTAAGAAACAGAGTGGAATGACGATCCGTGGTAGCCAACCTTCGTTACGGAGACGGCACCCGATGATGACGATGATGAATATTGTTGTGGCGAAGTTACGACGGTGGGTTTCTGTTGCCTTCCGTCGGTTTTTTTACGGTCGGCTCGCTAGCCTTTGACTAAAATGTCTCACCCACAAGGCAGTGGGTTTGTTTTACTTCAGGGTACCCTCCCTTAGCCTTTACTCAGTCAGTGGAGACATATATTATATATTAACTCAAACATTGGGGCCAGTGAATTTCAAGGCTCAGTTTTACGTACTTCAATAGGAGACTTGTGAGAACATTGAGAACTGACAGTTAATGTCCGAGGTATGAACACAACTGTTTGCTCTTATGGTTCGTTAGGCTCCCCCTGTGAGGGGAGGAAACTATAGATTACCTCGCTACACATGTTGTAAGAGGGGACTAAGGAGGTTTAGAATCGTCGCTGTACAGTGCATGTTGGACACAGAGCGATCTTGTCATCAGAATTTACTAATGCATTTTGGAAATTGCTGTAACAAGTTGTGGCGCGGATATCAGAAATTCCTGACTGCAATGAAACTGGAAATAGTTTTGTCTCTATGATATACGTCATAGAGATGAGGCAAATGGAATAAAAGTAAAATATTACACTTTAAAATGAGTGAAGCCGCATGTATGAAGTAAATATTGAAGCGATATAGATGAGGTTTTGTAAGAGAAGACCTAAATAGAAAATTGTATTAAGATATATATCTCTTTCTCTCTCTCTCTCTCTCTCTATATATATATATATATATATATATATATATATATATATATATAAGTAATGTTGTACGAACGACGTTTTCATGAATGATGGAGAGTGTGGAAGATCGATCAAAGATAAAAGCAATCTACTTGCGAGAAAAATGATGGATATTATTAACAACAGTTGACTGTCAGGAAATAAAACTCGAGACTGGATTATGAAAATATCTAAAAATTGGTCGAGATAATCAGAGAAAACTGAATGATACGGTACAAAGCAAGAGAGAAACTAATGAAGCAAAATTATATCTATCGAAGGAGATGAACTACATAAAAATTATAGACTTGAAAGAGAAATATAGTGAAAGAGAGCAACCAGAAGTGTCTCAGTCCTAATAGTAAGAAAACAGAAGTAATGGTCATATCGAAGAAACAATCATCACCAGCATGCAGCATAAAAATAAACAGGAAAAATTTGAAACAAGTGCAACGCGTCAAATTCTTGGACGCAATAATAACATCGGATGGAAGATGCACCACGGAAATAAAAAGCAGAATAGCTCAGGCCAAGATAGCATTTCAGGAAATGAAAAATATCTTATGCAACAAATCTATGTCAATAGAAATGAGAAAGTGAGTTCAGTTGTAGAGAGTGCTATATAGAGTCAATTCTGACCTAATGGAAGCGAGTCATGGACAGTAGACAAACACATGAAAAGACGATTGGTGTCCGAGATGGGATTTCTCAGAAGAATGTTAAAAGTTCCCTGGACAGCTAAAAAGACCATTGAGGAAATTCTAAAAGAGGCCAACTCACAAAAGGAGATCTTAAAAACCATAAAGAAACAATCTACATCATGAGAAGAGGAAAGCTGGAATACTTGGTTACAATTGGCAAAATGCAAAGACTGAGAGATCATGGACGACAAAGAGAGAACATACTAGATAGCTTGGTGTCATGACATGAAAAACTGTCGACAACTGAATTGATACAATGTACAGTGGATAGAAGATTGTAGAAGACACGATCGCCTACGCCAACCGGTATGGCACATGATGATCGAAAAAGAAATAATTTCCGAGAATGACTGTTTATACTCACATCTGCTTAACAAAAGCATCAACATGTTTCAACTAACTGATTAACATTTTAAATATCTAGCTAATGAGTGTCTCTAGAGAGACTTGACCATCCGTTAGGAACACCAAAACCCCTGCCTCCATCAACTTTTACATTTAGTCCAGTCAGAAATCTTGCTGCATCCGACACTAGAAATGTCACAGTTTCAGCGACGTCTTCTGGAGTTCCGATTCTGTCTTGAAGTGCACATAATGTACGCTCAAACTCAGTTCTATCTTGCGTGCTCTTCTCGGAGTCTCCAGGAACGAATCTCAATATTCTGGTCGATATAAATGACGGGTTCACGGAGTTCACACGAATGCCCTTTGGTCCAAGATCAACAGCCAGACAGCGAGTTAAGTGGTCAATTGCGGTTTTGGAAATTGCGTAGAGCACACTGATAGTGGTAGCAAGAGTACTGGAGAGTGAGGAAATGGTCACGATTGTTCCTTTGGTCTTTTCCAGGTGAGGGACTGCACATTGAATCAAGAAGAAGACAGACTTGACGTTGGTATCCATGATGGTGTTGTATGAATGTTCAGTAGCAGTTTGTAAAGAAGTATTTAGATCAGAAAGTCCTGCATTGGCCACCAAAGTATCCAGGCGTCCAAACCTATCCACTGTTTGGTCAACTATATCTTTCCGAACTCTCTGATCGTTCAGGTCCCCTTGAACTGTTAGAAATCGGTCATGATGCCCTCCGCTAGCCTCGACGACTTTGCTGAGTACAGACTTTAGCCTGTTCGAGTCTCGACCACAGAGAGTGACCTTTGCCCCCTGAGATGCAAACTTAATGGCGATGGCTTCCCCGAGTCCTGAGCTAGACCCTGTGACAATAGCCACTTTATTATTTATCTGCAATGCCATATTTAGTGAATCACACAGTATCACAAAGTCTAACAGTACACAATATCCACAGAACCAACGCAGAGTGTAAACGTTATTCAATAGTTAATTGTAACAGAGACTGTACAAAAACGATGATATGTTTTTTGAGAAGAAAGCTGCTCCATAAGTTTTAACCCCAATTCGTATCAACTGGTACCTGACCTGAATTATAATACAAAAAATGTAGGGCAAGTATTCAACTATGACGATACTGTATTCATAGTCACGCGATAGTAGTGTATGGTGCCCCCTTCTTGTCAGTATTATCTTTATGTCTGGTTTAATAAGTAGCTAGAGAAAACTCAGGTGTATCTCATTGCAAAACAAACTGGACTAATAAAGACAAGTGAACATTGAGCTAAATGCAATGAGAACAACCCTAGACCAACTGTGCAGTAACTTCATAAGAGTGATCATTTAGTGGATACCATCACACTGTAATTAATATACACGGAAACGAGCGCACAGATAAATTAGCTAAAGGGGGGGGGGAAGATTACCACAAGAGAACCATCTGGTCAGCTACAATGAAGCCAAATCCATCTTTAAAGGCCAGTTCCATGAAAAATGGAAACAAGAACACCCAAAGTATAGCGAGAGGGACGGATACCTCCAACTATCAAGGAGGGATCAAGTCACCTTACATCACCTACGCACTGGCTACAACAGAATGAGAATCCACATGTTCACCAAACTCAAAATAGGAACTACCAGCCAATGCCACTGTACCCTGGACAACATGACAACAAAACATGTTCTACAAGACTGCCCCCAATTCACAGTCCTGAGTAGGACAATGTGGTCCACACCCAAATCCCTGGAAGAGAAACTATACGGGGCAACCGAAAGTAGTATAGCAGGGTCCATTGACCCGAATTGTGGCGCTAAATTAACAAAGATATATAGTGTGGCGCGCGGCGCGCATAAAGCGTGCGGCGCAGGGGGAATTAACCATGACGGCTCGTGTCCGGATGCTGACTTCTAGTCTCGGTGACCCCGGAAGTGCGCTGTTTATGTCTGGTGTGTGCTGACTTTGGAGCGCTTGGTGTACTTGATCGTTAGTGATAGGTTAGTAGATTATACAACATCAATGAAAAACGTTCAATATAAAACAGAAGACAAAGATATATTTTATTCTTTTATTATCTCAATAGGTGTATAACATACATTGATATTATATAACATTACAAAAATATTCTATACACTGAGTCAATATATAGTACATGGATAACATTTATTTATAGATAGGTAGTTGGGTGTCTGCTTAGCGTTGTGTCATAAATAAATCATAAGGGGTGAAACTGTTAGAGATTGCTGGTTAGGCTAAGCTGGTAGTGTAAAGAGTTAAATATCTAAAGGCGTAGTCGAGACGTTATCATCAGCTACCTTTCTTTTTATATAGAAATAGGAAAGAGCATTTCTTGTTTGACTGTAGGAAAATATAGAATTATTTAAGACTTTGAAACCTACATTTTTCCCACCCTTAGCCTTTTGCGTAGCGAGAACCTCTAAAAACATATCTTTATCTAATTTGTTGTGTTGCTTGCTTAGCCCTTTACAACTGATTTTATCGTAATCTCCACTACAATGGTACGTCTTACTACATAAGCTAACAAGAGCCGTCCCTTCGTACTCTAGTTTAAAAAGCCCTGGCGTTCGTTTGGTGTACGCTTTAACACCCTTACAGTTTATACAATCTGTCTTGCTAGTATGCTCATCGCAAAACACGGCAGGAAACCAGTCTTTATATACACTATTAAACTCATCCCGCAGACCTGACTTAACTATGTCCTCTAGCTTAGGTGCGCTTAAGGCTAAGTATAAACAATCAGTATCTGTTTCACATAACTGAAAGTTGGACCTATCTACAAACTTATCTAAGAACTCGAAATAAAAATCTAACATACGAAGTTTTGCATATTGATACACGAAGAAACCGATTTGTAGGGGTAAGTCCCAAACAGTTTTCTTTTTCTCCATCTCAATTTCGAAAAGATCCACACCTATTTCAGTCATCTTTTTAAACCGGGAACTATTTATCATTTTCGATATCTCATCCCCCTGAACGTACGAGACATCGTTATGATTGGCCTTATTGGTTAGAGTCTTCCCGTAGGCTGAGTTTCCTAAGAGCTTCATCGTATCGCTTACTATAGATTGATTTTCGTCTAGATCACCAGCCCTTCTAGCGTCAGAAAGGTCGGGGACGTGTAGATCACATTCCACTAATCCAAAACATGTCCCATCTGAAATAGAAGCCAGAATCTGTTTATCACTGAGAGGGAGCCCTTCTTTAGAGTAAGAGGGTCTAGCTCTAGGGATGGCTTTAGAAAGGAAAGCCCTAATGGTTGGGTCAGACTTTTTTAGAGTCTGCCACTCACATTCCCACATAACTTCTACTGGAACTTTGACCTCCTCGGTTAGGTAGGTGTATATCTCACATGTTTTTTCAAACAGCTCGAACAAGGGCTTATTATTAACAGGGTTTCTATCTTTATCTTTGGTAAGGGGGCAGTCTTTGTGACCATGGTACAGACAACCATGAAAATTGTAGCCTCTTCTATTGGATTTATCCCACCCATCCACGGGGATGTTTCTATCACCTAACCGAAACTCCCTTCCATTAAACTGAGTTTTCAACTCCACCCCTTTTTGGTGAGCAACCCACGTTAGCCACTCTCTACTTTGTTGGACATAATAGTTATCTTTTTCGACCCTAAACCCGGTCTCCATTCTTCTAATAATTGGATAATCTGTTGGCATTGGGTTCATCAGAGCCCAAAGATACAACGCGTTGGCATCGTAACCTTGGATGGATTTGACTACCTTTCCGCCCCTAATAAACGTTTTGCCTACCTCGTGATACCTATGGAAAATTATAGAGGGACCTCCAACGATATTATCTCTAATCATTGCGTGTAGACTCGCCTGTTTGCTCGAACATAACTAAACATTACACCCCTATCAACGGTCTTAAAAAGATACTTTAAACAAACACCCGGAACTGAAATGGCGTCTTTAAAACAGTCCACACCCCGCTCCCCATAAAAACGAACCTGCTGCTCCAAGGCTTCTAAGAAGGGGACTACATCTTTGTTATTATACCACACCAAAAAGTCCCTTAGTGTGGTCATGTTATTGTCCTTCCAGACCTTTTTGCACAGAGCGTACTCCTCCTTGGAAATGTTGGCATTTTGTAACGACGAATAAAACGTTTCGTGTGGGGGTAGTTCTGTCTCATCCAACTTTTGGTGGTCGTCTATATATTCATAACAAAAGTAACCCTTTGTTTCACTAATCTTATAAGCTGCCAGATATTTACTATAGCTAAACCCGGGGGCTAGATAGTTTACTATATCTAAGAATTTTAGATTCGGCTTTGCAATACACATAAAGTTATTGTTTCTTTTAACTATAAACTTGAACGGTTTTGCCACTTTGTAGTCTACTTCCATTTTATCTTCCTCTTCTTCTTCTTCTTCCATACTATCACCTTCTTCACCCACTTGGGCAGTGGCATCCATGAAGTGCTTTATTAAATAAGGTTTAATGACGTTGACGTCATATTTTCCCGAGTTAAACCCTATCACCGGAAGCTCTTTTAAATACTCTTCAAACTTAGCTATTAGCTTGTCTTTATTCAGAGCCTGGAGATGAGTAAAAATACTTTCAAATCGTGACCGCAACAACGAATATGCCTTAGCAGCTATACCAGTGAGATAATCAAGCATCTGACTAACTAAAACCTGCGGGTCACCCTTGGTTATGAAACATTTTGGTGCTTCCCACCCGGGGACATTTGACGCTCTAGAACAGGAGAGGGGCACGTGTTTAGCTACAAAGGTAGTCGACTGAGTCTCTTGTGGAACATTCCTACTATCAAAGTAACATTCATAATCGAATGTCGCCCTGAATGGGTAAATAAAACACTCTGGAGTACTGATCCCTTCAGCGCTGATCGCGTCCCATACACTTTCAGGTGAAGAGTAAACACCACCCTTATATGTCTCTACAGCCATATCCCCATTACACGTTTTTTCGTGCCTATCCATGCGCCCAAACTTTTTCCACAATTTTCCACATTTTCCACAAGAAAAGCTTTTACTAGCCCTAGAAAGATCGTTTATATAAAAGAAGTGGTTTTTGTAAAGTAAAAGACGGAGAGTTTCATTATAACTATTACCGCTTCTCAGAACAATACGCAAGGCTTGGTCAGAATCAAACTCAAAAATATCTATGTTTATTGAAAAACATTTTTCTAATAGAGGCATTTCCGCAAGAGTTACACCCGGAAAGTTACCTAACATTTGAGACCGGTTAAACTGTTTGAAAAGTATTCTCGAAGCCTTCCTAACATCCTCGACAGAACCACCTCGATGGACAGCTAGACAACGGAAGAAGCAGAGATTGTCATTGTAAACTTTAGAACGGGAATCGATTTGAAGGGTATTAATACCATGATTTGATGCAATGTAGGGTGGAATATCTAACAGACACCCTATAGGATAATCTTGAAGTTTATAAATATAAACACTCGTACTGACTAATGCTTCTAATGTATATTTGGTTGTCTCCCTGTTTTTATTTGCATACCCTAATATATCACTTTCATTTAATCTATCTACAAATATTTCAAAATCGTAGCTGTTGTTAACTAACAAAGGTTTGTCTAATCCTGTCGCGTTATTCGAGCTGGCGTGAAAGTAACGCAGCCCCTGTGTCTCCCTATGTCTTAAAACTAGATGATGACTATAATTCACCTTGAAACGCTTTTTCTGGGCTAGAAAAATAGGGTTTACAAGGGTCTTCCAATCTATAGGAGTATCAGGCTGATGAAATATTGTGTACGTGTCCATGTATTTGGTCCTACGTTCATGTGTTCTAATAGCTAACCAGTTGTTCTTATATATCTTCTTAACATCTTGAGGTAACTTATTTAAAGTGTCTATTTCATTAATAAGTCTTGGTCTCTTTGAGGGTTCTTGAATCGAACTCTTTACGGCCCGCTTGCGTGAGGTTGTCGATACCAGTGAGGCTGCTTGCATTGATGGTGTTGAGGTGGTCACAGCTATGTCATGGCTAGCAAGATGCACTTGTAGGTTGCGTGCCCCAGTAAAGCTTTGTTGGCAGATATGGCAGATATGTGGGGTAACACTGGTCTCTTTTGAAGGTACGTGACCTGTTGACACAGGAGTTGGTGATACAGGAACTGCTGATACAAGAGATACAGGATGCTCTGTCCTGATATGTCTGGCAAGGCTGTCTACTCTTGTATATACTCGTTCACAAACATCACATTTGTATTCCTGATGCCCATGTACACTAGCAACATGTCGTTTTAGGTCCCGGCTCCGGGTGAAAGTTTTGGAACAGATATGACAAGTGTTAGACATCTGTAGAAAAGAAATTGAAACATTACAACTAAAGAGTAAAGAACAGTAAACATTACAAGAAAAGTAAACAACAAGATACACAACTTATCGAAAATAGGTTACTAAAATAATACGTGGATACTAAACAACCAACTTATCGAAAATAGGTTACTAAAGTAACATACTATAATATTAAAGAACTAAGATAACACTTACTTTTTATGTGTTTGAAGGCACGAGACACGTCCGGCGGCAACAACCGTAAGCGAAAGTCTGATTAGAAGCTTCACAGTCGCGTTATATATACGCCAGAAACACCGGAAGTGTTACTAAAAATAGAACTGACCGCTGATGCAATACCGGAAGTGTTACTAAAAATAGCTTTTGACTGCTGACGTGAGGCCGTGGAGTTTCTAAAAATAGATTTTGACGTATGATGCAATACCAGGCGACTATATAGGAGTTTTTTCCCCTTGACCCTTTATGAGGGGACGCCCATGAAATTGTTAGAAATAGTAAATTTACACTCTAGGGTTACTCCAAACTTTATATTAAGCATCCCCATAGCAAAAATTTGCTTAAAAGTCACTTTTATGGTTGTTACGCCCCTTGTCCCTTTATGAGGGGACGCCCATGAAACTGTTAGAAATAGTAAATTAACACTCTATGGTTACTCCAAACTTTACATTAGACATCCCCATAGCAAAAATTTACTAAAAAACCACTTTTATGAGTGTTGCCCCCTTGCCTATTTTGGCGGTTACGCCCATGAAACTGTTAAAAATAGTCAATTTAACATCTAGACATACCCAAACTTTATATTAGTCATCCCGTATCAAGAATTTACATAAAAACAACTTTTGAAATTACTACCCCTGTACCCATTTTTGATGGTTACGCCCATGAAACTGTTAAAAATAGTAAATTTAACATCTAGACATACCCCAAACTTCATTTTAGTCATCCCCATATCAAGAATTTACATAAAAACAACTTTTGAAATTACTACCCCAGTACCCATTTTTGGCGGTTACACCCATGAAATCGATAAAAAAAATTGAAGTTTAACCTATTGGCATACATCAAACTTTATATTAAGCATCCCCGTATCAAGAATTTACATAAAAACAACTTTTGAAATTACTACCCCAGTACCCATTTTTGGCGGTTACGCCCATGAAATCGATAAAAAAAATTGAAGTTTAACCTATTGGCATACATCAAACATAATATGTGACACGCCCATGTATCAAATTTGCCTAAAAAATCAACCAAAAATTAGTAGTATACAATGTCAATTAGGACCCCTGAATCTGCGTTCAAACGCAGATAAATCCTTATATAAATAGTCTACACGCAGATCAACGCAGATTTTTTTTTTCCTTATATGAGAGTCTACCTGCAGATTTAAGCACATTTTTTCCTTATATGAGAGTCTACATTTTTCCTTATAGTCTATCCATCCTAATTGACATTGTATACTACTAATTTTTGGTTGATTTTTTAGGCAAATTTGATACATGGGCGTGTCACATATTATGTTTGATGTATGCCAATAGGTTAAACTTCAATTTTTTTTATCGATTTCATGGGCGTAACCGCCAAAAATGGGTACTGGGTAGTAATTTCAAAAGTTGTTTTTATGTAAATTCTTGATACGGGGATGCTTAATATAAAGTTTGATGTATGCCAATAGGTTAAACTTCAATTTTTTTTATCGATTTCATGGGCGTAACCGCCAAAAATGGGTACTGGGGTAGTAATTTCAAAAGTTGTTTTTATGTAAATTCTTGATATGGGGATGACTAAAATGAAGTTTGGGGTATGTCTAGATGTTAAATTTACTATTTTTAACAGTTTCATGGGTGTAACCATCAAAAATGGGTACAGGGGTAGTAATTTCAAAAGTTGTTTTTATGTAAATTCTTGATACGGGGATGACTAATATAAAGTTTGGGGTATGTCTAGATGTTAAATTGACTATTTTTAACAGTTTCATGGGCGTAACCGCCAAAAATAGGCAAGGGGGCAACACTCATAAAAGTGGTTTTTTAGTAAATTTTTGCTATGGGGATGTCTAATGTAAAGTTTGGAGTAACCATAGAGTGTTAATTTACTATTTCTAACAGTTTCATGGGCGTCCCCTCATAAAGGGACAAGGGGCGTAACAACCATAAAAGTGACTTTTAAGCAAATTTTTGCTATGGGGATGCTTAATATAAAGTTTGGAGTAACCCTAGAGTGTAAATTTACTATTTCTAACAATTTCATGGGCGTCCCCTCATAAAGGGTCAAGGGGAAAAAACTCCTATATAGTCGCCTGGTATTGCATCATAGGTCAAAATCTATTTTTAGAAACTCCACGGGCCTCACGTCAGCAGTCAAAAGCTATTTTTAGTAACACTTCCGGTATTGCATCAGCGGTCAGTTCTATTTTTAGTAACACTTCCGGTGTTTCTGGCGTATATATAACGCGACTGTGAAGCTTCTAATCAGACTTTCGCTTACGGTTGTTGCCGCCGGACGTGTCTCGTGCCTTCAAACACATAAAAAGTAAGTGTTATCTTAGTTCTTTAATATTATAGTATGTTACTTTAGTAACCTATTTTCGATAAGTTGGTTGTTTAGTATCCACGTATTATTTTAGTAACCTATTTTCGATAAGTTGTGTATCTTGTTGTTTACTTTTCTTGTAATGTTTACTGTTCTTTACTCTTTAGTTGTAATGTTTCAATTTCTTTTCTACAGATGTCTAACACTTGTCATATCTGTTCCAAAACTTTCACCCGGAGCCGGGACCTAAAACGACATGTTGCTAGTGTACATGGGCATCAGGAATACAAATGTGATGTTTGTGAACGAGTATATACAAGAGTAGACAGCCTTGCCAGACATATCAGGACAGAGCATCCTGTATCTCTTGTATCAGCAGTTCCTGTATCACCAACTCCTGTGTCAACAGGTCACGTACCTTCAAAAGAGACCAGTGTTACCCCACATATCTGCCATATCTGCCAACAAAGCTTTACTGGGGCACGCAACCTACAAGTGCATCTTGCTAGCCATGACATAGCTGTGACCACCTCAACACCATCAATGCAAGCAGCCTCACTGGTATCGACAACCTCACGCAAGCGGGCCGTAAAGAGTTCGACTCAAGAACCCTCAAAGAGACCAAGACTTATTAATGAAATAGACACTTTAAATAAGTTACCTCAAGATGTTAAGAAGATATATAAGAACAACTGGTTAGCTATTAGAACACATGAACGTAGGACCAAATACATGTACACGTACACTATATTTCATCAGCCTGATACTCCTATAGATTGGAAGACCCTTGTAAACCCTATTTTTCTAGCCCAGAAAAAGCGTTTCAAGGTGAATTATAGTCATCATCTAGTTTTAAGACATAGGGAGACACAGGGGCTGCGTTACTTTCACGCCAGCTCGAATAACGCGACAGGATTAGACAAACCTTTGTTAGTTAACAACAGCTACGATTTTGAAATATTTGTAGATAGATTAAATGAAAGTGATATATTAGGGTATGCAAATAAAACAGGGAGACAACCAAATATACATTAGAAGCATTAGTCAGTACGAGTGTTTATATTTATAAACTTCAAGATTATCCTATAGGGTGTCTGTTAGATATTCCACCCTACATTGCATCAAATCATGGTATTAATACCCTTCAAATCGATTCCCGTTCTAAAGTTTACAATGACAATCTCTGCTTCTTCCGTTGTCTAGCTGTCCATCGAGGTGGTTCTGTCGAGGATGTTAGGAAGGCTTCGAGAATACTTTTCAAACAGTTTAACCGGTCTCAAATGTTAGGTAACTTTCCGGGTGTAACTCTTGCGGAAATGCCTCTATTAGAAAATTGTTTTTCAATAAACATAGATATTTTTGAGTTTGATTCTGACCAAGTCTTGCGTATTGTTCTGAGAAGCGGTAATAGTTATAATGAAACTCTCCGTCTTTTACTTTACAAAAACCACTTCTTTTATATAAACGATCTTTCTAGGGCTAGTAAAAGCTTTTCTTGTGGAAAATGTGGAAAATTGTGGAAAAAGTTTGGGCGTATGGATAGGCACGAAAAAAACGTGTAATGGGGATATGGCTGTAGAGACATATAAGGGTGGTGTTTACTCTTCACCTGAAAGTGTATGGGACGCGATCAGCGCTGAAGGGATCAGTACTCCAGAGTGTTTTATTTACCCATTCAGGGCGACATTCGATTATGAATGTTACTTTGATAGTAGGAATGTTCCACAAGAGACTCAGTCGACTACCTTTGTAGCTAAACACGTGCCCCTCTCCTGTTCTATAGCGTCAAATGTCCCCGGGTGGGAGGCACCAAAATGTTTCATAACCAAGGGTGACCCGCAGGTTTTAGTTAGTCAGATGCTTGATTATCTCACTGGTGTAGCTGCTAAGGCATATTCGTTGTTGCGGTCACGATTTGAAAGTATTTTTACTCAACTCCAGGCTCTGAATAAAGACAAGCTAATAGCTAAGTTTGAAGAGTATTTAAAAGAGCTTCCGGTGATAGGGTTTAACTCGGGAAAATATGACGTCAACGTCATTAAACCTTATTTAATAAAGCACTTCATGGATGCCACTGCCCAAGTGGGTGAAGAAGGTGATAGTATGGAAGAAGAAGAAGAAGAGGAAGATAAAATGGAAGTAGACTACAAAGTGGCAAAACCGTTCAAGTTTATAGTTAAAAGAAACAATAACTTTATGTGTATTGCAAAGCCGAATCTAAAATTCTTAGATATAGTAAACTATCTAGCCCCCGGGTTTAGCTATAGTAAATATCTGGCAGCTTATAAGATTAGTGAAACAAAGGGTTACTTTTGTTATGAATATATAGACGACCACCAAAAGTTGGATGAGACAGAACTACCCCCACACGAAACGTTTTATTCGTCGTTACAAAATGCCAACATTTCCAAGGAGGAGTACGCTCTGTGCAAAAAGGTCTGGAAGGACAATAACATGACCACACTAAGGGACTTTTTGGTGTGGTATAATAACAAAGATGTAGTCCCCTTCTTAGAAGCCTTGGAGCAGCAGGTTCGTTTTTATGGGGAGCGGGGTGTGGACTGTTTTAAAGACGCCATTTCAGTTCCGGGTGTTTGTTTAAAGTATCTTTTTAAGACCGTTGATAGGGGTGTAATGTTTAGTTATGTTCGAGCAAACAGGCGAGTCTACACGCAATGATTAGAGATAATATCGTTGGAGGTCCCTCTATAATTTTCCATAGGTATCACGAGGTAGGCAAAACGTTTATTAGGGCGGAAAGGTAGTCAAATCCATCCAAGGTTACGATGCCAACGCGTTGTATCTTTGGGCTCTGATGAACCCAATGCCAACAGATTATCCAATTATTAGAAGAATGGAGACCGGGTTTAGGGTCGAAAAAGATAACTATTATGTCCAACAAAGTAGAGAGTGGCTAACGTGGGTTGCTCACCAAAAAGGGGTGGAGTTGAAAACTCAGTTTAATGGAAGGGAGTTTCGGTTAGGTGATAGAAACATCCCCGTGGATGGGTGGGATAAATCCAATAGAAGAGGCTACAATTTTCATGGTTGTCTGTACCATGGTCACAAAGACTGCCCCCTTACCAAAGATAAAGATAGAAACCCTGTTAATAATAAGCCCTTGTTCGAGCTGTTTGAAAAAACATGTGAGATATACACCTACCTAACCGAGGAGGTCAAAGTTCCAGTAGAAGTTATGTGGGAATGTGAGTGGCAGGCTCTAAAAAAGTCTGACCCAACCATTAGGGCTTTCCTTTCTAAAGCCATCCCTAGAGCTAGACCCTCTTACTCTAAAGAAGGGCTCCCTCTCAGTGATAAACAGATTCTGGCTTCTATTTCAGATGGGACATGTTTTGGATTAGTGGAATGTGATCTACACGTCCCCGACCGTCTGAAGGAACATTTCAGTGAGATGACTCCGATTTTCAAAAATATTGACGTCACGCGTGACGATATTGGGCCGTTTATGGGTGAATATGCCCTCAAACATAACTTGTTGTCAACCCCTCGTCGCACCCTAATCGGTAGTTATGTCGGGGAAAAAATTTTGTTGGCAACACCACTGTTAAAATGGTATTTAGACCACGGATTGGAGGTAACAAAAATTTATCAAGTGATAGAATATCAACCGTCTAGTTGTTTTAAAAAGTTTGGAGAAATGGTTTCTGACGCTAGAAGGGCTGGTGATCTAGACGAAAATCAATCTATAGTAAGCGATACGATGAAGCTCTTAGGAAACTCAGCCTACGGGAAGACTCTAACCAATAAGGCCAATCATAACGATGTCTCGTACGTTCAGGGGGATGAGATATCGAAAATGATAAATAGTTCCCGGTTTAAAAAGATGACTGAAATAGGTGTGGATCTTTTCGAAATTGAGATGGAGAAAAAGAAAACTGTTTGGGACTTACCCCTACAAATCGGTTTCTTCGTGTATCAATATGCAAAACTTCGTATGTTAGATTTTTATTTCGAGTTCTTAGATAAGTTTGTAGATAGGTCCAACTTTCAGTTATGTGAAACAGATACTGATAGTTTATACTTAGCCTTAAGCGCACCTAAGCTAGAGGACATAGTTAAGTCAGGTCTGCGGGATGAGTTTAATAGTGTATATAAAGACTGGTTTCCTGCCGAGTTTTGCGATGAGCATACTAGCAAGACAGATTGTATAAACTGTAAGGGTGTTAAAGCGTACACCAAACGAACGCCAGGGCTTTTTAAACTAGAGTACGAAGGGACGGCTCTTGTTAGCTTATGTAGTAAGACGTACCATTGTAGTGGAGATTACGATAAAATCAGTTGTAAAGGGCTAAGCAAGCAACACAACAAATTAGATAAAGATATGTTTTTAGAGGTTCTCGCTACGCAAAAGGCTAAGGGTGGGAAAAATGTAGGTTTCAAAGTCTTAAATAATTCTATATTTTCCTACAGTCAAACAAGAAATGCTCTTTCCTATTTCTATATAAAAGAAAGGTAGCTGATGATAACGTCTCGACTACGCCTTTAGATATTTAACTCTTTACACTACCAGCTTAGCCTAACCAGCAATCTCTAACAGTTTCACCCCTTATGATTCATTTATGACACAACGCTAAGCAGACACCCAACTACCTATCTATAAATAAATGTTATCCATGTACTATATATTGACTCAGTGTACTGAATATTTTTGTAATGTTATATAATATCAATGTATGTTATACACCTATTGAGATAATAAAAGAATAAAATATATCTTTGTCTTCTGTTTTATATTGAACGTTTTTCATTGATGTTGTATAATCTACTAACCTATCACTAACGATCAAGTACACCAAGCGCTCCAAAGTCAGCACACACCAGACATAAACAGCGCACTTCCGGGTCACCGAGACTAGAGGTCAGCATCCGGACACGAGCCGTCATGGTTAATTCCCCCTGCGCCGCACGCTTTATGCGCGCCGCGCGCCACACTATATATCTTTGTTAATTTAGCGCCACAATTCGGGTCAAATGGACCCTGCTATACTACTACCGAATCATTTAAACAGACAGCTGCCTTCATTAGAGAGTCCGGAATCATAGTCTGAATGAGCCGTGATCGCAAGAACAATAAGAAAAAAATCAGGACAAATAGTTGAGTTCGCTCATAATCGATGGCTTCCAGGTTCACTCAGTCTTTAATAAACATCAGATTATTTTTTTTTTCACTGGGAAAGAAAGACGGCACTGTCGTAATACCAACTATATTAATCATCATCATCATCATCATCGTCACCATCATCATCATCATCATCATCATCATCATCATCGCCATCACCATCGTCAAGTGCCATGCCTGCTGACGTTTGTGATCATGTCTCTCCACAACTTTCGATCTCGGCAGCTATTTATCATTTCTGTTCACGTTCTGCCAGGCCATTTGCTTAAGCTGTCTGGTGTCTTGTCTCTTTGCTCCCTTCTATCTCTTCGTCCCTCAAATTTCTCAGTTGTCACTTTTCCAGCTGTTCCCTTCTCATCATATGGCCAAGAAATGATGATCATCTCTTCCTTTTATTGGATATTTGGTATCTCTTTGCTTTTCTTTTCTACTGTTGGAGTATAGAAAATTACTGGAGTTTGTAGAAATGTGGTTTTACAGAAGAATGTTGAGAGTACCATGGACAGCTAAGAAGAGTAATGAAAATGTTCTGAGTGAGGTCAAAGCAAAAAAGAGAGCTAATTTCCAATATAAGGAACAGACAATCATCATTTTTGACCATGTGATGAGAAGAGAACAACTAGAATATATTGTAACAACTGGAAAAATTGAGGGACGAAGAGATAGAGGGAAGCAAAGAGAAAAAATAACAGACAGCTTAAGAGAATTGCTTGGCAGAAGGT
The DNA here is from genome assembly GCA_032433765.1 of Megaustenia siamemsis. Classification (NCBI taxonomy): domain Eukaryota; kingdom Metazoa; phylum Mollusca; class Gastropoda; order Stylommatophora; family Ariophantidae; genus Megaustenia; species Megaustenia siamemsis. Next base: position 20,217,659 of record JAVIAB010000047.1, read on the forward strand.
CAACAATAGAAATGATAAATAGCTGCCGAGATCGAAAGTTGTGGAGAGACATGATCACCTACGCCAGTAGGCCCGGTACTTGATGATGGAGTTTATGATTTACATGGTTGGATTTTTATTTATTTATTTTTTTATTTTTTTTTTTTTTGCATTCGCCAGCTTTTACCTCTGACGAAGTCCCTAGAGAATAGGAACTTCATTTTGCGTGTTAATCCCTTTTATTCCTGGCAGCTTTGTGCACAGAGTCCCTCGCCGCACTTGCAGACAACTCCGTATTCGGAGGTACTTATATTTTTTCCGCTCATGAGTAATTGACGTTTCAAGCCGGGCCTCGTTTCTAAGACCAGGTTTGTTTGCCGCAGAGAGAAATCATAAATAAAAATCCCAACCAGTGTAGCCGGGATTTGAACCACTACCTCTCTGTCTCTCGGCTGGCATCTTGTCTCAAGACCAACCAGTCCCCATGGACTGGAGTTCAGCTCAAACCATGGCTGGAGCTGAAGTTAGTAAAGTTGAATGGTTAGAAAAAAAATTAGTTAAAAACAGTAAAGCTTGATAATCATGTTTGGTAATTCACTTGATGGAACAAAAACAATAAACACAAAAAGGGTTAGGGAAAGATTCAATAAACTAGTAAGACTGTCTTGATAGGAGTGACATCTCTGTGGTTAGATCTCCTGTTTGAGTATGATGGTTTGCTGATATTTTGCGTTATAGTGTAACAGGTTTGTTTGCTTTGAGTGCATACATCTATCCGCTAGAGTGTTAGACTACTGTTTTATGCTTTACTGTTAAAAAGATACAATTAATGGCATGTATGTCCATTCATCAACAAGAATAGTACTGGAGTCTATAGAAATGTGGTTCTACAGAAGAATGTTGAGAATACCATGGACAGCTAAGAAGAGTAATGAAAAACGTTCTGAAAGAGGCCAAAGAAAAAAGAGAGCTAATTTCCAATATTAGGAAGAAACAATCATAAATGTTTGGCCATGTAATAAGAAAAGAACAACTGGAATATATTGTAACAACTGGGAAAATTGAGGGACGAAGAGTTAAGGAAAGCAAAGAGAAAAAAATACTAGACAGCTTAAAAGAATGGCTTGGCAGCAGGTCAACAACAGAAATGATAAATAACTGTCGAGATAGAAAAATTTGGAGAGACATGATCACCTACGCCAACAGGCATGGTACTTGATGATGATGATATTCATACACTGATATAAAAGGGATATACAAGGTCGATTGAAAGATAACAATCTCCAACATTTCTGAGTGTGAGAATTAACCTGCCCGCGAAATGTCGACGTTATTAATGCTATTATCGGTCACGGAAACGATCACATGTTAAGGCCAGAGCATGTTACAGTAATGAGAAGAGAACAACTGGAATATATTGTAACAACTGGAAAAATTGAAAGACGAAGAGATGGAGGGAAGCATAGAGAAAAAAAACAAGAGACAGCTTAAGAGAATAGCTTGGCAGAAGTTCGACAACAGAAATGATAAATAGCTGCCGAGATCGAAAGTTGTGGAGATACATGATCACCTACGCCAGCAAGCCTTGATGATGATGATGATGATGTTACAGTATTTCCCCACAATGTCTCGGTAAATTCCGTTACCGAAATAGTTTCGTGCTGATTTAACTCGACTTAACAGTGACGGTTCTAAAACTCCTAAGTTGCCTCTTTAGACATGCGTGATTGGTAACAGTGGCTCTATTGTTTTCTTCGCTCACCGTGGCGGACCCCGGTAACCAATGCGATCGGTGATATAAAAGATCAACGACTCGCGCAACGACACAATGTGCAACAAAAAAACAAAGCATTAAAAACACAAACATTGATATTCTAAACACAATATTTTCTAAGCTATCATCACCATCATCCTCAAGTACCATACCTGCTGGTGTAGGTGATCATGTCTTTCCACAACTTTTGATCTCGATAGTTATTTATCATTTCTGTTATTGACCTTCTGTCAAGCCTTTCTCTTAAGCTGTCTGGTATCTTTTATCTTACTTTCAGCTATCTCTTTGTCAGTCAATTGTCCCAGTTGTTACAATATATCCCAGTTGTTCTCTTCTCATAACATGACCAAAAAATGATGATTGTTTCTTCCTAATATTGAAAATTAACTCTCTTTTTGCTTTGGCGTCTTTTAGAAAGATTTCATTATTCTTCTAAGCTGTCCATTGTATTCTCAACATTCTTCTGTATAACCACATTTCTACAGACTCCAGTGATTTTATTGTCCTTTGTCCTATTGTCCGTGATTCGCATCCATATGTTAATTCTGACTCTACATACCATTAAAGAATTATTTTTATTCTTTATATTGTCAAAAATGGATTGCACAGTATCTTCCTCATTTTTTTAAAGCTGCTTTTGCCTGAGCTATTCTGCATCTCACATGTGCTGTACATCTACCATTGAAGATTAACATTGTTCTCAAATATTTAAATTCATTTGCATTTTTTAATATTGTTCCATTTGGCCTTATTGTACGTTGTGGTGATATCTTTTTTCTTTGTTGATACCATTACTTCTGTCTTTTTGCTATTAAGGCTGAGCCCTTTAGTTTTACTTTCCTTCACTATAATGTCTAACGTTTTTTATCCTACTAATGTTAAATTTATTTCTTCCTTTTCCTTCGTTTTCCGCTGTCATCATCGTTTCAAAGAGACCTTCTACTTGACAGCAGAAGTGGACTATCCGATATAGGAATGATCTCAGATGGGTATTGCTTTCATCTTTTCAGAGAGTGGACTATCTGGCCGAGATAGGAATGATCTCAGATGTGTATTGCTTACTGCAACATCCTGCAAATGACGTGCAACCCGATACTGATTACTTCTGATTCATATTTTTCTATTACAAATTTCCCATAAACACCGAGAGTCAAAGATGTCAACGACATGCAATTTTTTCGACTTGTGTGAAATAAAAAAATGTCCCAGCCTTGTCCTTTTTTTTACATCACGTGATACTGAGTCATGGCTAAACTGTGTATAATGATATACATTCTCTCTCTCTCTCTCTCTCTCTCTCTCTCTCTCTCTCGTATTCCATGTCGATTATAGTAAATATCAGGGAACAAGCAAATAATTGATGTTCAGCTATAAAAGTTGTAGCATGGAGCAAGTAGTGGGAAGTATCGCACACTGCTACAAGGTATGGTGACAGCTTTACAAAAATGGAAAACAATAAAATACTGACGTTTCGGTCGACATGCGGCCTCCTAAGTGTTGGTAACGGGGAGATAATTGTTGAGATATAATAGTGAAATATAAGTAGAATTGCGCGACTCTAAATTGACCGATCAACATTTTTTTAATATGTATTTTAATGACTTTAAATGGGTTTTTATAGTGGCGGAGCGGTATGTATAGAGTGAGGATGGTACAAGTGTCAGATAAATAAACAAGAAGAGGAAGAATGCTGTGAATCATAGTTGACCGATTAATTTTTTAATGTATTTAAATGGCTTCTGGAGGGTCTTCAAAGGGCAGACGGTATGTGTGGTGTGGGTGTGGTGGGGTTTGTACACAGTGTCCGATAAATAGATCAGAAGAATAACCGTGACTCAAACGTGACCAACTGATTTTTTCCCAAAATTGTATTTTAATAACTTTTTGATGGAATCTTATCGATTATAGGGATGGATAGTGAGGTATGGTGAAGGTATATATCATAAGTAATGCATGTCGATAAATGTTGAAACCAAAGTTGGCAGATTTAGAGAAGGCTAATAGAATACGATGGGTGATCACTATTTTTCGGGTCAAAAAAAATTGATCTTCTAGGTGAATTTGAAAGAATTCCTGGTGATTTTAGAATACGGAATGGTATTGGAGATAGGGTTGGGGGTGGTAGAGTTAGATAGAAACCCAAAGCTGGTCAATGGAAAAAAAAATGATAGTACGTTAAGTAGTTGAATCGGTGTCCACAAAGCGAACAGTATCATTCTATCGTCTAAGGTCATACATAGAGAAAATATAAAAAGTGGGCAGACAAGTTTATATTGATAAAACATGAAAAGTAGACAGAAATTAATATTGAGTTATTGAGTTATTTGCGGGTCATCATCATTGCATTCCGAACATGTCCATATGTGTTCAGATCCCCTCATCAGCAAGTCCAGCAGTGTCCAGCGACAAATATATATATATATATATATATATATATATATATGCATATATAATTAATATATATGTATGTAAATATACAATATATGAATATATATATATATATATATATATAACATGAAAACTGGTCAGAAATTTATATATATATATATATATATATGTAATATACGATATATGTAAATATAAAATATATGTAAATGTATATATAACATGAAAAGCAAATGAATATAGATGTGTTCATGTCCGTGAGATTGGATTTAATTTTACGAACACACAGACATACGTAAGAAGGGATAAAATACGCAACAAAGTAACAATAAGTGGGAGGTCTTTTTGCGAAAACGATTTTAGCACATGGACACAACTAAAACACGCAAAAATATTTCGGAGAAACTGATTCATTCGAATAATTATATCTTTATATATACAAATATGCAATTTGTAACCAAAGTAAATAGTTACTTTACTTGAAATAAGGGTTTTGAAAATGCTGACCATTGCTTACTTATCCCGTTAACACCGAAATTCTTCCTTTATTGACCAAGACAGGAATAAGCCCATTCCCGTCCCCAGTGAAGTGCAATAAAAAACCAGTCACGTGTGTCACATATAGGATATATAGAGACTATATATGAAAAAAAGATAGTTTTTTTAGCGGGTGGGAGAGAGAGAGAGAGAAAGAGAGAGAGAGAGAGAGAGAGAGAGAGCGTAGTAGATTTTCACCCTAGATTTAATTGCTGTAGACTTTTTATGTAGGAAAATTTGCTAAAGCAATTATTTATATCGATAATAAAGTGAAATAAACATACCAGTTAGTGCTGCAAAGACATATAAGAAAATTATATTTTTTCGCTGCTTATGAGGAATCATCATCATCAAGTATCATGGCTGTTGGCATAGGTGATCCTGTCTGTCCAAAACGTTATATCTCATCAGTTATTTATCCTTTCCGTTGTTGACATTCTGCCAAGCCATTCTCTTAAGCTGCCTGGTATATTTTCACTTTGCTATGCTCTATCTCTTCCTCCTTCAATTTTCCCAGGTGTTAAATATATTCCAGATTTTCCCTACTCATTACATGGCCCAAAAAATGATGATTGTTTCTTCTTAATATTGAAAATTACATTTCTACAGATTTCTACAGCCTCCAGTGGTTTTCTTGTCTGTTGTCATATTGTCCTGATTTTCACATCCAAATAATAAGACTGGCTCAATATAAAATTTACGAACTCTATTTCCTATGTCTATTGTAAAAAATGGATTCAACAGTATCTTCCTAATTTTTTAGAGCTGCATTCGTCTGAACCATTCTGCATCTCACCTCTGTTGTACATCTACCATCTGAGGTTAACGTTGTTCCCAGTTATTTAAATTCATTTACCTGTTTTAATATTGTCCCACTTTTCTTTTTTGTGCATTCCGGTGATGTCCTTTATTTGTTTGCTACTATTTCTTGTGTTATTTTGCTATTCCTTTAATTGTGCTCTTCTTCCTTATAATGTTTAACATTTCCTGTAATAATTTTCACTTTTAGCGATTAAGAATATATCATCAACATGTCCTCGATTATTTATTTTACGAACTACAATTGTTATTGCAGGCATGGCCCTTATGGATGTTAAAAAAAGCTCACTATACAGATTAAAGAAATCTGATGACTACCTTTCCTAACACTCAGTTTTTTTAAAGAAACATTCCCATTTGATTTCCATTTCTTATGGGCGCTGTTTATCGCCAGTACATGTTCCTTTAATATTCTTAGATCTTTGCTGTCTACGCCTATGCCTTCTTATATTTTTATTATATCTTGGCGTTCTACTTTGTCAAATGCTTTTGTATAATCTATGAAGCATAGGTATAGATCTGTTTTTACCTCTATGGCTCTATCTACTAAAGATCTAATGATGTATATGGCATTGATTGTTACCTCCAACAAAACCACTTATCACTAATTTCTGGACTGATTTAGATGCTCTCTCTCTCTCTCTCTCTCTCTCTCTCTCTCTTCGCATGATGATTTTAGTAATATCTTAGTCATGTGACTCATAAGGCTTATCGTGCGATCAATCATTACATTCAATCGCACCAGATTTCTTTGGAAGGGATATGAATATTGATTTTAGCAGGTGGTCTTGTATATATCCTCTATTGTAGATATCATTCAATATTTTTGTAATGTCTATTCCAAAATCACCCATGACTTCAATCTCATTTTTAGTTAGATTATCTAGTCCAGGAACTTTTCCTGCTTTCATATTACGCAAGGTGTCTTCCACTTCTTCTTTGAGTATTTCTGGTCCTTCCGCATTATCCTTACCATTTACTTCTATTTGTTCATCATCATAAAAATTGTTAATGCATTCTGTCCATCGTTCCCTTTATCTTTCTTGTTCAATCAACAGTTTTCCTTGCTCTAATCTTAAACATCAAGTTTTAAATTGCGTTTTTCTTACAGTGAATTCCTCATTTTGTATATAGCTTTGGCATCTCTTTTCATTTTTGTTGGATCTCATTCTCTTTTGCATCTCTGTTTAACTATGCTTCTTTTGTTTCATTGCATTTTATTACAATTTATTTTTTTAAAAATCTCTTATACTTTTCGTTGTTATAATAATTTCCTCTTCTTGTATCGATTAGGTATAAGTTGTCATCTGTCATACATTTCTTTCTTGAATTTGTCCCCTTTGGTGGTATGAACACTTTTTTTGTTACATTGATTCTTTTAGCATTTCCCACTGTCCATCAATGTTTTGTGTCTTCTCTATTGTATTGTAACTGATCTTAAATGTGATGTTACATTTGTCTTGTAACCTCTTGTCTGATTTTAATAAAACTAAATTTAACTTGATATTAACTAAAGCTCGTTTTTCTGCTTTTATTTTTACTCCAAGCTTTCCCACAACTGGTACATGATCACTATTACAATCTGCCCTTGTTCTAGCGTCACACATAGCAAACAGCTTCTAAATATGATATTTATATTATGCAATCAATTTGATTATGCGCGTTGTCTCTTGGGCTTTTCCATATCATTAGACATCTTGGATGGTGCTTAAACCAGGTGTTTCCTATCATCATGTTATTGCCCAGTCAATACGTTTTTCCCCTCTTTCATTTTTCTGGCCTAAACCATAATCACCAAGTACTCCCTTAAATCTTTTCTCTTATTTAGAAAATATATATAGATTCAAGATCATAAGAAAATCATCATTTTGCAAGTGCAAAACTAGATTCATCGTCATCATCATAAAGTACCATACCTTCAGGCGTTTGTGATCATGTCTCTCCATAACTTTCGACCACGACAGTTGTTTATTATTTCTGTTTTTCACCTTCTGCAAAGCCATTAGTAGTATAGTGCCGGTGTAAGTCCCACTAAATCTACGTTAAACATGGCGCCAGCGGCTGCAAAATAGAGGGTTTTTCCTTACATAAAGGTATACCCCATCTGCTGCCCACTACCGTCGGGCTACCGCCGGACTACCACTGGAGTTGACCGTAACCTCTCGTGTCGGAGTGTTGACCTCGCGTGTCGGTGACCCCGGAAGTGACATGTTTATGCTGTAAAGTTTGTGCTGACTTTGAAGTTCTTTATGTACTTGAGCTGACCTAATTTTTATGTAAATACACTATCACCTGTGGGGTGACATTCTTTCCTCAAAATATTTATTAAAGACAATAAAACATTATCAAGTTTACTTTTTTAAAATTCAAGCGCAGTAGACAACATAAGTCTTCTTTTAACGAATGTACATAATAAACAATTTTAATACATATCAATAATATACGAATAGAAGTTTAATGGACTTTCATTACACAATTACATAATGGAAGTATTTTCTGAACGTTCGTAGGTTTTGGACCACACAAGTTGGAATGTGATGACTAATAAGCCGATCGGGAAGCCATGTATGTGAAATAAATAAAGTGGCGGGAATGCTCTCCACCATCCACTTAGTATCGGCTCTGTTGAGCAGGGAAGTGTCTACAAGATCGTGTTCGTTCAGTGAATCGACGAATCTGGTGAAATCTCCAAGATTATTGACTAACTGTGGGAGCTCGAGAAAAGCGGTATTATTGAGGGATGCGTGGAAGAAGCATAAATCACCACTCTCTCTGTGTCTGAGAATAAGATGGTGCCCATAGGTAATTATAAAACGGCTTGTCTGACTATCAAACACATTACTTAGAACAGCAGATCAGTCTGTCGTGAATGGGCAATCAGGTGAGTTGAAGAATGTATATGTGGAAACTGTCTTATTGATACTAGCGTGGGTGTTTATAACTGACCAGTTTTGTTGATCCCGCACATCTTCACGTAGTGTTGCTAAAGGGTCATCGGGCCTGTGATTTTTACTCTCAGGCGATTATTCCTCATCAAACTCTCTCTGGGTCAATGGTGAAGGGTCCAACAGGGATGATGTAGAAGGAGGTAAACTGGGTGTTGAAGTAGGTACCGATGGTGTTGTAGAAGCTGTCACCAGGAAAGCTGGTATGGTAGAGGGTCCCGATGGTGAAACTAGCGATGTAGACGGTACCAATGGCGAAGCTGATTCCTTTGCTGAATGTTTAAGTCGCATATGGCTGGCTAAAGAACTACGTCTCGTATATGAGCGTTGACAAATGGTACAAGCATGGCGGATACGATGATGAGCAGCTCGAGTATGTTGGTGCATATCTTTGCGCCATTTAAATTCTTTGGACATAATGAACACTGATGTTCATCAAAAGATGATTTATTATGCAAAAACCATCTGTAGAAGATCAAATAGCCCTTTGTCAACACTACTTAACATACCTAGTTTAAATTCAGTAATAACATTGTATAACAATCACAACAGGACTAAAAAATATATACTTTTTAAGCAACCACTGGGATAAACATATTCTATCCATCTATCTTTCGTTCGCTCGAAGTATTGTCTATATCAGCAATGTCGTTTCCTGTATGAATTTTACTGTCTTTTGTAATTCTTGCAGTGGCCCATATAGTTTTGTCTGTAGTGTTGTATCTATGGGCCAATGGATTTTCCTCAGTCTACTATATTCAGTGCAGTCTTGATGTATGTGTTCAGCAGTCTGGGGTGCCTGTCCACATGTACAAGTAGTTGATGTGCCGATCTTGAATTTTGTATACATGTGACTATGGAGTCGATTGTGTCCTGTTCTTAGGCGTATAATGATAACTTGTTCATATCTATTCATATTATGAAAGGCATCCTGATTTGGGGCTTGTGGTCCTCTGATTGATTTGATTATCTGTTTCTTATGATGGTATGTAACTGGTGTATCTAGTTGTGTGCCTGTTGAACCTTCCTTTGCCAACTGATCTGCTTTCTGATTTCCTGGTATTCCACAGTGAGACGGGATCACTGCAGGGCAACCCTGTGGTGCTTGCAGAGTTCAGTCAATAAGGTCTGCATATGTGGTAATTTTCTGGATTGTAGTGCCTGGAGTACTGATCTTGCATCTGTCAAAAACACTACAGGCTGTGGGCTAAGATTACTGTTCAGCAGTTTTTCTATTGCCAACTTTATTGCTGGTATTTCTGCATCATAATTGTGACAATATTTCCCTGTTGCTATTTTATTCATATCCCTAGTTTTATTTGGGTACTCTATATATATGCACCTGCTCCCCCATTCTGTACTGCATTCTGTGCTGATCCATCTGTGTACACACGGATCCATAGGTCTTGTGGGTATTCTTCATCCAGGAAACTGAGAGTTATTGTTTTTCGCTGTAGACTATTTTGTTCCTCTTTGTCAACTATTCCTTTCACTTCTGTCCGTATTTGAACTGATAATCCTGATTCATCTGTCCAGGGAGTCTGTTCTGGTATGGGCAGAAGGGATTTAACAACTCTTGGCATGTCTGGTGTTTGTCTACTAATACGCTTGGCTTGGTGGATAAAGCTGCTTCTCTTAAGTCGTCCCAATGCAAGATTTTGGAATCTGTCATTCATTGGATGTCTCGGTATGCATACACATTTTTCTGCCTGTATCAGCACCTTTGTGTCTCTCCGTTCTCTCAGTGCTGGTATCCTCCACAATTTCTCCATTTCCAATATTGGTGTTGATTTCATTGCTCCTGTGATGACCCTAAGTGCCTGGTTTTGTACTTTATCCAGTTCTTGCAATGTGGTGTTTGATGCTGAGCACCATGCGGATGATACATATTCTAAATGTGGGCGTATACTCTGTTGGTAAACTTTACTGTGTATTTTCCCACTCGCACCCCATGTAGTTCCACACAACTTTCTTAGAATAGCCAATTTCCTCCTTGCTTTTTGGGTTGCCTTATTTATCTGCTGTTTCCAAGATAGTTTGTTATAAAATGTAACTCCGAGATATGTAGCTTGTATGTCTTCTTTCACAGGCTCATCGTTTATGTAGATGGCTCCTGCTTTTTGTTTTGGGGAGAGTGTGAAAAGTGTAGTACTGCATTTGTCTGTATTGATGCTGATACACCATCTATTTATCCATGAATTCAGTGCATTCATAGCTCTTTGTAGCAATTTGGAGGCCACTGTTGCATACTCCTCTGTGCACCACATTACCAAGTCATCTGCATACATTGCCACTTTGATGCCATGTGGTAGTTCAGTAACTAGGTCATTGATGTAGATCTGAAAAAGTGTTGGAGATAGTACCCCTCCTTGTGGAACGCCCTGGCGCATTAAGACCTTCTTACTCTTAAGACCATCCAGTTGCACTCTGGCTCTCCTGTTATGCAGGTATGCGTTGACCCATTTGTACATCCTGCCATTTACTCCATAATTTCTCAGTTTCTTCAAAAGCCCGTCCTTCCATAACTTATCAAATGTTTTCTTTAGGTCTATCCATGCTGCTGCTAGTACCAGTTTCTTTTCTTGAAACGCATCTTCAATTTCCTGGGAAAGATAGGTTGCTTGATCTTCGGTAGAGTAACACTGTCTAAAGACTGCTTGTTGTGGGACAAGGAGATTTTCACTTTCCAGGTACCACTGCAGTCTGAGATTGATTATACGTTCCATTGTTTTACACAAACAGCTTGTAAGGCTGATTGGTCTATAGCTGGATGTCATTGAACCATCTTTTCCTGGCTTTAGTAATGGTATCATAATTGCTTCTCTCCATGCCTGTGGCACTCTACCTGTGATCCAGGAAATGTTGTAGATCTGCAGTAGTTTTGCATTAGCTGCAGTTCCCAAGTTCTTAATCATTTCATTGGACACTCCATAACTGCCTGGTAACTTTTTCATTTTTAATTTGGATATTGCCAGCTCTAGCTCTCTTTGTGTAATGGGTGTTTCCATGACTTCATGTGTGGTCTCTTCTTGTCTTGCATTTTGTTGTTTTAAACGGGTCTCTTGTCGTTTTTCTAGGCTAATTTCAATATTATTGTCATTTGCAAAGGAGTCTGCAAAGTAATTTGCTGCATGTTTACCTGTTAGAATGTTTCCATCCTTCTTCAATGTAATTTTGGTGTTCCTTTCTGTACCCTCATCATTCAGCTGTTTTACAAGCTTCCACACTTTTCTTGTGTCTCGTTCAAGATTCAAGGACTCTGTTTTCTCTTTCCAGCTTCTCCGTCTGGCTTGTAGTTTAGCCCGTTGAAATTTGGCTTTAGCATGCTGGTAGTTGTTGTGGTGTTCTTGGCAAGGGTTATTTTCTGCTTGCTTTCGAGATGTTTCCATGTCATTGTGCAGTTGCTCTAGTTCACTACTCCAGTATGGTTTGTAGTGTTTCCGTGCCCCTCTAGGTATTGTTTCACTGGCAGCTTGTATTATTAGTCTACTGAATTCATCAACTATTTTGTTGATGTCTCTATCTGTATTTATATCTTTAGTCAGTACACTGGTGGAGTGTTGATACATTTTCCAGTCTGCCTTTTTGTAATTCCATCTGGAGAGAGTGCTGCTCTCCCTGATGGCCTTATTTTGTACCACTAAAAAGACTGGTCGGTGGTCGCTGCCTCCAAGTTGTTTCCCAACAATTCGTGTGATATTCCAATCCAGGTCTGGTGAATGGAAAGCAAGGTCTGGTGTAGATGTGGTATGCCATGATCTGGAGTAGAATGTTGGTGCATCTGTTGCCTGGTTTAATAGATAAACATATTAAAACGAAGAATTAATACACTCAACAAGGCTTATATATATATATATATATATATATATATATATATATATATATATATATATATATATATATATATATATATATATACTTTATACACATTAACATTAATACAATTGAATATCCTTTTATCAATATACCTTATCCCATCTATGAGATATGGAAAAAACAGAAAAAAATATTCAACTTACAGCGTAAAATATACCCTCAACACAGCCCACTAGACTGAACAGTAGTATTAAAATACACTTATAACATGAACTGTCACATCTGACAAGTTTAAATATATCTGGTAAATAAAAATTGGATGACACTATTCCAACCTCGACTAACAACTAGGTTAACCAATCAGAAAAGAGTATTTCTATCGGTCGCCCGCCATCGAAATGACTGACCTCTGGATTAACCAATCAGAGTAGAGGATTACTGTTATTATAATATCTGACCTCATTTTCTACCTAATGTGCTACCGAATCTTACTCATCGGTGGGTTGCTTGATCTGGATTTGGCCCCTGATAGAATCCACCTGTCGAGTCATCGGTGGGGGGGCGGGGAGGGGGGAGATAATACGGGTGGTGGATTACTTGAACGCACTTTTACCCCTGATGCAATACGAGAGGAGTTCCATGACATCGATTTGACCTCTGAAGACTGCAATAAGATGTTTATATCCTCAACGAATGACAGGTAACATTAAATGTGATTATTACAGGTCAGAAAACTTACTGCCAAACCCCAAAATTTAGGCTCATAAGAAACAAGTAAATCTCAAAACCCTAAAAATCTAATCCAATGCTCATACTAGTTAGACACAATGTGCAGATGGTTATATTCAAAGTCCAAAAGTTAGTCCAAATTGCAAAATTTTACCCTTTTAGATATCCCGATATCAAGAATCTACTTTAAAAAATCAATGTTATCATTGTTACCGCCAGCCATTCTTACGGATACGCCCTTGAAATCACTAACAATAGTAAATTTACACGCTAGGCTTTCCCAAAACTTCAAATTAGACATCCCCATATGAAGATTTTGAATCAAAATCACCTTTGAATTTTCACCCAGCCATTTTTTATGGATACGCCTATGAAACTGTTAAAAAAAATAAAATTTGGACCTCTAGGCTTGCCTCAAACTTTATTTTAGACATCCCCGTCGCAAAATTTACTTAAAAATCACTTTCATGATTTGTACCTCCTGAACATTTTTCAGGGATACGCATATAAAACTGTTAAAAAATAAAACTTAACCTCTTGGCTTTCCGCAAACTTCATATTAGACATACCCATAGCAAGATTTTGAATAAAAATCACTTGATGAATTTAACCCCCTGCCATTTTTTTATGGATACTCTTATGAAACTATTAAAAAAATAAAATTTAACCGCTATGCTTACCTTAAACTTTATTTTCCACATGCCCATATATCAAATTGCCGTAAAAAAAAAAATTAAAAAACTACTAGTAACCATGCCGGTTTATATACTACGACCTTTGCACGAGTCCACGGTTTCCATGGCCATCACATACACGAGCTTTGCAAACCCGTGCATAAAAACATGTAGGGCCGTACATCTGTTTGCATGGCATGCATGGCCGTAAATGCACGGAGCACGCTGTCTGTGTAATCGGATATAAACCGGCATGGGTACTACTAGTTTTTTGTTTGTTTTCTACGAGAATTTGATATATGGGCATGTCAAAAATAAAGATTGAGGTAAGCTTAGCGGTTAAATTTTATTTTTTTAATAGTTTCATAAGAGTATCCATAAAAAAATGGCAGGGGGTTACATTCATAAAGTGATTTTTATTCAAAATCTTGCTATAAGGGTATGTCTAATATGAAGTTTGCGGAAAGCCTAGCGTGCAAATTTATTATTTTTAGTGATTTCATAGGCGTAGCCATAAAAAATGGCTAGGGGTAAAATTCATAAAGTTTTTTTAAACTCAAAATCTTGCTAAGAGAATGTCTAATATGAAGTTTGGGTAGGCCTAGAATGTAAATTTACTATTTTTTAAAATATAATTTCATAGGCGTATCGATAAAAATGGCTGTCGATAAAAATTATAAAAGTGATTTTTAAAGTAAATTCTTGATATCGGGATATCAAAGAGGGTAAAATATTGCAATTTCGACTAACTTTTTGGACTTAGAATATAACCATGTGCTCGTTGTGTCTAACTATTATGAGTATGGGAGTAGATTTTTTGGGTTTTGAGATCGACTTGTTGCTTATGAGCCTAAATTTTGGGGTTTGGCTATAAGCTTTTTGATCTGTAATAATCACTTTTAATGTTACCTGTCATTCGAGGAGGGGGTAAACATTGGTATTACAACCTTCAGAGGTCAAATCGATGTCATTGAACTCCTCTGGTATCGCATCAGGGGTCAAAGCGCGTTCAATTAACCCACCACAAGTATTATCTCCCCCTACCGATGACGCGACAGGTGGTTTGTATCAGAGCGCAAATCGAGATCAAGTAAACCACCGATGAGTCAGACTCGATAGCACTTCAGGTGGAAAATGAGGTCAGATATCAGGATAACAGTAATCCTCTTCTCTGATTGGTCAATCCAGAGGTCAATCATTTCGTTGGTGGGCGTCCGTTAGAAATACTCTTTTCTGATTGGTTAACCTAGTCATTTGTCGAGGGTGGAATAGTGTCGTCCAACTTTTATTATCAGATTATATTTAAAATTGTCTGATGTGAGAGTTCGTGTTATAAGCGCGACTGATTCAATGAAGCTTATTTTAACACTAGTGCTCGGTATTGCGGTCTGTGTTGAGAGTATATTTTACGCTGTAAGTAGAATTTTTCTTCTGTTTTTCTTTTATCTCATAACGATGCAATATGGTTTATTGGTCAAAGGATATTTAATTGTATTGATGTTAATGTGTATAAAGTATGTATGTTAAGCCTTAGAGAGTGTATTATTCCTTCGTTTTTCATATGTTTCTGTTATTGGTTGCGTAAAAGTAGATATTTTTAGAGATAGTCGCATGTGAGCTTTCGTGTTATAAGCGCTCAGTCTAGCGGGCTTTGTTAAAGTGCATAAAATATGTATGATAAACTTTGTTGAGTGTAT
Organism: Megaustenia siamemsis; assembly: GCA_032433765.1. Classification (NCBI taxonomy): domain Eukaryota; kingdom Metazoa; phylum Mollusca; class Gastropoda; order Stylommatophora; family Ariophantidae; genus Megaustenia; species Megaustenia siamemsis. The sequence continues at coordinate 20,233,014 of JAVIAB010000047.1, forward strand.
TAATCCTTCGTTTGTCATAAGTGGGCGAAAATAGGGTATACATTTATATAAGAAAAAAAAACATGTTGCAGCCGCTAACGGCATGTTTAACACAATTTCTAGTGATATAAAACCGGCACCTCTACTACTGCCATTCTCCTAAGCTGTCTGGTATCGTTTTCTTTGCTTCCCTCTATTGCCACGTCCTTCGAGTTCTTACAATAAATTCTAGCTGTTTCTTATTCAATACATGGCCAAGAAATGTTGATTGTATCTTCCTAATGTTGGAAATTAGCCCTCTTTTTGCTTTGGCTTCTTATTGGATTACAAAGGACAAAATGATGGATTTCATCCTGATCTACGGCTTCCAGGTTCACCAAGACTTTATGTTCTATGTCGTAGAAATCCTCATGGGAAAGGACAGAACTGGCGTAGTACTGATCACATTACCCCATAAAAGCATGTGTGAAAGATATATGGGCAATAGCACAATATACCACGTACGTCACTTGACGTGTGTGTGTGTGGAAAAGGGGGGGGGGGTGGGGGGAGAGGGAGTATGTTTATTTTATTTATATTTTTTTTTCTCTATCAGCGAAAAATACTGGGAAAGGTCAGGCATCAAATCACATCACATGGAGAACAAAAATCAGAAACGGCACAGCAACATTCTAGGAAGCCAACAACTATTGTCAAAGTCAGAAGACAAAACGGGAAGGGGAAAGAAGACATGGTCAGGCACCACAAATACATCTTGTTCATTCCACAATCGGATCTTTCTATCCAATATTAGCAGACTCAGCCTGAGAGATGTTGTTCAGTAAAACAGCATCCAGCATAAGACACTATAGCTCGTTTCAAAACATTTGCCCAACTTCAAAACGCTATTACTCTCTAACCGTTTGTTAAATACTTTTGAAATTTTCCAAATGTTATTAGAATGCAAAAGACCCGTTAAATGTATATTTAACAAATATCTTGCAGCTGCAGTTTTCTTAAAGCTGCGATATTTCTTTGACGTTTGTCAAAATTGTAAATTGTGAAGCCCTAAAGAATAGAAATTACCGTAGTTGCTGGTCTACGATTAATTTTCACTAGGTAAAGGCGTGGCCGTAATGGGGAAATAACTGGATAAAACAAAACACCAGGAGAATTATTGTCTGCTCTGTTCGAGGACGGACGATAATAATATCAAGGTATACCTGTATGTCCAATTTTCATAGTTGTGTGGTCCTGAAAAGGACCGTTTGTTGAAATAATTTAAGGTAATATAGGGGCCAACATTGTGGGGGCTATATACTTTCATTCTGAATCAGACGAGTCTAAAAGATTAATAACTGTTTGGGGTTGAACATTCCACAAACCATCATTTTTCCAATATTCCTCTTCCTGTTTTAAGACGTGGTCTTCACATTTAGCTCAATAATCTTTGTCTATATTTAATAAAGCGAGGTTAGCAAGAGTCTTTACATCGCATATTTTGAATGTTGTATTTTCATCTGCCACTTGTCCTTTTAATTTTGCACAGATTAGTTCTATTGGATTTAAATGAGCATGGTAAGGTGGCAGCCTCAACCTTATATGACCGTGCTCTTGGATAATCTTATCTATTTGAAAAATCTTTGTCCTCTGTTTTTGCTTTACTAGAGATAGTAATTCAGGTTTTAAGTACATGTTATTAAATTGTATGTGCTCCTTTGTGAGCCATATATTAATAGCATCTTTTGTACTCAATGACGTCGGGACTTTATCTTCAAGTGCAACAATGTTGTGGTACGCTGCATTGTCCATTATTAGGCAAGATGGTCGATCTAGTGCTGGGAGAAAAGAATTTTCAATCCAATGTCTAAATATGTGACCATTCATCTCAGAGTGATAATCCCGATTGTCTATGGATTTTTAAAGAAAAATGAGCTCTGCATTCTGTATTAGTCCATGTTGTCGACAACCTGCATGAGCAATTATCAAGCGCTGTCCTTTGCTGCTAGGTATTAATCTCTTAATCTTTCCATCTGATGACTGCCATTCCCTTTGGTTAGTGTGGTGAGCATTGATCCATGTTTCATCCAAGTACACAATATCATAACCTTGCTTGCGCACCTCTTTTACTTCACGTAAGTACTTGCTTCTCATGACTACTATATGTGGCTTCTCACAGATGATGTTTCGTCCATTGGAATACTTTCTGAATGTAAAGCCTGCAGCTCTCACATTCCTCCATAATGTAGACTTTGACATTTCAATACTGTTGTTCTTTTTCAGCGATACTTTTAATTTTCTTATTGTAACAGTTTCATTCATACCCAACATTTTGCGAATTTCACTTCTAATAAGTTCACTGTCGAAATTATCCAACATTTTTGCTCTTCCTTGTGATTTTGTATATTTGGAACATTGACGGTCACGTGCTTGAATCCAGCGATTAAATGACCGTTTAGATAAATCCAAAATGTGTCTTGTCCTATTCTCTGGGTTTTCTAAAGAATGAAATAATCTTCCTCGTTTAGCCTCTTTGCAAAAATAGTCATACATTTTTATTGCGATGTTTTGTAAACTGCAGAATTTCATTTTAAGACTCATGATAAATGTTATTGTTTCACGTTACGCCGCTGAATTAACGGAAATGGAACACACAATGTCTGGTGTTTACTACAAGTGTCTAATTGTGTCAGAAAACTCACGCGGAAAGCGTGCAAAATCGTAAATTTGAGCGTGTATAGATTTGTAATCGCTATTTTTAACTTAAATACTGTAAAAACTAAGTTTTGACTACATCAATGGGTCTTTATAAATTTATATAAATCAAATAAGCAATAATAATAACCAAATGTTTGTTTTTAATGAAATTAATTCCCTGTTGGGTTCTAATCATTATAACTATACATGCAAATTTTGAAAAAATTACAAAAAGCGGTTTAAAAGATATTGATTTTTAAAGTTGGGCACGACTTATGAAACAAGCTATAGTATTTTACCAAACTACTGACTAATCATGACTGTTGTTACCAACCGTCAGCCAAGACGCCAAAGATCATATAAAAATAATATACACAGGGGAGATAATTTCAGATTGTACCACATGCACATGGTTATTGAGAGTTATGTACCTTTAAAAAAAAATACCCCAAAATTTAAAAGTTTTAACGAAACTCCGCCAGAGCCTTCACTTACACCCCGTCCTCCTTTATAACTGGAGATAATTATCTTGGACACACACTTCCTCCACACAGACCTCACCGTAAACTCTCAAACTGTCCATTATGTTCAAACTTACTACTGCGCTCTCAGGCTGTGGATGGAGTCGTAGGAAAATATGAAACTATGGAATGATTGAATGATTGAGATTAATGACAAAGAGAATCAATTTAAATAATAACTAAAAAACAATTATTGCGAATGTGAACTCCAGCAGACTCCAAGTAGATTAGAAGACTTCAGTGTTCACAATATTCATTGTGGTTTGACATTCAATATTCATTGTGGTTTGACATTCAATATTCATTGTGGTTTGACATTCAATATTCATTGTGGTTTGACATTCAATATTCATTGTGGTTTGACATTCAATATTCATTGTGGTTTGACATTCAATATTCATTGTGGTTTGACATTCAATATTCATTGTGGTTTGACATTCAATATTCATTGTGGTTTGACATGGCGACACAGATCTTATCTGAAACTTTATAGTTGCACAGAGCAATAAATTATATTTAAGTAAACAAAGAATACTCACAGACTGATGCATCAATCACTGAATACCACAATGTTTACGTTAAATGAACCAAATGACAACTCTCTATTATCCCCATCACAGACAGACCAGAATCTAAACCTATCAGCTCTTTCATCTTCGAACCGAGACCTGATATAAACATTATATTCATACAATTCTCTGTATGTTTGAGGATTTTCAATATGTCACTCATTCTTTCATTCATTCATTCCGGAGATATGGATTCAGTACCTTCAAAAGCCTCGACTTAAAATTCTTCAAAATAGAAGCCCCATTTAATTATCTTTGAAAACTGCTTCAGGGCAGCTCTAACTGCATCATTGTGACAAAGGGGGAAAATGAGGGCAGATGAGATAGAGGAAAACAAAAAGAAAGGATGCAAAACAGTTTAAGAGAATTATTTTGGTGGAAAGTCAACAGTAGAACGGATAGATAACTGTGGAGAGATCAGCTGCTCCAACAGGCACTAATGATTATGCTGACTGTGCTACTGTGTGTATCCCAACATTAACGACAGCAAATTAATTTGTTGCAGTTTAATCATATTCCAAGTCCGGCTTGCTGTCGGAGCTATTGAGTTAGTGCACACTGTGAGCTGTGTTTTTCATCCGAATCGTGTTTCAATATTCCGATTGCTTACGATGAATGATGATATCGTATGACTATGGACAGTTCCTTTGCATTCACTTTCGGTGCCGCTTGGCCTTATTTCTTTTGGCGTGTGCTGTAGCTGCAATTATGAATTTTAATTCGTTTGCAGTGATACCAGGGCCTTAGAATAACCATAACCATTTACGGTAGACATAATATATATATATATATATATATATATTATTTGTCTTTATATTTTTGTTTTCATTTCTCCTCACCATTAGCTTCACTGCAGCTTCGCATTTTATTGCATTTGTGTGCATTTCTTTGTCTTGACCCCTTACTTGGACAGCACCAACCAGAATGACGTTGTCCATTTGTTTTGTGAAGCTTTAACAGTACCGTTTTTTTCTATTTTTTGTTGTTATATATATATATATATTTTTTTTTTCATTTCTCCTCTCAATTAGCTTCACTGCACCTTCGCATTTTGATGTGCATTTTTTTGCCTTGAGCCCACATAAACAAACCAAGATGACAAACTATAGGAAACTAGTGAAGACCTCAAACACACTGCTCTGTTTATAACCCATGTTGATCTAAAGGTCAGTATGCACAGTAGCAGCTGATCAATGAAGAAGTGTGTAGTTAGAACATTTTGGGCTGGAATTATTTAAACTTGATATGACTTGCTTATTATTAATAAATCATTGCTTAAATTATTTTCCAGGAACTGGTTAATGTTGAGGCAAGACCCTAGCCTTGAGACAGAGAGATTGTGGGTTCAAATCCCGGCTGCACCATTTGGGAGTTTTATTTATGATTTCTCTCTGTGGCAACCACCCCTGGTCTCAGCAGCGAGGCCTGGCAAACGTCAATTACTCATCGATGGAAAAAAAATATGAGTACCTCCGAAGTCGGAGTTATCTGCCTGTACGGCGAGGGACCCTGTGCACACAGCTGCCAGGGAAAAATGGATTAACACGCAAAATTCAGTTTCTAGTCTCTAGGGACTTCGTCAGAGGTAAAAGCTGTCGAAAGAAAAAAATATTTTCCAGAAAAGCAATTAAACAATGTGGTATATGTGTAATATTAGTGTCTATAGTTATGCATGATCATCGTCATATTTAAAGGTGATACGGTCAGCCCTACGCCAGGTCGTCGCTTGCACATTCTCAGAGATATTCTCTAGTACCCATTTAAAAGGCTAGTTGAACCTTGAAGCCAGAGCCAACTTTAGAGATTGCAACCCTACTAGCATTACGTGTTCGTCTTTGCGAGCAGTGGCGGTTGTAAGTAGGACTTTGTCGCCCTTCCATAGTTTACAAAAGTGAATCTTAAGCGGTGACGTCACGCTATTAGAGCTTCTTTGCTGGAAACTTGTTTCCTATTTTTTCCACCCCCTTCCCCCCAAATAAAAAAGTGTACATAATATCAATTGATTAATTAAATAAATAAGTAAATATTGTTACCATAACTGAGATACCAAATCCACAAGATTAGTAGCCAGATCACTTATTCGTTCACAGTGGCTTCTTATTTTATGTAAAGGATTACACATAAGACAATTTACATGTAAAAATTAAACTATGTATATGCAAGTTTAATGTATGTTTGATTATTGCATCAATATATGTCAAAGTAATACACTTCAATGAGATTAAATTTATAGATGAGTAAATAAAACAGAAAATCAAGAATACAGCCATTAATGGATTTTAAAATTGCTTGTTTTTATTATCGTAGATTTGTTAACATTTTAGCGACAAAAGCTAACAAAGTCAGTTAATTACTAAGACAAGAATACAGCTCATAATCAGATGATTTTCCATGACACTTATCTTCCTTTACACTTAAAGAATGTCGTAAAATAAAATAAGCGACAGTTACTGTCACGATGAAAGGGCACTCCTTGTACAGAGCTTTGCAACAGGAGGCACATTTGATCATTGGATGATTGATTTATTCGTATAACAAGTGTTTCGGTCCTTAGCTATTTAACATAATGAAACAAGTCATATTATATCTTATATCTTATATATAAAGTAGCTCAGTGGTTAGTGAACTGGACTACAAAGGACAAGAGGACGGGTTCGATCCTGACTGATGGCTGCCAGGTTCACCCAGCCTTAAATGGGTACCGGATTTTTTTTCTGGTAAAGTAAAGCGGCACGGGCTTAATACCGACCACATTTCCCCAAAAATCACGTGTCGAAGGTCTGTAAAAATTATGGTCACTAACACCATATTCCCTATACGTTTGTTGGCGCGACGGGGGCTCTTTACTTTACTTATATATAAAGACCACTCACATACATTAATTGATGTATAAATCACTGAATGCCACAATATTAAGGCTTACTGGATTTAAAGATAACTCTCAACAACATGAATGCATTTTGCATGATATTTCTTCAGTTGATAATGGTAAATGCTGTACATAATCAATTAATAATCTACACAACTTGATCGTAGGTTGAAGGGTCGTGCCTTCTCTAGAGAAGGTCATAAACCAAGCAACCTCTACATTACTACAGTAAAGAGAGTCACGCGAATATTAGAAAATGAGTTTAAACATTATTTTCTAATTTAGTGGAAAAAGAGGGGAAAAACGTCTGTGACGTAAGAAAAATGATGACATATTTAAGATATTGAAAATTAAATTGAAAAATTACAATTTATTACTTACTATTCTAAAAATCTACTTCGTGGAGTGTGAGTCTGAATTCATAAATTGATCAAATTATTCGAGTTAAAGAAACCAACGATCTGTAATGACTATGGCCATCATTTGATTTCTTAAACATTATATACATGTGTAGATGTAAATTTTCATGCAAATGCTTTCAAAATACATTAGGAAAGATATACTTAACTATAGAAACACTCAGCAGAATTTGTTAGAAGATGTAATATTTAACTTTCAGGAAAATTGTAGATACTTTTTTTTTTAATTTTGAAACCTAAAACTGTAGTCTCAATTTCATGTGTCAGAGCTCTTTCATTAATACATATTATATCAACTTAATAATGAAACACAGATTATATAAACGTAACGGGCAATTACCAACTTCATCAATACATTTGTCTGTATCTGATTAATAAAGTAACGTTTATATTTTACTGTGTAACGTTAGAAAATATCAAGTATCAAATCATTGCAAAATGTGTCCATCGTTAACAATAAACACATCATCCTCACACAACAGTACTTCCACTTCATTAATGTTTAATGTATTGACGGAAGGTACAAATATACTAATACATCTTTTGCATCTTGTGATAAATGTGCGATCAGAGTTGAACAAAAGAAGTAGACTATGTTTGAATATTAATAACAACGCCTGATTATTTAGCAACATAAATAACAAATGTGACAATTTTCAAAAAAAGAAAATACATTTGTTATTACAGTTATCACTATTGTGAATAAATGCTAGTATTAGAAGCTCCAGCAAATCTCCTCCCACAGTCAACATTAACATGTTCTCCAGTAACACAGCCCGCATCATCAGAAGCCAAAAATGCCACAGTTTCAGCAATATCGTTAACATTTAAAGTTCTTTCCTTTAACGATTGTAGAGGGGTATGCATTTTCGTAAGAGCAATGTTGATTGCTTCCATGTTATCCCCAGTGTTTCTTAAAATATTCGTTGGAATGTGTCCGGGAAGTACCGAATTCACTCGAATTCCTTTAGCTCCCAAATCAACAGCCAGACAGCTTGTTAGATGATCAAGAGCTGCCTTTGAGATGGCGTAGATTGTAATAAGTGGAAACGCCACAGTGCTTGCAATAGAAGAAATGTTAACGATGTTGCCTTTAGACTTCTCCAGATGAGGAACTGCCTGCTGTATGAGGAAGAACACAGACTTGAGATTGGTATCCATGACACTATTGTATGTTTCCTCTGTTGCACTAAACACTGAAATGTTTGCATCCACAGTTCCAGCATTTGCCACAAGAATGTCCAATCGCCCAAAGGTCTTCACGGTCTGGTTTATAGTCTCTTTCTGAACTTCTTGATCATTTAAATCTCCAGCAACTGTTGTGAATCGATCCTTGTGACCTCCACTGACCTTCACGACCTTTTCGAGCACAGACTTCAGTCTATCTTTGTCTCGTCCACACAATGTGACCTTTGCCCCCTCTGAAGCAAATTAATAATAGCCTCTCCTATTCCGGAACTGGAGCCAGTTACTATGGCGACTTTCTCCACAAATCGACCGGTCATTGTACAGAATGTATTCCCAACACAGAAAAATGAAATAAAAAATATCTAAAATAAAGCAACGCTTCTATTATCAGTATTCAGATGTAGGCAACGTTTACTTCAGTAACAGAACACAGTTTTTGACTCGGTAATTATATACTTTGCTGGCTCAAAATAAAATGTTCTTCTGATAACAATACAATGATATGATATCACGTAAATACTAGACCTGGTTTATGGTTAACATGTATATAACAACATTAGTACAAAGGTCTACTTAAGAAAAGTGCAACCACTGTAAGGATCTAACTTTTTATTATGCAATTGCAATTTCCTTACAGGAGAGATAATAACCGAATAAGAAAGCAAGCCCTCATGTTGGAAACATAAGGTAATATGAAGAGTCCGACTCAGAGAGACACTGCGAAGAACATTGATCAGAGAGGCAAGAGCAGCAGGAATCGCTTCCCTCAATGAAATAGTGGCTTGCACAGAACAAAGACAAATGGCGATATTTTATAAAAGATCTTTACAAGGATTGAAAACTGCTAGAATAAAAATTTAGGTAAGAGAAAGAGCATCTGGGTCTGTGCCCTATGGGCCGGCTACGGCTCAAAAGGTCAATAGATAGATAAATAGAATTACCTTAACTTATGACATATTTTTCTTCATATAACTATTGCATTGAAATGATTACTATTTTTCTTATAGGTAATGTTGTTAAGAGTGTAGGTTAGTTAATGAGATATTATGTCTGCATTGGAGTCGGTAAAACCATGAGGTCGTTTTTTTTGTCAATGTGAGTAGAATGTGGCTAATCAGACAATTACTAGCCCTCAAGTATTTCCGAAATTGAGGGCTTGTAAACGTTCCACTGTCGAAACTGATGATTATAAGGTGCCTTATCACGGTAAAAGTGATTGTTTTCAGATGATGACATTTGGTCGTGCTGTCTCATGCATTGCTGTTTACTATCTGCTACGTCATGCTGAGCTACAGCAGCAATGATCTAACTATGTACCAAGATTGATGACACTGTGTTTAAGTGACATCTGTAGTGTTTCCTTAAACTTTTTGTTGTGTTCATTATGTTATCTTATATACATTAAGTAATTAAATAATTATTTTGTGAGTGATGTGAGTTAGTTTCGTGTTTTAGCTAAATAATTGGAAAGATAGACATGGGGAGTTAAACATGTATTTATTTTGTTAATTGCCTAATTATATATTTATTAATGTTATTATGTTAACTAGCCAGTTATAAAACTCTTGAGACTATCAAAGTACAAACGAAATGATTAACATACTTGCGCACTGACATGTACACATATGTTTATTTCAACACCAGCATACATTTTTTTGAATGTATACAGTAGATGGTTTACTATCGCCTTCATCATATCAGATATCTCAATGCCTTAGAAGTATATCTGGGTTATAATTCCAGGGAAGCATAAAACGGGCAACACCGATTAGAAAGGGAGATATGACTGAGTCAAAAACACATACCGAGACAGATAACACAGTCAATAGCATACATTCAGACTGGCAGGTAAAAATGGTGAGAATATAAAGAGATTGAATGGAATTTGTAGAAATAGAAAAAAGTGTCAATTTTTTCAAGACAAAACACATAGGATGTGTTTAAGACTTAGGCGCATGTGATGATGTAACATTTCTAATCATTCAAACTTCTTAATAATTAATTCATTTAATTATTAATTTATAATGTATATATTATATATATATATATATATATATATATATATATATATATATATATATATATATATACATATATATATTAATAGTTAATAATTTCAATCAATGTGTCATATAATTCTTCGCTGTCTTTTTCATTGTTGTTGCATGGTGCATAGATTTGTATGTAAGTTGTTTTTCGATCGTCTTCTAGTAGTTTAATTATGATAATTCTTTCTGAATGGTATTTTATTTCTAGAATGTTCTTTGCGTGTTCTGGGTCGATGATAAAACCTACTCCGTGTGTTGTTTTTCCTGTGTTGTCGACTCTCGAGAATATTATAGTGTAGTTCATGTGTGTTTTCTTTATCTGTTGTCCTTTTACTCTGGTGTCCGCTAATCCTAGTGTTTTAATTTTCTTTTTTATGATTTCTTCTATAAATTCGACTTCTTTATTGTGCATTCCACATATATTTATCGTTGCTACTTTATAGTTATCTATCTCCATCGTCTGCATATTTCTCTGAGCATAAAACATGTATCCCTTACTGACCAGCTGAGGCAGTCGCAAGTTAAGGGCTTAACTTAAGAAAAGCACACGTTGGGAATTTTTACTTTACTAATGCATAAATATTCACGTTGAAGACCTAGAACAAGTCGTTGTTTCCTTCGATTTTGCTTTGCGAGGTTGAAACCACGATACCTTTTTTATTTTGCGTTCACCAGCTTTGACCTCTCACGAAGTCCCTCGAGACTTGGAACTGAATATTGCGTGTTAATCCATTCTTTCCTGGCAACCCTTGGCACAGGGATCCTTTGCCGCACATATAACTCCGACTTCTGTGGTACTCATAATTGTTGCAGTCCATGAGTAATTGACGTTTCAAGCCTGGCGTCGCTGCTGAGACCAGGAATGGTTGCCGCAGACAGAAATCACACATTAAAATCTGAACTGGGATTTGAACCAACAACCTCTCTCTCTCGAGGCCGGCGTCTTGCCTCGAGACCAACCAGTCTCCCAATCCACGATAATAAACCATCAGCTGTTGCTGAAACAGAAATCCTGACTCTCTCATGATGAAGAGAAACTATTCATCAAGACAATTGAGTCAGCTATATAATGGGAAGATGTGAGAAGACTCGAGGCAGGACATCGTGTGGACACCGTGTGGACACCGTGTGGACATCATGTGGACATCATGTGGACATCATGTGGACATCATGTGGACATCATGTGGACACCGTGTGGACACCGTGTGGACATCATGTGGACATCATGTGGACATCATGTGGACATCATGTGGACATCATGTGGACACCGTGTGGACATCATGTGGACATCATGTGGACATCATGTGGACATCATGTGGACACCGTGTGGACACCGTGTGGACATCATGTGGACATCATGTGGACACCGTGTGGACATCATGTGGACATCATGTGGACATCATGTGGACATCATGTGGACATCATGTGGACACCGTGTGGCAAGTGAAAACAACGAGAACCACAGGAAACTTTGAAAAGGAAAAAAAAAATAATACAGGACTCAATGATGGGTTAAAGAGCACCACAAGACTGATGAAACTAGCAATGAATCGCTAGAAGTGGAGAGATGTCTATTCTGTTAATTTTAAGACTTTAGCCCGAGAAAAACAGTCATTATTTAACAGGTGGACTGGTTGGTCTCGAGGCAAAACGCCGGCCTCGAGACAGAGAGGTTGTGGGTTCAAATCCCGGCTGCGACAGTTTGGGTTTTTATTTATGATTTCTCTCTGCGGCAACCACCCCTGGTTTCAGCAGCGAGACCCGGCTTGAAACGTCAATTACTCATGGACGGGAACAATATGAGTAACACCGAAGACGGAGTTATCTGTCTGTGCGGCGAGGGACCCCTGTGCACACGGCTGCCAGGGAAAAACGGATAATACCCGCAAAATTAAGTTTCTAGTCTCTAGGAACTACGTCAGAGGTAAAAGCTGGCACACGCAAAAAAAAAAAAAATAATAATAAATTGACAAAATGAAGCTAATTATTTTAATATAAATTAACTGCCAAACTAAAAAAAACGAACTAATCAACTAGTCTCATAATAAATGCAATAACCATCAGATGAATTTAAATAAAACAAAACTGTAACAAATGGATATAATTGAGATTACGTAACAAACAACATTTGTCATAGCATGAATATGCTTTTCATAAATAGACCATCGTACAAACTGAGTTCTATAAAACTATCCAGTAGCCAAATGCAGTGCTCAAATGATGCACATGCTGTAAGCAGAAATTGTGTTGAGGTTTGTACTGTAGTTCCTCAAGTGAAAGTAGAATAAAATTGTGTGACACTACTAACATTTTTATTGGAAATATTTCGTTCTTTCTGCGGAGTACATTCTATAAACAATGGCTGGTCGATTTCAAGGCAAGGTTGCCATAGTAACGGGATCCAATTCTGGAATAGGAGAAGCTATTGCCCTCACTTTTGCCTCGCAGGGAGCAAGTGTCACGTTGTGTGGACGAGACAAAGATAGACTAAAATCTGTTCATGAGAAGGTCGTGAAGGTCAGTGGAGGTCACAAGGAACGGTTCATAACAGTTGCTGGAGACCTAACTGACCAGGGTGTTCAGAAGGAAATAATTGACAAGACTGTAAAAACTTTTGGACATCTAGACATTCTTGTGGCAAATGCTGGAGTTGTTGAGAAAACCATATCAGTGCTTAATGCTACAGAGGAATCCTATAACAAAGTCATGGATACCAATCTCAAGTCCGTGTTCTTCCTCATACAGCAGGCAGTTCCTCATCTGGAGAAGACGAAAGGCAACATCGTTACAGTCTCTTCTATTGCAAGCACTATGGCGTGGCCAGATATTACAATCTATGCCATGTCAAAGGCAGCTCTTGATCATCTGATAAGCTGTCTGACCTTTGATTTGGGAGCTAAAGGGATTCGGGTGAATTCTGTACTGCCTGGATACATCCCAACGAATATTTTAAGATGCAATGGTGAAAATACGAAGGCAATCAATGATGCAGTCTGGAAGGCAAATAATGCCCAGCAACCCTTAAAGGAAAGAGTTTTAAATGTGGACGACGTTGCTGAAACTGTGGCATTTTTGGCTTCTGATGCTGCAGGTTGTATTACTGGAGAACATGTTAAAGTTGATGGTGGTAGGAACTTTGCTGGACCTACTGATGTTTCGTTCTTGTCACGTTAAGCACAGTTGTTTTCAACATCTATTGTTTTATTGAGATTGTTTTGTATTTGTAACTTACATTGTAATCAGATTATATGACTGTCCGGACAACTGTCAACACCCGTTTGAGAGAGTCTGGCTAAATTACATCAAGGAAAGGTTTTTTAGTCGAATAAAACTGTACAAACCATTATCGTATATACAATTGACTTGCAACTATGCGTATTATTTATAAGAACATGAGGGCACGAAACACTTGCCCGATAAGAGGAAATTTCTGTGAGGATGAGCATGCCCCCTGCTGCAAAGCTCTGTATAAAGAGTTTTCTATCATTGCCTGCAAGAGATTAGCGTGTAATTTATAGCTTTTATTACAATTGTTAAAAGAATGTGTGACTTTTGTTAAAATAATCAACAGTAAGCTATAAACTTTATTTACTAAGTTAAAACGATGCGATGAATTTCCTAGGTGAAGCTTGATGAACTGGTAGTTTATGGATAAAAGCTATAGAGCATTTCCTCCCGGATATAGAGAATTTTCTCTATAATATAGAGCATTTCCTCCATCATATAGAGCATTTTCTCCATCATATAGAGCATTTCCTCCGTCAACAATTGTATTAATAATCTAAAATTACAACTTGGAATTTTTTTTGTTACTTTCAAAATTATTTGAACACTATTGTAAATGAAAAGTAGTCCACTCTGCTCGTAAAACCCGTTTGTCGATTTTTTAGTCCCTGGTTGTACAAAACAGAAAAATATATTTTAATTGTTAAAACTGTGTCCATGAGTATATGTGTGACTTGGCAAACTATTTTATAGTAATATACAATATTGCCTAAAATATTAGTCTTTATATGCCTCATTGACCGCCGGTGTTGTTGTAAATCAAACATTTAAGATCATTGAGGTTTAGAAATGGTAGCACAAGTAATAAAATATATTCATGTGGAAAAGACAATAAACAATACTTTTCTTTTTTTTTTATTAATTAAACAAAGTCTTTGAGACTCCGTATCGAAGTATATGTCTCTCCATCCATCACTTTTCTGTGACTCTATTCCTTTTCAGTTCTTGACTTTTAATGGGCGGCTTCATAATTTCTGTTTCGAGAGTCCGTTCCTTTTTTTAAAACCATCATCATCATCATCAAGTACCGGGCCTGCTGGCGTAGGCGATCATGTATCTCCACAATTTTCGATCTCGACAGTTATTTATCATTTATGTTTTTGACCTTCTGCCAAGCCATTCTCTTAAGCTGTCTGGTATTGTTTCTCTTTGCTTTTCTCTATCTCTTCGTCCCTTAATTTTCCCAGTTGTTACAATATATTCCAGCTGTTCTCTTCTCATTACATGGCCAAGAAATGATGATTGTTTCTTCCTAATATTGGAAATTAGCTCTCTTTTTCCTTTGGCCTCTTTCAGAACATTTCCATTACTCTCTTAGCCGTCCATGGTAATCTCAACATTCTTCTGTAAAACCACATTTCGACAGACTCCAGTGATTTTCTCGTCTGTTGTCCTATTGTCCATGATTCACATCCATATGTTAAGACTGGTTCTACATAACAAAACAGATTAGTTGATTACTCAGTCAGCTTTTTGTAACATGAGTAATCTGTTTACAGGGATATGTTAGACCAATCCCCAACCGACACACTTAAAAGGTAGCTCTTCTCTTCTAACCAAGGTTAGGGCTTTGGAAATCACACGGGTGTAATATCTTTACATCAATATGAAATTTATTTATGAACATCTCAAATATTTCAGCACATTTCTCACTATGAGAGAATTTTTACTCTTCAATTGTTTCCTTCTATTAAAAAAAAGTATTATTTCAATTAACCCTTTAAAGGACAGAGAAAAGTAATAACTATTTTAGAGTTATTAGTTTCTATTATTATAACTGATATATCTATCTATTTATCTATCTACTGTCCTTTCTAGCCGAAGACTGCACATAGGGCAGAACCCAATCTCAAAAACAGAAACATTGCGTGATAAAATGGGACATATTGCAGAGATCACCACTTCTAAAATCTATGGTTCTGTTTCCATAACAATACTTGTCAAGCCATCGATCAACCTCCTTAGTCGCCTCTTACGACATGCCTGGAAGGTCACAGAGTTACTATTATTATTACTGATATATACTGATGAATGAGTGTGAATTGTACTCGTGGTTGGAAAAAAATATACCCCCATATGACCCAGCCGTTGGCAGAAAAGGGTACTAGGGTATTACTCTGGGAAGGTGAGGAATGTTGCCTCGCATCTGATGCTTGAGGCGACACTATACAGAAGTTTCCGAACATTTCTTGATAGGCAGCCGAGCACATATGGATGGAAACTCGCGTGCTAAGACGCCGGTTCAAGTCTCGTACTTTACTGTTGATTAAATGTCGGGCATTTCCACACATTTATTTCCAAACTGAGCAGTGAACTTTCAGTCCATTTCGCCAACGTTTAAACATTTCAATAGATAACCAAGCAGTATTCAGTTTGTGATTGTTATTTATTGCATTTGACAATTTGTTAAATTCCTTAATGTGATTGTTTTTATTTGTATTCTGTATTGTGTTCGTTATTAGTCAAATAAATTCATTATTGTGGAAATACGTTTGATCTATCTTGTGTTTGCGATCACGTTTTAAACATTGAATTTGTGTGCGATAGCGCCTGCTTGTGGTTGTGCGCAGGTTTACGGTAAGTAAATTCAGAAAAGCATAATACATTAGCGAAGGTATAAAAGAAGCATTTTTCTATTTTCTTCTCAAAATTGTGTTTACCAAATATAATAGCATAATAACTACAGAACGTAATCTTTGGAAACACACTCTTAAGATCCAACTCAAACAAGAAGAAGACAAGATTCAAAGTAAAAAGAGAATACGTGGCGAAAGAAAAGACAAAATAACATTTTTAGGGGCGCTGAAAAATCCATAGTCAGCTATGACTGACGAAGGCTATTACTTTGTATACCAAATGTTATACTTTCTAAAATATTGTTGTGTAAACCAAATGTTATACTTTCTAAAATATTGTTGTGTAAACCAAATGTTATACTTTCTAAAATATTGTTGTGTAAACCAAATGTTATACTTTCTAAAATATTGTTGTGTAAACTAAATGTTATACTTTCTAAAATAGTGTTGTGTAAACTAAATTTTCTACTTTCTAAAATAGTGTTGTGTAAACTAAATATTATACTTTCTAAAATCATCATCATCAAGTACCGGGCCTGCTGGCGTAGGTGATCATGTCTATCCACAACTTTCGATCTCGACAGTTATTTATTATTTCTGTTGTTGACCTTCTTCCAAGCCATTCTCTTAAGCTGCCTGGTATCTTTTCTCTTTGCTTCCCTCTATCTCTTTGTCCCTCAATTTTCCCAGTTGTTACAATATATTCCTCCTGTTCCCTTCTCATTACAGTTAGAGATTAGCAATTACTGTATTATAAATCAACTGTTAGATTGGTTTGTCTCATTCTTTGAACGTTTCTTATGACTGGGAGAATCATTGTCTCTAAATATACGATGTAGCCAAACCGTATAGGTTTAGTATTCTGAGCGTAGGCAGTATGACGCCTTGTTAACACACGCTGTTTGATTGGGCTAAAATGTGACAGCTAAATTGTTTTGTTAAATAGCCAGGTTTTTATTGATATTAAGATTCCTTAGAATGATATTCTCAGGTTTACTGCGTTTCTATAAATTAGGCGAAAACGGTAAAATATTTATTAGGTCATTGATAAAGTAAACAATATATTTGAAAATTATGAAAATGTAAGTTTGTTTATTTTTTCCTATTTACTATTACTGAAATTGAAAAAAAAACATTTACCACAGGATCCATGTGTTAAATCTTGTCTATTATTGAATTTGTTAGATTACTTATTCATTTAAAAATTGAAACTATTATTTAATTCATTTATTTTTATCGCATTCTTGGTAACTCCAAATGTGAATTATATCAGTTTAAAGAGCAAATATATAATGGTAATGTTTTCTGTTTGCATAGCCCGCTCGTTTAGTTAACTTTATATCTTCCTTAAATTAGATCTGTTAATTGTTTTAAAGAAATATTTCCCTGCACTTGGGCGGTGTTCGATAGTAGTTTGTTCCTAGCAGGCAACAGAAAGTACATAATGGCAGGAAACGTTACTCTTCATGGTTGTAGATTTCTTGCTAGATCTTGTTGATGTTAGTTATCCAAGACCTCGTCTTCTCTATTAAATGTTCAACTTACTGGTCGTTTGTATGCATCTCTGTGTTCGACTGCAAGATGGCCATCAAGTGACCTGATGACTTGTTGCACCGAAATATAGGCCTGACTTCATCTATTACGAGAGGAATTTTTGGGGCAAGCTTATTAACTATGATAACCACACGGATTCGACACCGGTGATTGAGGATCGTTGGAAATGACCGTTACTGCGATCCAAAAGTATGCAAAACGAGCTGCGCACCTCCTTTTCAGACAGCGACACATTCACTAGAACAGTACGAAAGATCAGTATAAATAGGTTGTTGGTTGTTGGAACCTGATCGTATCAGATATGGGATTGTCCCGCCTGCAGTGACGCTAATCCGTTCTAAAGTCTAAATTACCGGCACAGCTCTATCAAATCAATATACATGAGATTACATAAAATACAGACATTTCTTATACAGTGATTCTGCTTTTTCAAAAATAGACCATTGTACACACTGATTGGGAGCCGCGATAGCTCTGTGGTTAGTGAACTGGACTACAAAGGACAAGGGGTAGGGTTCGATCCCAACCGACGGCTTCCTGGTTCACCCTTAAATGGGTACCGGATTTTTTTTCTGGGAAGGTTAAGCGAAACGGGCGTAATACCAACCACATTACCCAAAAATTATGTGCTGAAGGTCTGTAAAATTTATGGTCACTAACACCTTATTCCCTATACGCCACTTGGCGTGACGGGGGCCTCTTTACTTTTTTATTACACACTGATTTCTATATAACTGTATATAAACCAGGCGAGGTGCTCAAATGATATATATCCTTTAAGGAAGGAGTCGTTTGGACTAAGCTGTTGTTCACAGGCACCACATAGACGTAACCTGAATAAAATAATACTACCATTGCTATATTAGAGATATTTTGTTTTCTCTTGGAAAATTCAGTATAATGTATGGTCGATTGCAAGGCATGTTGGAATAGTAACGTGATCCAGTTCTGGAATCGGAGAAGCTACTGCCCTCACCTTTGCCTCACAGGGAGCAAGTGTAACGTTGTGTGGACAAGACAAAGATAGACTGAACTCTGTAATCGAAAAGGTCGTGAAGGTCAGTGGAGGTCACAAGGAACGGTTCATAACAGTCGATGGAGATTTAACTGATCGGGAGGTTCGGAAGGAAACAATTGACCAACTGTGAAGGCATTTTGACGTGGCAAATGCTGAAATCGTCGAGTTAAAAATATCAGTGTTTAATGCTACAGAAGAATCGTATATTAAATTCATAGACACTAATCTCAAGGCTGTGTTCTTCCTCATACAGCAGGCAGTTCCTCATCTGGAGAAGACTAAAAGAAACATTGTTACAGTCTCGTCTATTGCAAGCACTATGGTGTGGCCGCATATTACAATCTACGCCATGTCAAAGGCAGCTCTTGATCAATTGATAAGCTGTCTGACCTTTGATTTGGGAGCTAAATGGATTCGGGTGAATTCAGTACATCCAGGTTACATCCCCACGAATATATTCAGGTGCAATGGTGAAAATACGGCGACAATTAATGATGTCGTCTGGGAGGCAAATAGCGACAAAAAGCCTTTAAAAGAACGATATTTAATTGTGGACGACATTGCTGAAATTGTGTCATTTTTGTCATCTGATGCTGCAGGTTGTATTACTGGAGAACATGTTAAAGGTGACGGTGGCACGAACTTTGCTGGACCTAACCATGTTTAACTGTGAAACATTATTTGTTTTAAACTTCTGTTATTTAATACACAGTATTTTCTTCTTGTGTCTTACAATGTAATCAGATGTTTATATGACTGTCAGTAAAACTATCAACGTCTGTTTGATTGAATCTGACTAAATTTATACTCAGGAAAGAGATGTTATAAATGAACTTATCTATAATGACATTGCAGTACAAACAAATGGCGTGCATCTATACATTATATTTATAATCAATTTAAAGCCCGAAACACTCGTTGGAGGGTGAGTATTTTCTGATGCTCAGATTACCTCCAGCCAGAGATGAGAGAGTGTTCTATCATTGCCTGCAAGCCTCAACACAACGTGTCTACAGCAACATAATATCCTTTAAGTTCGATGACGATTCAGGACAAGCAATCTCTTTCAAAGTCATCGGGTGTTTAATGTTCTGCAATTGATGTGCTTGTATAGGGAGTTATTACGATTGTAATGGAAGATCATCATCATGTGTCATACCGGTTGGCGTGATGACGTCATGGGACGCACCAAAATGGCAGCTTATTTATATTCGAGCTATGGACCAAGCAATGTTTACATTGAACAACACGATAAATGTTATTGCTGCGAGTTGGCAGATTTTTGAAAATGTTTTCAAGGGTTTGAACATAAATGTTTGTTCACAGTTCGTTAACCTTCGCTGTAGATAAAGCCGTTAATTGGATGGCTTCGTTTCAGACATTTTTGACGTTGGTAGCTAAGGACCTAACTTGTGCAAACGGATGGCATTGGCAAGAATCATTTTGAATTTATGAAGTGGGCTCATTGTATGTTTAACTCAAACGCATATGTGCTTTTTAACCAAAGACCTTTTTCTGGGGACTCAATGCAGATATCCCCGATGGAAGAATAAATTGTACTATTAGTCCCATAAATGATTCGCTTCCAGAGGTTTATGATGTAAACAAAGCAGTTTTGTCATTGCAAGTGAATAATGTCCACACCTATAATTGGTCAGGATTGTGTAGCAGCAGCAGCTTTATAGCGAACACAGAAAACATCACAGGATTGTGCTGTTCTGAAACAGCTATGCCATGCTACCCTAGAATTGCCTTTAATGGGATTACTGTGACCACAAACCACTCTCCATGTGTGTGCCACATATTTACACCCCAGAAAGAAATACTGAATATAACAACACCATGTGCTGCCGTCTGTGATATTAATGACCACAGACCAGGAGCCTCCAGTATGATTGATACAACTGTTGCACCAAGCACTTCATCAGCAGAGCCATATCTATGGAATGTTAATCTGACATTGTTCTTGAATGATGCCCAAGTTAATGAGACATCAGAATCGTGTGGCAGCAGCTACAAGAAGGGAGCGGAGAACATCAAGTTCTGCTGCTATAAAGGAGACTTGCCTTGCTATCCCAGAATTGCCTTAACTGGAATCACTGTAGTTGACAACTTCTCCTCTTGTGTAAACTACACATTCACATCTAAGAGTGAATCAGTGAAGGTCACAAAATCATATTCTCTTTGTGGTTTTACTAACTACAGGTCATGTGGCTTCTGTTGGATTGGAAATGACAAATTACCACCACTGTGTGTCTATATGTTTGGAATTGGAGTCATCAATGACGGCCTAACATCATCAAGTGCTACGACGATCATCATTTTCGGGAGGACGTGAACTCCCATGGTATATGGTGGATAGGCGGCAGGAACCATTGAAGGCTATGTCTGAAAAGTGTTCCTTCTTGCAGTTTTCTCATATTCCAAGTCCGGCTTGTTGCAGGAGCTGCTGAGTTAAGTGCTCTGTGCACACCGTGAGCTGTGTGTCTCATCCGTTTTGATCCTGCTTCGATATCCCGCTTGTTTACGATGAGTGATGATATCGTATGACAGGGAACAGTTGGCTGTGTTCACTTTCTGCGCGGTTTCGCCTTATGTCTTTTGGCGTGTGGTGAGACTGCTACGATGGGAACTACAGTTACCTTTCTTTGTTTGGGAGATGAGTTGGTAATTCGGATGATTCCACTGGCACGGGCGGTTGAGCAATTATGGATTTTAATTCGTTTGCTGTGATGCCGAGGCCTTCCATAACCAATAACCAATAACCAATAACCGGTTGGCGTGGGCGATCATGTCCTTCCACAATCTTCTATCTACAGTGCATCGTATCAGTTCTGTTGTTGACTGTTTTCCATGCCATGACACCAAGCTATCCAGTATTTTCTCTCTTTGTCGTCCGCGATCTCTCTTTCCGTTTAATTTGCCAGTTGTAACCAAATATTCCCACTTTCCTATTCTCATGATGTGCCCGAAAAATGTTGATTGTTTTTTTTGGATGTTTTTTAAGAGTTCCCTTTTTGTGTTGGCTTCTTTGATAATTTCATCATTGGTCTTTGTATCTGTCCAGGGAACTTTTAACATTCTTCTGAGAAATCCCATCTCCGTGGCCCGGAAGGAAAGGAATGGTGTGGAATGGAAGATGCGACTTTGTTCAAATAATAAACAGTAAGCTGTAAAGTTGATTACTAAATAATCATATATAGATATTTTTATCTGTATAGCTTGAGATTAATTACCTCAATCATTTGGGAATCAGCAATTTCATAGATAACAGTTTAGAACGTTTCTTCCATCCACACATTTGGCAATGATATAAATTGGCAACCTGGGTTATTTTAAAAATTAAAAATTGCAAATTTGTGTGATAATTTGTGAGATAATTCTACGTTTTGTTTGTGAAATATATTTGCTGATATTTTTTGTAATCTTGCACACAATTAAAAAGTATATTTTAAATGTTAAAACTGTGTTCATGAATATATGTTTAACATTCTCAGTCTGTTTTATATAAATATGCAATATTGCTTAATATGTCGCTGACTATATGTCTCAAATATCGTTGGTTTTTTTTTATACTAATGCTTTTTTCGTCAAAAAAGAAATTATAAGCAAATCATAAAATATATTAAAACATGAAGGATTCGTTTGATAAATATATTCTTATTCTGAGCATTTTATTATATTGTTTCATAATAAAGTGACGTCAACTAATGCAAGTTTTTAACAGATGAATACATTCCTTATATTTTTAATGCAAGGACACCGACATTATTCGCGCAGGTGGAATCACTAGAAGTTGCTTCGAAGTTAACCTCATACTTTGGGTTTATTGATAATATGTAACCACTAAACTTGCATGTACTTTATCAGACATGAACAGCAATACAAACAATACCAGGCTGACAACAATGTTTACAAGTGTGCCTCTCAGAATAATAATTTTGTAATAGCGACGGGTTCAAGGAGAAGTATGTTTGTCTAATAATGTGTGCATCTCAGAGGGGCAAAGTAACCTGATGTTGCCGTAGAAAAAAAAAACAGACTATAGTTCATCAATGACGCAAGTGTGGTGGCCACATGATAACATCACAACAGGCTTCTACTTGTTTTTGATTAAATTAATGATGAGACAGTTCGGGAACAAGTTATTGATTTGACAGTTCGGGGTCAGAATATTGTTTAGACAGTTCGGGGACAGAATATTGATCAAACAGTTCGGGAACAAGTTATTGATTTGACAGTTTGTCTGAATATTGTTTAGACAGTTCGGGGACAGATTATTGATCAAACAGTTCGGGAACAAGTTATTGATTTGACAGTTTGTCTGAATATTGTTTAGACAGTTCGGGGACAGATTATTGATCAAACAGTTCGGGAACAAGTTATTGATTTGACAGTTTGTCTGAATATTGTTTAGACAGTTCGGGGTCAGAATCTTGTTTAGACAGTTCGGGGTCAGAATATTGTTTAGACAGTTCGGGGACAGATTACTGATCAAACAGTTCGGGAATAAGTTATTGATTTGACAGTTCGAGGTCAGAATATTGTTTAGACAGTTCGGGTTCAGAATATTGTTTAGACAGTTCGGGGACAGATTATTGTTTAAACGGTTCGGGGACAGATTATTGATCAAACAGTTCGGGACCAAGTTATTGATTAGACAGTTCGGGGTCAGATTATTGTTTAGACAGTTCGGGGTCAGAATATTGTTTAGACAGTTCGGGGACAGATTATTGTTTAGACAGTTCAGGGACAGATTATTGATCAAACAGTTCGGGAACAAGTTATTGATTTGACAGTTCGGGGTCAGATTATTGTTTAGACAGTTCGGGGACAGATTATTGATCAAACAGTTCGGGAACAAGTTATTGATTAGACAGTTCGGGGTCAGATTATTGTTTAGACAGTTCGGGGTCAGAATATTGTTTAGACAGTTCGGGGACAGATTATTGTTTAGACAGTTCGGGGACAGATTATTGATCAAACAGTTCGGGAACAAGTTATTGATTTGACAGTTCCGTGTCAGATTATTGATTAGACAGTTCGGGGACAGATTATTGATCAAACAGTTCGGGAACAAGTTATTGATTTGACAGTTCGGGGTCAGATTATTGTTTAGACAGTTCGGGGACAGATTATTGTTTAGACAGTTCGGGGACAGATTATTGATCAAACAGTTCGGGAACAAGTTATTGATTTGACAGTTCCGTGTCAGATTATTATTTATACTGTTCGGGGACAGATTATTGATCAAACAGTTCGGGAACAAGTTATTGATTTGACAGCTCCGTGTCAGATTATTGTTTAGACAGTTCGGGGACAGATTATTGATCAAACAGTTCGGGAACAAGTTATTGATTTGACAGTTCGGGGTGAGATTATTGTTTAAACAGTTCGGGGACAGATTATTGTTTAGACAGTTCGGGGACAGATTATTGATCAAACAGTTCGGGGACAGATTATTGATCAAACAGTTAGGGGACAGATTGTTGATGAAACAGTTCGGGGACAGATAATTGATCAAACAGTTCGGGGAGTAATAATTGATGCGATAGTTGGGGTACAGATATTGACCAAACCATGAAGAACTTTGGCCACTTTGAAGTTGCTAATTGTGGAATTACATGAATCAGATTGTCTTAAACAAGTCCGAATAGCCATATCCACGAATAATAGATAACAGCCTTAAGTCTCCGTTCGTCCTTATTCAACCTGCGGTTCATCATCTTGAGAGAGCTAAGAAAATAAGTATCTATATTTCTATTAATGTCACTTCTATTGCAGTTTCAAGCCACAACGAAATATTAAACAAAAAGTTGGCCCTAGATTTCTAGATCACTTAACTCGTCTTTTGACTGTAGATCTGGGACCGAAATAAATCCGAGTGAAATCTTGATAAGTTCCAACAAATTATGATAAAGACATGGAGAAGTTTATGAGCAATTCGGCAAAGATGGATCGTGAAAGACAACCCCATGCAGGGGTGGTGGGGTGTGAATTTATTGGTAGTGGAGGGGGCTAAAGTTGTGACATTGCTGATGTAGGATGCTGCAGGCTACATCACTATGACCAATATTAGAGTCGATAATGGAAGGTACTTTGATGAATCAGTAAATGATTGCAATATTTAATAACAACAGTACATCAAGACTAGATAATGTTGATATTCTCTCGGTTTCTTTCATTTTATATCACAACTTCTCAGATATTAATTTATTACAACCACGACCCATTACAACTACTCTATACTTATTAATCAAGCTACTACTCATACCAACTACTCTATAATATGTAGGACAGCTAGCACTCATAACAACAATTCTATAAAATTTAGTAACAACCACGCCCTCTTTTTTTTTTACTAGGGGCGTGATTTATAGATCTCTGAAATTGTACAACGCCTTCAAATTAACCACAATTTATTTCCCCATCAAGTGAAACTGGAAAATGTTACTGTTATTACAATACGTCTCAAATTACAGTACGCACTGTTCGATACAAAAATTATGTTATTGTTTCGTAATATGATAATCACACATTTGTTGTAACTTTAATTTAAATTGAATATCCACCTTTTTTTTGAGGGGGGGGGGGGGGGGGGTGCCGACATGACTTCGAGCTTCATCCATTCTCGCTGGACGGGCACCAGACAATTTTCTGGGAAAGGATTGCGGTCTAGTGTAGTCATGACGATAGCATCCAAACAATGTGGACATTGCAAATTAAAGAAACGGACACTATTCATCAAGCGCATTACAACGTATGGAACAATAGATATACTATATGCATACATATGTTGTCCTTATGAATGGGAACAAGGCGTCTATTAGGAACAACAGAGCTGGGATCTGCAAGGGCTCGTAGCTGATGGCTTGTGCAAGGATAGGTACCCAGAATTATCCAGAGCCTACCCCCACCTCTATGCTGTGCCTCTAGTAACTAACAAATCAGTCTAATCTGGACAAACGAATAGGGAACGAAGAGGGAGGGCAACCTGGTACTCAAAAATACCGTGCTGAAGTCGGGTGTGTTGGGCTTAAAGGCGCAAAAACATAAACACAATGTATTTACGCCATCTGAATGTCCTTTAGATGTCCAAAGAGGACTGTATATTTATTTAGTAATCATCCACAAACAACTTATAGAATGCCTAAAAGAGATACATCTAGATGACATGGACATACGACTAATATGTAATCTATACTGGGAGCAAACAGCAATAATAAAATATAACAAAAAAGAACTCTACACCCATTGATATAAAAAGAGGAGTAAGACAGGGATGCATCCTATCACCAAGCTTGTTCAATCTATACACTGAGCAAATCTTTAGAAACATCATAGAGATGCCAGGCCTACAAATTAATGGAAGGATAATCAATAATCTAAGATATGCTGACGATACTGTACTACTAGCAGAAAATCCTAAAGATCTACAACAATTACTTAATGAAATAAACCTGATAGGCAAAAAATATGGACTAAATATGAATATCAAAAAGACTAAAACTATGATCATAAACAAAGGAAATATTCAAAACCCACAAGTGGACATCACAACTAAAGGAATAGACCTTGAGACAGTTCAGAACTACAACTACCTTGGACATACAATAACCAGTGATGGAAAATGTACAACTGAAATAAACAAAAGAATAAAAATGGCAAAAAGTAATTTTAATGTCATGAAGAACATACTAACATCAAAACAAATAACACCAGGGCTAAAACTAAAGAATAGCAAAATGTTACATCTTCTCAATATTCATATATGGTGCAGAAACATGGACATTAGACAAGAAAACAGAACAGAGAATTGAATCCTTTCAAATGTGGATAAATAGAAGAATAGGTAGAATTGGATGGAAGGAAAAGAAAATAAACGACGAAGTCTTAAAAGAACTAAAAATGAAAAGAGAACTACTAAACACAATTCAAACAAGACAAATGTGATTTTGGGGCCATATTAAAAGACACAACAGCCTACTTAAAGTAATCCCGGAGGGGAAAATACAAGGTAAAAGAGGCAGACCAAGACTAACATGGACGAGTAACATCAAAAGATGGACAAATCAGCCTATGACAATCTGCACCATCAAAGCAAGAGACAGAGCAGAATGACGCTCCATGGTAGCCAACCTTCGTTGCGGAGACGGCACTCGATGATGATGAGTAATCATCCGGTGAATGCTAGAACGAAAATCCTTTTGAACAGCCAAAACGACACAAACGGCACAGATTCTGGGCTCGACATGTCTGACTATCTTTGTGTGTCAGACTTTGTGAAGAACCGCATTATATCTCGCCAAACGCCTCATGGCAAGCCTCTTCACTTCGGCAAGGAAGATGGTGCCGGCTATTGTTGTCTGAGTGTTTTTTGTGTGTGTCTCTAGGTAGACCTATTTTTTTTAGCCGTCTGGTTCCCAGTTGAGTGCCTGCTTTGAGATTGTCTTGTTGTCTCTTCTCATCACATGACCATCAGGGGGACAGGTTGGTCTCGAGGCAAGACGCAGGCTTCGAGACAGAGAGGTTGTGGGTTCAAATCCCGGCTGCACCAGTTGGGATTTTTATTTGTGATTTCTCACTGCGGCAACAATCCCTGGTCTCAGCAGCGAGGCCCGGCTTGAAACGTCAATTACTCATCGACGGTAAAAATATGAGTTCCTCCGAAGTCGGAGTTATCTGCCTGTGCGGCGAGGGACCCCTGTGCACACGGCTGCCAGGGAAAAACGGATTAGCATACAAAAATTCAGTACTAGACTCTAGGGACTTCGTCAGAGGTAAAGCTGGCTAACGTAAAAAAAATATACACAAAAAAAACATGGCCAACAATGATTGTAGATGATAATTCTAATTGCTTTGTCATTTCTCTAATTTTTTGCAGTTATCTTGAATTCATTCCGTGGAACACGAAGCATTTTCATGAGACACATATTTTCGAATGCATCTAATTAATTTTCTCTTTCTTTATTTGTTGACTATTCTCGCATGCATTAGTAAGGGTGAATAATATAGAGTTGCCACTGAAACAAGATAAAATATAAATTAATTATAAATAAATATATTTCTTGTTCTTTATGCACGGTTTTAAAACTCCAACTAATCTGCTATTATCAATCTGCTAATTATATAAACTCACAAAATATTTCTCTATTTAATGAATTACTAAACTAACAGCCTTACCGCATTGATAACAAATAATGAATTGCTCTACATCGGAAAGAATGGCATATAATGAACAGAAAGGGAAGATTCAAGGACTCACTAAAGATGTTACTAAAGACCTGTAAAGTCAATCATGATGCATAGTTAGAATAGCATAGCGAATTTCTAATCGATATCTTCTTCTACTTTCCTTCCTCATCTGCCTTTCAGCGTCGAGGGGAGATATAATTTGCGGTCTTTTGCTCTTCTAGTCGCCTCTACTGCTGTTATGTTTCCTAGTGCTTCTAATATTACGTCAATCCATCTTTTTCGTGGTCGACCCTTTGGTCTGGTGCTCTCACATCGTTTGTTGAAGGCTCGTTGTGTTGTGTTTGATCTTTCTGCCTTGTCACGTGGCCAAACTATTTTATCTGTTGTTTCCTTACATATTCTATGGCGGGGGCTATTCCTAGCTTTTTTCTCAATTCTTCATTTCTGATTTTATCTCTCAGACTGTTTCCTGTCATTCGTCTAACTCATTTCATCTCTGTAGATATTATTTTTCTTACTGTTCTTGCATCCAGGGTCCAAGTCTGGCATTGATAGCACAACCTTTGGGATGAAAATTGTATTGTATAGTGCTTGTTTTGCCTCCAGAGTTATTTCCTTGTTGGACAATAGTGATGATAACTGTTCAATGATTTGACAAGCTTTGATGCATTTTGATTCTATCTCTGCTGTTTGAGAATTATCGTTTGTAATTAAACTTACTAGGTATTTGAATTCCTCTACTTGCTTTAGTTGCCTGTTTGTTTTAGTTCTATAGTTATGTTGATGTTCGCTATCTATCTATCTATCTATCTATCTATCTATCTATCTATCTATCTATCTATCTATCTATCTATCTATCTATCTATCTATCTATCTATCTATCTATCTATCTATCTATCTATCTATCTATCTATCTATCTATCTATCTATCTATCTATCTATCTATCTATCTATCTATCTATCTATCTATCTATCTATCTATCTATCTATCTATCTATCTATCTATCTATCTATCTATCTATCTATCTATCTATCTATCTATCTATCTATCTATCTATCTATCTATCTATCTATCTATCTATCTATCTATCTATCTATCTATCTATCTATCTATCTATCTATCTATCTATCTATCTATCTATCTATCTATCTATCTATCTATCTATCTATCTATCTATCTATCTATCTATCTATCTATCTATCTATCTATCTATCTATCTATCTATCTATCTATCTATCTATCTATCTATCTATCTATCTATCTATCTATCTATCTATCTATCTATCTATCTATCTATCTATCTATCTATCTATCTATCTATCTATCTATCTATCTATCTATCTATCTATCTATCTATCTATCTATCTATCTATCTATCTATCTATCTATCTATCTATCTATCTATCTATCTATCTATCTATCTATCTATCTATTGTCCTCTCGAGCCGAAGACGGCACATAGGGCAGAATCACAATCTCAAAAACAGAAACATTGCTTGCCAAAATGGCACATATTTCAAATATCACTGCTTCTAAAATCTATGGTTCTGCTTCCATACGAATACTTTTTACAATGACAGCTTGTCAAACCGTCGATCAACCTCCTTATCCGCCTTTTACCACATGCCTGGAAGGTGACAGTGTCACTATTTTTTAATTGTATAGATGTTCGCTATGGTGACAAGAAATATGTTTAATGTCTGAACAATGTATGAGAAACAGGTTTTCTACCAGGGCTACCCTCTCCTCCCCGATCCTGGGATATTAGAAACCCCCTCTCGGTAGAAAATTATCAAATTCCTTAACCAGCCAGCAATTAGGAGATAGTTCACTGGATTATTGCAAAAATAAAAAAAGGGGGGGGGTGTTCTATTGAAGGATTTTATTGAATACTTTAAATTGTCTTTCCTTGAAATGTTTTCCCCACCTTCAACCCCTGATTAGGAAAATTGTATCCAGAAAGAAACATGGACGAGAAGGCACGAATGGATGACATGATGGAAACAATGAATTCAGAGTCAAAACGTCAGCACAACGATAAGTGCCTTTAGATGTCAACATTTGACATTCCCAGTGTCCTCCTATATGCAGGAGACACTTCAGGACACTAGAGTCCTTGTATTTGCTTCGTCCACCATCTCCGGCATTAGCACAAAACAAGGTCAGTGCTGTCACTGTTGACACAATCGACGAACTTTAATTGCATTCATAATTTAACCTTCAGTCTACAAGTCATCATGATCAAATTTTGTTGAATAAAAATACAAAGGGAAAAAAAAACATTATAAGATGTAAATAAGGCTGCATAATAAAGATGATCTTTAAAGCGGTTATACTTTCCTGAAGTATGCCTTCATACTATTTTTGTTATATATTTAATGTATAGCACAGGTGTTTATATTATGTATTTATTGTATAACTCAGGTGTAGTCCAAAAATAATGTATATGCTTTGTAATTGTTGCCAGCAGAATCTATCCAATGTTTCTCAAACTTGTTTCTACCGGGGCTCCTTTCCGACAGTGTTTTCTTTCCGTGGTTCCCTTATCCTTCCGTGATAAAGATAACTATGTATAATTATATATATTCTTCTTCTGGGGGCCTCGGTAGTTGGGAAAACCACACTACTGGACTACCGACGTTCGGACAACCCGTGTTCGATTCCCGCTGGAAGCAGTGTGAATTGTACTCGTGGTTGGAAAAAAAAAATACCCCCACGGTCGACCCAGCCGTTGGCAGAAATGGGTACCAGGGTGTTATCCTGGAAGGTGAGGAATGTCGCTTCGCATCTGAGAGGCTACACTATACAGAAATATCCGAACATTTCTGGATAGGCGGCCGAGCACATATGGGTGTAAACTCGTGTGCTAAGACGCCGGTTCAAGTCTCGTACTTTACCTTTACCTTCTTCTTCTACTTTCCTTCCTCATCTGCCTGTCAGCGTCGAAGGGAGATATAATTTGCGGTCTTTTGCTCTTCTGCTCTTCTTTTGCTTTTAATATTCCATCGATACATCTTTTTCGTGGTCGACCCTTGGGTCTGGTGTTCTCACAATGTTTGTTGAAGGCTCGTTGTGTTGTGTTTTGATCTTTCTGCCTTGTCACGTGGCCAAATAATTTGTATCTCTTATTTCCTTATATATTCTATGGCGGTTGCTATTCCTAAATTTTTTCTCAGTTCTTCATTTCTGATTTTATCTTATTATAATTTGTCATTTAAATTTGTTAGATCTCTGAACATTTTTTTTCACCGAAGGTCTGGCTATCCTCAAAATTATTTTGTGACGCGCCACAATATTCCAGTCGTTTAACTTTTTTGTCTGCATGTGACGTTTCCAAATGCTTCTGGTCGCACTTACGTGGTCTCATATTTTCATGGAAAGTGTAATAATGTAAATTAAGCACATGGATTGTGTGTGGGCTGGAAGTGATGGGATTAAACCTTAGCCAAGATATTCGACTCAGTGCTGTCGATATTTCTTCTTTGCCGAGGTAACCATGATAATGAGCATATATATACATATTATAGTGCATAATGTTATAAATACATTTTGTAAATGCATAATCATGTTACAATACAATTTCTATTTGAAAAATATACTACTATCATCATCATGTGTCATCTCCGCAACGAAGGTTGGCATCCATGGATCGCCATTCTGCTCTGTCTCTTGCTTTGATGGTGCAGGTTGTCATAGGCTGATTTGTTCATCTTTTGATGTTACTCGTCCGAGTTAGTCTTTGGTCTCCCTTTTATACCTTGTATTTTCCCTTCCAAGATTACTTTTATTAGGCTGTTGTGTCTTTTAACATGGTCGAAAAATTACATTTGTCCTGTTTGAATTGTGTTTAGTATACAACTATATACTTTTATATATACTCATAAAACAAGGGGTCACAATAGAAACGTACAATGTTAAGACATTAAACACAGCAATCGAGACAGTATTGACAAATGCTTCGTTCTTTAATATCTGACTGGTAAACGCGTAAGTCGATACTCCTTCGACATTCGTCCACACACCTTTCATGGGAGAGAATGTTAAAGAGTAGATGTGGAGATGGCACTCGTTGATGATAATGATGATGATGATGATGATGATATATACAATGCACAAAACAATTACTTAGAAATGAATGCTAAAATATGACGATCCGTAGTTAGGCAGTGGTCGAGTGAAGGGACGAGGATGGAGAGAAGATAAGAGGGAAAGGAAGATAATGTTGTCACAGATAGCAAAGGGGATCTATCCAACTAGGAAGATCACTTTCAAATTCGGCGGAGGCGAAGGCGCGTCTCCCAGCACCAGAGCTGGAAGTTGTCGGCAACCCACAGCTGATGGCTTGCGCCAGGATCGGTGAACCAAAACCATCCAGACCCTGCTCCACCTCACTGCGGTGCCTCCAGTAACAGACTAACCTGTCTAGTCTGGCCAAGCGTGAAGGGATCGAAGAGGGAAGACAACCCGGTACTCAAAAATGTTGTGCTGAAGTCGGATGTGTTGGGCCGAAAGGCGCAAATATAACAGTTATATTGCAAACCACAACACAACGCAGACACGTCTACTACGTCCTTGTAAGGGCGGATGATGAAGAGGAATATTCTAGTCTACCATGATACTCTAGAATACTTTAGTCATCGGGCGAACTCAACCAACCAACCAACCAAATTCGGCAATTCGGCCAAATATATCTGATGTGAGATTCTTTTATTTATTTTTTTCTTGGACCGAAAACGCCACATAGGGTTGAACTCATAGTTCTCATTGTTGATGATTTGTGCTAATTCTTGTAAGTCTCTGCTGTTTCTTAGTCCCATGTTTGAGCCTTACTTCATTTTCTTAAACGTTTTGTGTAATATTTCTTTTGGTTTATTTCATATGCGTTGCTAATGAAATAATTTACTGAGTGGAAATAGTTTATACCCGACCGTTGTATTCTACAAACTTATGGCTTTATGCGTGGTCACCTGTTCTCGGTACAGTGACCCACCAGACTCGTGCTGTGGTCCCGGAATTATGACAATTTTAACCATGGCCCCCTTGAAATTTCATGGGCTCTCACCCCGGGGGCCATATGACCCCGGGTTGAGAAACACTGATTTAGAGTAAGAGAAATATATACGAACTCAGTCTGAGAATTGTCATGTTGTTGGTCCAGTCAACGTAGGCTAAACAGTGAAAATAAAGAGAACGATCAACTCACTGGAAATATTTGCATTGTGCCTATTCTCTTGAAAGTATATTCAATAAAATGGCAGGGCGATTTCAAGGTAAGGTTGTCATAGTAACGGGCTCTAGTTCTGGAATAGGAGAAGCTATTGCCCTTACTTTGGCCTCGCATGGAGCAAGTGTCACGTTGTGTGGACGAGACAAAGATAGACTGAAGTCTGTGCTTGAGAAGGTCGTGAAGGTCAGTGGAGGTCACAAGGAACGGTTCATAACAGTTGCTGGAAATTTAACTGATCACGGAATCCGGAAAGAAATAATTAACAAGACGGTAAAGGCGTTTGGACGGCTGGACATTCTTGTGACAAATGCTGGGATTCTCGAGATAAACCTATCATTGACTAATGCTACAGAGGAATCCTACAACAAAGTCATGGATACCAATCTCAAGTCTGTGTTTTTCCTTATACAGCAGGCAGTTCCTCACCTGGAGAAGACTAAAGGAACCATCATAACCATCTCTTCTAATGCAAGCATTTTGGCGAGTCCACTTGTTACGGTCTATTCCATGACAAAGGCAGCTCTTGATCATCTAACAAGTTGCCTGGCTGTTGATTTGGGGCCTAAAGGAATTCGAGTGAATTCGGTACTTCCTGGATACATTCCAACGAATTTCTTCAGAAGCAGTGGTGATAGTATGGGGAAAGTGATGAGCGCCCTGTCGAAAGCGGTTGATGTTCAACAACCACTGAAGAAAAGAACTTTAAATGTCAACGACATTGCTGAAACTGTTGCATTTTTGGCGTCGGATGCAGCGGGTTGTATTACTGGACAACATCTTATAGTTGATGGCGGGACAAGCTATGTTGGAACTTCCAATGCTGACATTTTTGTAGACTAACAATTGTGGTACACATTTTTAGAAAATGTATTTTCGTATTGTATCTCATATTTTAGTTAGATGTTTATGTAACTGTTCAAAGAGAAGACGTGATTAGCTTCCATCAGCTGTGATCATTCTTATCTGAAAGTTTATATCAGAACTGAACATTATCGACTGTACCTTAAATGCATAGCTCTCCTTTGGCCTGAACGTTTTGTCTTTATTGTTTTAGATGAGTAAATCTGATATGATTTGATGCTAATTATTCCAATAATTAACAGTAATAAACAGTAAAAGATAACATTCCTAACATTATATGTCAGATAATTGTCTTTGTTTTTTTTTCTTATGATTATATAATCGATATTTCATGATTGAAAACTGTAGAATATTTCCTCCCTTATGATATGGTAAACATTCTTTAAAACGGAGATTTGATTTGTGTACTATTATACAACTGTTACATGATCCAAGACTAGCATAGAAGAAATGATAGTTTCTTTTGTGGAATGGAATTTTATTTCCTGCGCTTTTCAAATTTATGTACATGTTTTTTTCAAGATATTTAAAATATTAATATTGTATTCATGTTCATCACACATTATATTTCTATATTTCTGCGTTTATCTTACAGCGCAAAACATTGTTCTTAATCCTTTCTAGTTCTGTATACAAAATGTTGTCTCAATTCAATATAATATACATGGAAAACAAACCAGTAGAAGAGATCGATCACTTTATCTATCTTGGAAGTCACATTGATCGAGAAGGGGATACGAGCAAAGAAATTAGAATCAGACTGGCTAAAGCAGCAATGTCTTTCAGAAGCCTTGAAAAGTTGTGGAAATCAAAACTCATTAGCACAAACACAAAACTTAGGCTATTCAAATCAAATGTACTATCAACCCTTACGCATGCGTGTGAAAGCTGGAAAACAACAAGAGATATAGAAACAAAATTGAACGCATTCGAAAATAAATGTCTAAGGAAAATACTTGGTATAGAATGGAACGAATTCAAAACAAACGAGGAAATTAGATAAATCGCCAATCAACCACTAATATCTTCAGTAATAAAGAAAAGACGATGGTCATACGTTGGACATGTGATGAGAAGAGATAATAATAGAATAGCAAAGCAAGCCCTCATGTGGGAAACAACAGGTAAAAGAAAAAGAGGAAGACCCAGGGAGACACTGAGAAGAACATTGATGAGAGAGGCAAGAGCAGCAGGAATCGGCTCCCTCAATGAGATAGAACTGCTTGCACAGAACAGAGACAGATGGCGAGATTTGATAAAATATCTTTAAAAGAAAACTGCTAGAACAAAAATTCATATAGGAGAAGGTGTATCTTGGTCTACGCCCTATGGGCCGGTTACGGCTCGAAAGGTCAATAGATAGATAGATAGAATTCAATATAATTAACGTATATTTACTAGTTTACTTTGCATTATTGAAATTTACTGGTTTCTAGGGAGTAACTTTATGGGGTTTCACAATGCATATTAGTTGTCAGTATTTGTGATTATAATTTAATTATATCTATCTAACAATAATTATTATTTATCTTGGAAGCTGCTCAATAAGTTCATAAACATACATTTTTTAATGAAATTTTAAACTGCGATATCTCACATACGAGCTACAATACGTAGTACAGATACGTCTCCCACTAACTACTCTATGATATGTAGTACAGATACGTATCCCACCAACTACTCTATGATATGTAGTACAGATACGTATCCCACCAACTACTCTATGATATGTAGTACAGATACGTATCCCACCATCTACTCTATGATATGTAGTACAGATACGTCTCCCACCAACTACTCTATGATATGTAGTACAGATACGTATCCCACCAACTACTCTATGATATGTAGTACAGATACGTATCCCACCAACTTCTCTATGATATGTAGTACAAATAGGACTCTCTACAACTACTCTATGATATATAGTACAGATACGAATCACCACAACTACTCTATGATATATAGTACAGATACGACTCTCACAACTACTCTATGGTATATAGTACAGATACGAATCACCACAACTACTCTATGATATATAGTACAGATACGAATCACCACAACTACTCTATGATATGTAGTACGGATACGACTCTCTACAGCTACTCTATGATATGTAGTACAGATACGACTCTCTACAACTACTCTATGATATGTAGTACAGATACGACTCTCTACAACTACTCTATGATATGTAGTACAGATACGACTCTCTACAACTTATCTATATGTAGTACAGATACAATCTCTCTACAACTACTCTATGATATGTAGTACAGATGCGACTCTCTACAACTACTCTATGATATGTAGTACAGATACGACTCTCTACAACTACTCTATGATATGTAGTACAGATTCGATCTCTCTACAACGACTCAGTACAGATACGACTCTCTACAACTACTCTATGATATGTAGTACAGATACGACTCTCTACAACTATTCTATGAAATGTAGTACAGATACGACTCTCTACAACTACTCTATGATATGTAGTACAGATACGATCTCTCTACAACTACTCTATGATATACAGTACAGATGCGACTATCTACAACTACTCTATGATATGTAGTACAGATACGACTCTCTACAACTACTCTATGATATGTAGTACAGATACGACTCTCTACAACTACTCTATGATATGTAGTACAGATACGACTCTCTACAACTACTCTATGATATGTAGTACAGATACGACTCTCTACAACTACTCTATGATATGTAGTACAGATACGACTCTCCTACTCTATGATATGTAGTACATATACGACTCTCTCTATGATATGTAGTACAGATACGACTCTCTACAACTACTCTATGATATGTAGTACAGATACAAATCCCCACAATACTCTACATGTATTACAGCGGCATTGTGTCTTACCACATCGCAGTACTTCTCTCAGCAAGCGAGCGCTGGCCTACTGTTGTTGCTTCTTGAATCTGATTTTTTTTTAGTGTTTCTCTAGGCCGACCTTTATTTTTTCTGCCCTTTCTTTTCCATCTGAGGGTTTGTTTTGAAACTTTATTGTTCTCACTTCCATGACTGACAGATGTACATGATTAAAAATAAAAAAACAATAAAAAAGTGATATGTTAACAGCTTTACATAGGTAAAAAAAAAGTGGAACGACTTTTGGGCCAAAAAGACCGAACCATAAAAGCATACAAAAATACATACAACTTTTTCAATAAATATTTAAGTAATTAATTTACAACGGACAGCAGGTTATTTGGTAGTCAAAAAGAACAGATTCAAGGACTCACTACAGATTTAACTAAAACCCTGAAATATTCAGTTTTGATGCATGGTAAGAACATCGCAGCTAATAGATGAGCAGGACAAATCAAGTTTATTAATGGCCCAGAGGTGTAGCAGAAAGAAACAATTGATGGTGTTTACAAGAAGCCATTTGTTCGGAAGTCAAAGTTTATCCCGAACACAACAACAGCTACTTTGACAGGTCAACCATCAACATTGTCATACCCTAGAGGTATTAGAAGACTTCATGCTCCACCAGACAGCTCCGAAAACGCGTTAACGTAAAACGATGAAAACGCAGCCATCATAGACATCAAAGGACAAATATTAAATAAGAAACTATCTTTCTGTCTACAAGCCATTATGATTTAGTAATGTTGAATAAAAATACGTTTGAACACACACAAAAAAACAATACCCCTTGAAAAATTATATGGTCTCCATAATAAAAATAAAGAGCCTTAAAGTGTCTCCACTTTGCTGAAGTAGGCCATCGTACTATTTGAGTTATATATTTAATGGAGAAACACAGATAAAACATATACATTGTTGTCAAACAAACCTGTCATTCTGTGTCAAAGAGAGATATACTGTCTCAGTCTGATGATTGTTATATTTCTACTGATTTCAACGTAGGCTAGACCGTCTGGGTACATACAACTATCGAGGGGTTGGAAATATTTGCATTGTGTCTTTTCTCTTGGAAGTACATTCATTACAATGGCTGGTCGATTTCAAGGCAAGGTTACCATAGTAACGGGATCCAATTCTGGAATCGGAGAAGCTATTGCCCTCACCTTTGCCTCGCAGGGAGCAAGTGTCACGTTGTGTGGACGAGACAAAGATAGACTGAACTCTGTTCTTGAGAAAGTCGTGAAGGTCAGTGGAGGTCACAAGGAACGGTTCATAACAGTTGCTGGAGATTTAACTGACCAAGGGGTACGGAAAGAGACGATTGACCAGACCATGAACACGTTTGGACGTTTGGACGTTCTTGTGGCAAACGCTGGCATTGTCGAGATAAACATATCAGTGATTAATGCTACAGAGGAATCCTATAACAGAGTTATGGATACCAATCTCAAGTCCGTGTTCTTCCTCATACAGCAGGCAGTTCCTCATCTGGAGAAGACGAAAGGCAACATCGTTAACATCTCTTCCATTGCAAGCACTGTGGCGTTTCCACTTGTTACAATCTACGCCATATCAAAGGCAGCTCTTGATCATCTAACAAGCTGTCTGGCTGTTGATTTGGGAGCTAAAGGAATTCGTGTGAATTCGGTACATCCTGGATATGTCCCAACGAATATTTTAAGAATAAGCGTTGAGAACATAGAAGAGATCTATGCTGCCACTGCGAAGGCGAATGCAAACCAACAACCGTTAAAGGAAAGTACTTTAACTGGAAACGACATTGCTGAAGCTGTTGCATTTTTGGCGTCGGATGCAGCGGGTTGCATTACTGGAGAACATGTGAAAGTTGACTGCGGAATAAGCTATACTGGACCTACTAGTGTTGACATTTTTGCAAATTAACAATCGTGATGAGAATTTGTAACATATTTTTTTTTAACTTTATATCTCACATTTTAATCAGATGTTTATTTATTTGATCAAAGAGATCTAATAGTTAGCTTCTACTTGATTAGCTATGATCATACTTCTCTGACTTGAATTTGTATATTTTTGCCAGACAATAACGGTCAGTGCCATTATAACACAAGAGACGAGAAAAGTACAACTGCTACACTCTGAAGCTGTTGCCTTTATTGTTTGAGATGCACACATTGTATTAGAATTTGATGTTAAATATTGCGACTATTAAATTAAAATATCTTCTTTTTATTTTCTTTTTCTCACTGCTACCGAAAAGGTGTCGTGTTTATATCATTTGTCGTTCGAATTAGTGACTTTCCTTTGTTGTTACATATCTCTGTCACTGCATCTATCCATCTTCTTCTGGGTCTTCCTCTTGGTCTTTTCCCATGCATTCTCGAGAAGAACGCCCTTGATGGTGATTGGTGCTGATTCATTCTGACCAGGTGGCCAAACCATTTAAGTTGTTCTTCTATATATTCTTGGCAGGATTTAATTAATATATACTGACGTTTAATTCTTAACATTATTAATTAGATATTTTTCTTGACGTTTGTAGTTTTCTTTTATGACAATATATTCAGTGTTAAATTATTGAGAACTGTAGATCGTTCCTCCCTTATGCGATGGCCAAAATTCCATAAAAATTGGATATGGGTTTTTTTAATCATTCAAATTGTTTTCTGGATGCAACACCAATGTAGAAGAAATGATGTCATTTTTCTTTGTGGAATCTAATTTTCTGAGCGTGTCAATGTTTAGGTAGGCCTATGTGTATTTCAAGATATTTTAAATATTATATTCATGTAATAGTTGGGTCGGTTTTGTAAATTGTTACAAATGTTAAGTACAAGGTTAGACCTTATATATCACATGCTGGTTGTGGAAATCGTTGGTTACAATCAAGACTAATGCTTTAAACGTGATCATAAATGTATTAACCACCATCAGGAAGTGAAGAAAATGTCAGCGATAAGACAATTCAGAACAGAGTTTATATTTGTAATTATTTATTTATGTCATGTCATGCATTTCAGCGAGGGTTTTTAACCACGGCAGTTGCTGCACTTTATTGCTTTATATTTATGTACACAAAAATGTCACGTTCCATGTCTATATTATTGACACATTTTTACTAGTTTTATTTCTAATGTAGATAGTGCTCTTTCCACTCCGTGCTTCTTGGTATTTAACTTCGCCATGTTCAGCAATGAATTTTGGAAGAACACGATTAAAGATTGTTAAAAACATAGGTATAAAGGAGAAGAAACGAATAGATTATGTCAACAACATAAAGGGATTACTTCAGAAGTCAAAGTTTCCTTGACAGGTCATCACTCAGAATTCCCACGTCTCCTTGTAGCAGAAGCCTTCAAGGCTCTTTTTGCTTTAACAGCCAGCTCCAAATCGACATTCACGTAAAACGACGGAAATGAGGACACTGATAATACCATAAATGTTATTATTATCACTTTATGTTATCTGTCTAATAAAAGTATTTATTATTAATGAGTGTTGTTAAGTAAGCTATTGGTATGATTTATAACAAAAGAAATTAAATTTGTCAACTTTTAGATGGCTTGGTTTTGTCTTATTCTAAACACTGTCCTTGTGTTTGTATTCAATTACACCAGCTTTCTTGCCAAAGAGGAAAGCACCTCTGATAGACACATTCTCCAATTCCCGCCAAACCTTCAAGATGTTATAAAACTTAATACCTGACCTTTATGGTGTAGCATACCTGCATACACACTACAAAATGTAGCCATGTGAATAAAGCATAAGGCTGTGTTCTGTCACCAGATTTGTTTTCACTTTACAGCGAATATATTATGAGATCAATAGTAGACAAAAAAGGAATTGAAGTCAACGGTAACAACATAAATAATTTGCGATATGCGGATGACACAGTCTTAATAGCAGAGACAGAGAACGAACTACAAGAAATGATGGACATAAAAGTAAAATAAAGCAACAAGAAAGGTTTCAGTCTGAATAGTAAGAAAACAGAAGTAATGATTATATCGAAGAAACAATCATCACCATCATGCAGCATAAAAATAATCGAGACAAATCTGATACAAGTGCAACGTTTCAAATTCTTGGGTACAATAATACATCAGATGGGAGATATACCACATAAATAAAAAGCAGAATAGTTCAGGCCAAAATAGCATTTCAGAAAATGAAAAATATCTTGTGCAACAAATCTATGTCAATGAAAATGAGAAAGAGAGTTCATCGGTGCTATATAGAACCAATTCTGACCTATGGAAGCGAATCATGGACAGAAGACAAACAAATGAAAAGACGATTAGAGGCCACAGAGATGGGATTTCTTAGAAGGATGTTGAAAATTCCCTGGACAGTTAAAAAGACCAATGAGGAAGTTCTCAAAGAGCTCAACACAAAAAGGGAGCTCCTAAAAAACATCAGAAAGAAGTAATCAATATTTTTCGGGCACATCATGAGAAGAGGAAAGTTGGAATACTTGGTTACAATTGGCAAAATACAAGGAAAGAGAGATCGCGGACAACAAAGAGAGAAAATACTGGATAGCTTGGTGACATGGCATGGAAAACAGTCAACAACAGAACTGATACGATGCACTGTAGATAGAAGGTTGTGGAGCGACAAGATCGCCTACGCCAACCGGTATGGCACATGATGATTATAATGAATAAAGCATAACTTATTGTCCACGGGTTTGCAAAGTTTATTCTTCTAATGTCAATCCTACGTCCCTAATTCACCTCTTCCTTGGTAAACATAGCATTCTTAATGAAAATCTAACTATTAATTAGTCTTGCCTAGAACTATATAGCCTTATTCTACTATAGTCCGTTCAGAAATTCATAATCACACCTGAATTAGCTTTGCGTGATAACCGCTTGTTATTTTGGTTTCAGAATTTGCATACAATCTTAGAATATTGATGACGCAAAGATTTTGGTATTTTTATTCCACAAACACAACAGATTTTGCACATCATCGAATTCCTTTGATCTTTTATGACGATATCACACAAGTTGATTCAAATTTTAGAGTTTACAGTAATCGTGTTAAATTTTCCAGTTTACTGCAATTCTTGTCAGAGGCGTATCTACATAGTGCTTAATTGTGGGTGTTCTTCGTTATGTGTATTTGCAAACATGAATTCAATTGATTACAATTAGTCTTGCCCTTCGGTCACCATTAGACCCCAGGACGTCCTAAGTGCAGATGGAATTGAATTCATCTTAATTTTAATCATTCCGAATCTGACGATTCCAAGAGGTTGATAATCATTACTGGCTGGACAAATAGTTAGCCATCTCGTTTCCAGTACTCATCCACCCGCAGCACATGTTCAACACACTTCTTCCAGAACGGAATGTCAATTTTTGAGAGAGACTCGCGTGTCAGAACTTCAACATCACGCATTTTAAACGTCCTGTTCTGTTCTGCAACTTGTCCTTTGACGTGAGCCCAGACAAGTTCGATTGGATTAAGGTGCGCATGATATGCAGGGAGTCGAAGAGAGGTGTGGCCGTATTTCTCAATGATTTTGTCAACATGATACACCTTTTTCTTATTCGTATTCTTCACAAGTTGTAACAATTCGGGTTTTAAATATGTGTCGTCAAATTTGACATTTTCATTCGCAAGCCATGTCCTAATTTGCTCTTTTGTATTTGATGCAGTAGACTTTGTCTTCCCCTGATACGACATTGTGGTATGATGCATTATCCATGACTATGTATGAAGGTCTCTCCAGGATTGGTAAAAGATCGTTCTCCAACCAGTGCCTGAAAATGTTTTCATTCATTTCACTATGGTAGTCCCTACCGTGAGAAGAGGAAAGTTGGAATACTTGGTTACAACTGGCACAATAAAAGGAAAGAGAGATCGCGGACGACAAAGAGAGAAAATACTGGATAGCTTGGTGTCATGGCATGGAAAACAGTCAACAACAGAACTGATACGATGCACTGTAGATAGAAGATTGTGGAGGGACATGATCGCCTACGCCATCCGGCAGGGTACATGATGATGATGATGAGTCCCTACCGTCGGTACATTTTGATTGGAAAATAAGTCCCGCATCATGGACAAGGCCGTTTTCATTGCTTCCAGCATGCGTTAATATAATGCGCTGGCCTTTGCTGCTCGGAATTGTTCTTTTGAGTTTGCCATTTACTGACTGCCATTCTTTAGCATAGGTGTGGTGTGCGTTGACCCATGATTCGTCCAAATATACAATATCATACCGTTCACTCCGCCGCTCACGGATCTGTCTCAATTATTTGCTTCGAGCAATGACCAAGTGTGGTTTTTCATAAATAATATTCCTGCCCCCAACAGTTTTTCTGAAAGTGAAGCCGGCTCATCGCACAATCTTCCATAGAGTACTTTTAGAAATGTCAATATTGCAGTCTGCATGCGATTTTAATTTCAAATTCCTGAGAGTAACAAGTACATTATTAGCAAACATTTTCAATATCTCACGTTTTATGACATCCATGTCAAAGCTGTCGACTTTCCTTTTCCTTCCTTGATTGACATGAGTGCACTCTGAGTCTTGTTTAATCCAACGAGAAAATGACGATCTATTAAGACCAAGCGCGAGTTGCGTTCATCTCTCTGGGTCATAAATATCACAATATAAATTCCCCACCTTGGATTCCCTAAGGAGGTGCTGATATAGTAAAACAGTAACCTTTTGCATAGTTATAAATTTGCATTTCAAACTCATTGTAATTTAAATATAAATGTTGGTATTTAAAGTCAACAAATTGTCTACTGAGTCTTCACAAAATTAATAAAGATACGCCTTCCCTTCGGTAATTAATGCCAAGGCCGTGGTGCGTCATGTCGTTCAATAGCAATTCAGTTTTGTGCACGGGATTTTCCTGAAGTTAGTGTTTCTGCAATAGCCGAACTATTTTACGTGAACGACCGCACCAAATTATTCTATATATCCTTAAATGGT
This sequence comes from Megaustenia siamemsis, assembly GCA_032433765.1. Lineage (NCBI taxonomy): Eukaryota > Metazoa > Mollusca > Gastropoda > Stylommatophora > Ariophantidae > Megaustenia > Megaustenia siamemsis. Next base: position 20,276,842 of record JAVIAB010000047.1, read on the forward strand.
GTCAAATTCGAACAGGGTGAATTTAATATAGCCTAAAGAAGAAAACTTTTAAACTAGATCAAATTTCTCAGAGCAAAAAATATTTCTATAACGTCATCAATATTCTAAGATTGCATGCAAAATTTGAAAGCAAAATAACAAACGGTTATCACGCAAAACTAATTCAGGTGTGATTATGAATTTTTGAACGAACTATACCACTACTATTATATTATAATAAATAACTAAAAGTTATAATTAGCAGTGAAGAGCTTGAAATTGTAACAAACTATAAATATCTGGGAAAAGTAGTAACTAACAATGTGACTGCCAGAAAGAGATCAAAACAAGATTAGGAATAGCAAAACAAAAATTAAACACGCTGAAGAACATGTGACACAATACCATCAAGACAGTATAATTAAAATTACTGAGGACATGTATCTTCCCGATAGCAATATATTTTTGTGAATCATGGACAATCTCGCAAACAGCGAGGAAGAAAATAGATTCATTCTATAAAAAAAAATGCTAGAGAATAAACTTTAAGATACCTTGAATAATGAAAAAAACAATGCAGACATATTAAAAGATTTAAACATTTAAAAGAACTGGCTTATAAACACCATTCTACAGAAAAAATAAAAACACTATGACCACGTCAAAAGACACAGCGGGCTGGAAAGAACAATAATTGAAGACATGGTTTCTGGACGACACATCAGGGACAGACAAAGGAGGAGGTGGTTTCAAGACATATTGGAGACCCTGAACATGACCACAACAGAAGTGGAAGACCTAAAGGCAGAGATTCTTTCAGATGGGCTGTGGTGAATGCAACATTCTGTGGGAGATCTGACTAGAGACAAAGATTCTTTCAGACGGGCTGTGGTGAATGCAACGTTCTATGGAGATATGACGATGCTAAAAAAAAGAAGAAAAGTGGTATGGTGACAGCTTTACGGGGCATTACCACGTAAAGCTGTCACCATACCACTTTTCTTCTTCTTTTTTTTAGCATCGCCATTATCATCAGCTTTACAGCAGCTTCGTATCTCTACGAATCTTGGTGCATCTTGATGCCTTTACCTCTTATGGAGATATGGCTAGAGACACAGATTATGTAAGACGGGCTGTAGTGAATGCAACGTTCTGTGGGAGATATGGCTAGAGACAGAGATTATTTAAAACGGGCTGTGGTTTATGTAACTTTCTGTGGGAGATCTGAATAGAGACAGTGATTCTTTAAGACGGGCAGTGGTGAATGTAACGTTCTGTGGGAGATATGGCTAGAGACAGAGATTATTTAAGACGGGCTGTGGTGAATGCAACGTTCTGTGGGAGATATGGCTAGAGACAGAGATTATTTAAGACGGGCTGTGGTGAATGCAACGTTCTGTGGGAGATATGGCTAGAGACAGTGATTCTTTAAGACGGGCTGTGGTGAATGCAACGTTCTGTGGGAGATATGGCTAGAGACAGAGATTATTTAAGACGGGCTGTGGTGAATGCAACGTTCTGTGGGAGATATGGCTAGAGACAGAGATTATTTAAGACGGGCTGTAGTGGATGCAACGTTCTGTGGGAGATATGGCAAGAGACACAGACTATTTAAGACGGGTTTCGTGAATGCAACGTTCTGTGGGAGATCTGACTAGAGACAGAGATTATTTAAGACGGGCTGTAGTGAATGCAACGTTCTGTGGGAGATATGGCAAGAGACAGAGATTATTTAAGACGGGCTGTAGTGAATGCAACGTTCTGTGGGAGATCTGACTAGAGACAGAGATTATTTAAGACGGGCTGTGGTTTATGTAACGTTCTGTGGGAGATCTGACTAGAGACAAAGATTATTTAAGACGGGCTGTAGTGAATGCAACGTTCTGTGGGAGATATAGCTAGAGACAGAGATTATTTAAGACGGGCTGTAGTGAATGCAACGTTCTGTGGGAGATCTGACTAGAGATAGAGATTATTTAAGACGGGCTGTGGTGAATGTAACACTCTGTGGGAGATCTGACTAGAGACATAGATCATTTAAGACGGGCTGTCGTAAATGCAACGCTCTGTGGGAGATATAGCTAGAGACAGATGTTATTTAAGACGGGCTGTCGTGAATACAACGTTCTATGGTAGACTTGGCTAGAGACAGAGATTATTTAAGACGGGCTGTATAGAATGCAACGTTCTGTGGGAGACCTGGCTGGAGACAGAGATTCTTTCAGACAGGCTGTGGTGAGTGCAACGTTCTGTAGGAGATCTGACTAGAGATAGAGATTATTTAAGACGGGTTGTGGTGAATGCAACGTTCTTTGGGAGACCTGGCTAGAGACAGAGATTATTTAAGACGGGCTGTAGTGAATGCAACGTTCTGTTGGAGATCTGGCTGGAGACATAGATTATTTAAGACGGGCTGTCCTGAATGCAACGTTCTGTGGGAGATCTGGCTAGAGACATAGATTATTTAAGACGGACTGTCCTGAATGCAACGTTCTGTGGGAGATCTGGCTAGAGACATAGATTATTTAAGACGGGCTGTAGTGAATACAACGTTCTGTCAGAGATCTGGCAAGAGACAGAGATTATTTAAGATGGGCTGTAGTGAATGCAACGTTCTGTTGGAGATCTGACTAGAGACAAAGATTATTTAAGACGGGCTGTAGTGAATGCAACGTTCTACAAAGGACTATGTGATCGTGATGTAAAAGAGACACAATGACCTAGTGACAGTCATTTTGGTGGACAATACTCAAGGTAGACGAGGCAAAGGCAGACACAGACTAAACTCAAAACATCAACATATGACAACATATGTACCTGTCAAATCAAAAAACGGGGTGAGAGAGTGTTCAAAAACACAATATGACCATGAAGGCCCATGCATATGTTAATGATTATGCGTTAACATGGCACTAATGTCCTATTTCCCATGTGCTTTAAAGGCTACAGTCATTTTGAAATAATTACATACATTTGAGCTTTGAATAATTCATCACCAATTACAATGTGAATGAAAGGACATCCATCTAAAATGCTGCTATAGACAAAGCATGTTAGCAATATCTATGTCGAGTGATAATCAGTACATGACTCATGCAACAAACGGAGGATATTTGCCCTTTCGCACATAACATTTTATGTCTACCGAACTTTCAGTGGTATGAAATGACACGATGCAATATATACAGTGTCAAAATTGTTTATTTAGCTAATTACTAACAGAGAGCTGAATCTATAATGGAATATGTCCGCAAATGGTTTCTCATTTCTTTTCTCTCTTTTTTTTTTTTTTTTGTATTTTGAAATGGTAATGTTATATGCAATAATTCATCTTTAGTTTTCTTCTTCCAACACCATTATTGTCTTTGACATGGCCACAGTTATTGATAAATTACATGTTTCCATGTCTGCTGTCATATGTTCATATTACATGTTGAATCATTTGATTTGTTACTTCATCTCGGGCCGAGCACTGCAGATGCGGTATAAATCAAGTACAATGCCTGCTGACGAAGGTGATCATGTCTCTCCACAACTTTCTGTCTGCACAGTTAATTAAATTTTCTGTTGTTGACCTTCCGCTAAGCCATTCTCTTTATCTATCTGGCATCTTTTCTTTTTGCTTCCTTCTATCTCTTCGCCTCTCAATTTTTTCAGTTATGTTTATATATTCCAGCACTTTCCTTCTCATTACATGTCCAAAAAGTGATGATTGTTTCTTCACAATATGTTGGAATTTTTTCTCTCTTTGCTTTGGCCTCTTTCATAACGTTTTCATTACTCTTCTTAGCTGACCATTGTATTCTCAATATTCTGTAGTAAAACCACATTTCAAAAGCCTCCAGTGATTGTCTTGTCTGTTGTCTCATTGTCCATTATTCACATCCTTATGCTCAACATAAGATTGAGGATATTTGTTTCTTATTTCTATTGTCAAAAATTGATTGCACAATATCTTCCTCATTTTTTGAAAAGCTGCTTTGCCTGAGGTTCTTCATCTCACCTCAGATGTACATCTACCATCTGAGGTAAATATTGTTCCCAGATATTTAAATTTAGTTACTGTTTTAATATTGTTCCACTTGTCGTTATTGTGCTTTGAGGTGCTATCTTTTTCTTTGTTGCTACCATTACTTCTGTCTTTTTGCTATTAAGGCCGACTACTTACTAACAAATTTAAGAATTAATTAACTAACTAAAACACTAACATCCTAATTAAATGCATTTATCATTAGAATATTTCTAAACAAGGTAATTCAGTGCCAAAACTGTAACACATGAATGTAATTGCGGTTATACAACAAATAGATGTTGTCATACAATGATTTTGCTTTTCATAATTAGGCCTTTGTACTCACTGATTTCTATATATTATTTGCGTGTACCGGTCCTAGTGGTAAAATGATGAGCTTATATTCTTGTCAGATGTGACAATCGTTTTGAACCAGCAATTTTGCGCGTCTTTAACCAGTTGGAGGGCTTGATGATACTATTAGAGTAAAAGTGCAATATTTGTGTGTCTAAGGACAATATTAGTGATACTGTTTGGAAAATATTTATTTCGAGTTTTGTCTTTGGAAGTACATTCAACTCAATGGCAGGACGATTGCAGGGAAAGGTTGCCATAGTAACAGGATCCAATTCTGGTATCGGAGAAGCTATTGCCCTCACTTTTGCCTCGCAGGGAGCAAGTGTCACGTTGTGTGGACGAGACAAAGATAGACTGAAGTCTGTGCTTGATAAGGTCGTGAAGGTCAGTGGAGGTCACAAGGATCGATTCATTACAGTTGCTGGAAATTTAACTGATCACGGAGTTCAGAAAGAGACTATCGATCAAACAGTGAAGAAATTTGGACGTTTGGACGTTCTTGTAGCAAATGCTGGCATTGTCGATTTCAAACTATCTGTGTATGATGCTACAGAGGAATCCTACAACAGTGTCATGGATACAAACCTCAAGTCTGTGTTCTTCCTCATACAGCGGGCAGTTCCTCATCTGGAGAAGTCTAAAGGCAACATCATCAGCATTTCTTCTATTCTTAGCAGCATGCCCTGGCCAAATCTGACAGTTTATTGCATGTCAAAGGCAGCTCTTGATCATCTGATAAGTTGTCTGGCTTTTGATTTAGGAGTTAAAGGAATTAGAGTGAACTCCGTACTTCCTGGATATATCCCAACAAATATCTTTAGGTACAGTGGGGATAATATGGAAAAAGTCATGAGTGCCCTCTCGAAAGCAAGCGATGCCGAACAACCACTAAAGGAAAGAGTTTTAAGTGTAGATGACATTGCTGATATTGTGGCGTTTCTAGCGTCGGATGCTGCGGGTTGTATTACTGGAGAACATGTTAAAGTTGACGGAGGAAGGAGCTATGGTGGAACTTCTGCAACGTTTACAATTTAGCAATAATTCTGATTAGCATTTACAAAACAAAACATTGTTATCAAAATATAATCAGGTTTTTCAGGAGAATATAATAGTCAGCAATATAGTTATTGCTCTTATATCCCGCATGTAGCAACACATTTATATACGAAAACTCAACATTACAAACAAATATATCCATGAAACACATTTTATTATTTGCTTTAGACAGATTTTTACGTGGTGGCGTCAAATAATTTGTAATTTATTTGTAATTCATTTGTAATATAATTAAATAAGCAAACAGAAAACAATAATCCTGAAAATTTTCAGTTTATCAAAAATGAATAAATTCCTCAGCGAAATTTGAGATTTTCTTCATTTATGGATAAGTATTTTGTTTTACGGTTGTCGAAGCTATAGAGTTCTTCATCTAATGCCCCAAGGTGACGAATTATCAGAAATTCACAAATAGTTTTATGGATGTTTTAAAAAAAAAGTAATATTAGCTTCACGAATTTTTTTTTTACTGCAACATTGACTTTATGAATTTTTTTTAAAATGTAAAATTGGCTTTATAATTTTTTTTTTAATTTAAAATTGGCTTCATAAATTTGAAACAAAAATGTAAAATTAGCTTTATGATTTTAAAAAAATGTAAAATTGGCTTTATGAATTTCAAAATCTATCAAATTGTCCGAAGTTATTATAAATGTAAACCACGTTATCTCAACGCATTTCAACATTTTCTCCTAATTTATGTATACAAGTATACATATATACATATATATATATATTTATATATATATATATATATATATATAAATGAAGAGGATAGAAGGGAAATTATAACAGGAACTTAGTACAGGCAGCCTTTATAGGTGGCAGAACTATCCGGGACTACTTTACAGACATCTTTAAGAAGTGTAGAGAATATTAGGTATAAGTTGTGAGCATGTTTCATAAATCATGGTCATGCTACATGACTTGTGGTAGGAATATAGACGGTATTATAAATTATCAAACGTATTATATATTTAATTAGTTAGCTTGTTAGTTGGTTAGTGAGCTTTTTAGATAGTTACTTAGTTAGCGAGTTAGTTAGTTTGTTTGTTTGTTTGTTAGTTAGCGACTTAGTTAGTTAGCTAGTTAGTTTAGTTAGCAAGCTAGCTAGTTAGTTTGTAGGTCAGTTAGCGAGTTAGCTAGCTAATTAGTTAATTATGTAATTATCGAGTTTGCTAGTCAGTTAGTTAGCGAAATAGCCAGTTAATTTGGTAGTTAGTTAGCGAGCTAAATGGTTAGTCAATTATGTAGTTAGCGAGCTTGCTAGTCAGTTAGTTAGTTAGCTAGGCCTTTTAAAGGTAGTGGCAAAATGGATACCATCATCAAAATAATGATCTTTCAGGTTAATGGCCAATATTTTGTCACGCTAATTATTTTTGTTACTTCCCTTAGATAGGGGAGATCATGACATTTTATAATCTGAACAGTAGCGCTTATGTTTAGAGTTCATCACTGTGAACATGTATGTATCTTTGTGCCTCTGCGATTCAATACCAAATCTGAAACAAGTGCAACGCGTCAAATACTTGGACACAATAATAACATCAGATGGAAAATGCACCACAGAAATAAAAAGCAAATAGCTCAAGTCAAAATAGAATCTTAGAAAATAAAAAACGAATTATGTAACAAGCCTATGTCAATAGAAGTGAGAACAAGATTTCATCGTTGCTATATAGAGCCAATCCTGACCTATGGAAGCGAATCATGGAAGTAGACAAACAAATGAAAAAGATAATTAGAGGCCACAGAGATGGGATTTCTCAGAAAAATGTTAAAAGTTTCACGGACAGCTAAAAAGACAATTGAGGAAGTTCTCAAAGAGGCTAAATAAAAAAAAATTAGCTCCTTAAAACATCAGAAAGAAACAATCAACATTTTTCGGGCACACCACGAGAAGAGGAAAATTTGAATACTTGGTAACAACTGGCATAAAACAAGGAAAAAGAGATCGTGGACGACAAAAAGAGAGAAAATATTAGATAGCTAGGTGGCATGGCATGGAAAACAGTCAACAACTGCACTGATACGATGCACTTTTTATAGATGATTGTAGAAGGAAATGATCGCCTCCGCCAACCAGTATGGCACATGATGATGATGACTATTGTTCAGTGGCAACTAGACTACCATCTCATTTCAATTGCTAGCAATGGTAAACATACTGTCATCCACTATGTACACACCATCTCTGCACTTTTTTTTCAAGAGGTATGTTTGTAATGTCACTTTAGTCCATATCAAAAATCAAAACACAACTCAAGGAGCCTTCAATAAACGTTATGAGAACATCAGACCCAAGGGTCGACCACGAAAAAGATGGATCGGTTGATTATTAGAAGCAATAGGAAACATAACAGCTGAAGAGGCGAACGCAAGAGAAAAAGACCGCAAATTGTATCTCCCCTCGACGCTGAAAGGCAAATGAGGACGGAAAGAAGAAACATGGTCATTAAATAAGAAAACAGAACAGAAAATGGACGCCCTGAAAATGTAAATTTATTTAGAGACAACAACTAAATGTCATCTTGGAGGGGAAAGTACAAAATAGACGAGGCAGAGCAGACCAAGACTAAAGTGGACAAAAACATCAAAAGATAGAGAGGTGACATATGATAAAGTACACTATCAAGACAAACAATAAAATGCACCACCATGGTAGCTAACCTTCGATGTCGAAACGACACCAATGAATGAATGAAACCAACTTAGCAGAGCAAGCAAATAATAATAAAAACGAAAAAAAAAAACACCCTTACAAACTTCGCATGTGTTATGTAAGGATCTGGCCCCGACAAACTAGAAACCGAAGAGAATGCAACTTGTCATTTTGGGGATTCAATAAACCAGATGGTTTGTGTCATGGAAAAATAGAAGACCTACAAGAACACTTAAATAGACTCAACAGCTCAGGCACAAAATACAACATGAAAACCAACATAACAGGAAGTCATGAATATCTAAAAAAAAAAAATATAACATCATAACTATAGACGGCAGACAACTCAAATAAATCATCACCATGTGTCATACCGGTTGACGTAGGCGATCATGTCTTTCCACAATCTTTTATCTACAGTGCATCGTATTAGTTCTCTTGTTGAGTTTTTCATACCATGACACCAAGCTATCCAGTACTTTCTCTCGTTGTCGTCCGCGATCTCTCTTGCCTTTTATTTTGCCAGTTGTGAGTTGTGACCAGGTATTCCAACTTTCCTCTTCTCATGATGCCCGAACAATTTTGATTCATTCTTTCTGATGTTTTTTAGGAGTTCCGTTTTTGCGTTTGCCTCTTTGAGAATTTCTTCATTGTTCTTTTCAGCTGTCGAGGGAACTTGAAACATTCTTCTGAGAGATCCCATCTCTGTGGCCTCTAATCGTCTTTTCATTTCTTTAAAATAAATAGAGGAATTTAAATACCTAGGAAGTGTAGTGACAAACATCAATTTTCAAACAACAGAGACAGGCTAAAGATACAAGACAGGTTTAAATCATTGGACAGCTATCACCACTATTGTCCAACAAGGAAATAACTCTAGAGGCAAACGGGGACTCTACAAAACAAACGTCTTCCCAATGTTGTGCTACCAATGCCAATCGTGGACCCTAGATGCACGGAGAATAAGAAAAATAACCTCAACTGAGATGAAAGGTCTTAGACGGATGACAGGAAACAGCTTGAGAGATAAGATCAGAAAAGAAAAACTGGGAGAAAAGCCGGGAATAATTCTCGCCATAGAATATATAAGGAAACAACAGATAAAATGGTTTGGCCAAATGATAAGGTAGGAAGGTCAAAACACAACACAACGAGCCCTCAATAAACGTTGCGAGAATACCAAACCCTAGGGCCGACCACGAAAAAGATGAATTGATGGAATATTAGAAACACTAGGAAACATAACAGCAGCAGAGGCAAACAGAAGAGCAGAAGACCGCAAATTATATTTCCCTTCGACGCTGAAAGGTAAATTAGGAAAGAAAGAAGAAAAAGAAACCAGATTTCTGATCGGTTGAAGACTGAGGAGTGTACTTATGCATGCGTATTGAGTGAATCAATGAACCTGATCCGCGAAGTAGAGTCAGGTTTAAATCGTTGTCAATGGTTGGCATGATATATAGATCCAAGATTTGGAGCATAACCTTTCCTTATTGTCCGGTCCATGCTGGCGTTGAGATCAAACGACAGTGCGGACAGACTGGCCGGGTCGACAATATTAGCTTATGTACAGTTATTGGATTGGACAGATATCATTAGCAATCGACGGGAGATGGGTAAATCAATGACTTTGACAAAAGTATAAATACATAGCTTTCAATGTGAAATGGAAATGAAGAATGTGTTGGCAGAAAATAACAGAGATGTTATAGACAAATGAGAAGATTTGTCAACTAACACCGAAAAAACAAAACTTAGTCGTTGTGAGCTGATGAACATATTTAGGAGAAGATCGGGGCACTTGTGGATGTTTAATGAGAACTGTGCTGATGATCCTAATTTAACATAATTTTACACATAAGAAATCAAACTTTCATATGATGGTTCAGTCAAAACTAAACTAGTCTCCTATGTAAAAGTAATTATCGTCATAATTTAAACTATTACAATTCGGTGATGGAACTGTAACAGAGTAATTGTAATGAAGTACGCATGCAATAGGGAGCCGCGATAGCTCAGTGGTTAGTGAACTGGACTACAAAGGACAAGAGGTAGGGTTCGATCCCAACCGACGGCTTCAGGTTCACCAAGCCTTTATTGGGTCCCGGATTTTTTTCTGGGAAAGTAAAGCGGCACGGGAGTAATACCGACCACATTACCCTAAAAAAGCATGGGCCGAGGGTCTGTAAAATGTATGGTCACTAACACCATATTCCCTATACGCCACTTGGCGTGACAGGGGTACTTTCCTTTTTTTTTACTATGCATGCAATGGTTAGAGCCATTGCATACGTCAAAAATACGTAAGGTCACGTTTGTCTATGTCCCTGGACATGCGGGAGTAAAGGGGAATGAAAGAGCGACAGGTTGGCTAGCTGCGCTGTCTTTGAAGACGGTCAACCATTGCATCGAACGGACATTATCAATACCCTCCGAGATGTGGGAAGAGCACAGGACTTCAACAACCACGAAGCCACGTCACTCCTTCGGATGAAAGCGATGGGAGTTAAGATGGGCACAGCCAGAAATGAGAAATTTAGTGGGCGTGTTAGACGGCTTATCAACCAACACAAAACTGGAGTTGTCAGTCGCTGGACACTGAGGGACTTGCTGAGGATGTGATCTGAGCACCTATGGACATGTTTGGAGTGCAAAACGATGACCCGCAAATAACTCAGTAACAGAAATGTCAGTTAGTGACTTACTTTTTTTTCCGAAGTAGACCATAGCACTAAATGAGATGTGTGTAAATCAGGCCTAGAACTTTCATATTGAATGTGAATACATGTTAGAATATGTTAACAAGCCAGAACTGTATAAGTATTACTTTGAGGGTTGCATTATTACTGGAGAGAAATAGACCGAACGTCTGTTGTGTTATTGATGCAAGTTATTTTCTAATATATTTTAATTGTGTTTTTCTCTTGAGACAAGTACATTCACTGCCATGACTGGTCGACTGCAAGGTAAGGTTGCCATAGTAACGGGCTCTAGCTCCGGAATCGGAGAAGCTATTGCCCTCACTTTTGCCGCACAGGGAGCAAGTGTCACGTTGTGTGGACGAAACAAAGATAGACTGAACTCTGTGCTTGAGAAGATCGTGAAAGTCAGTGGAGGACACAAGGACCGGTTCATAACAGTTGCTGGAGATTTGAATGACCAGGGAGTTCGGAAAGAAATAGTTGACAAGACAGTGAGGGCATTTGGAAGTTTAAACATTCTTGTGGCAAATGCTGGCCTTGCTGACATGAATCTGTCATTGCGGAACACTACAGAGGAATCCTACAATATTATCATGGATACCAATCTCAAGTCCGTGTTCTTCCTCATACAGCAGTGTTTGCCTCATCTGGAGAAGTCCAAAGGTAACATCGTTACCATTTCTTCTACTTTAAGTACTATGGCTTGGCCAGATCTGACAGTTTATTGCATGTCTAAAGCAGCTCTTGATCATATGGTAGGTTGCCTGGCTGTTGATTTGGGAGTCAAAGGAATTCGTGTGAATTCAGTCCTTCCTGGATATATCCCAACAAATGCTTTAAGAAGCGCTGGGGAAAATATGGAGGCAATCCTGCGTGAATTTTCGAAAGAAAGTGAAACTCAACAACCGTTAAAAGGTAGAGTTTTAACTGTAAATGACATCGCTGAATCTGTGACGTTTCTGGCATCTGATGCTGCAAGTTGTATTACCGGAGAACGTGTTAAAGTTGATGGCGGTAGAAGTTTCGCTGGATTTTCTGATCCTGAAATTTCTAAAAAATAAAGACATTTGCGTCAATCTTGTATTGTTTGTAATAATCAGGATTTTATATACTTGGATTTTATCATGTGATTTGACGAAGTGTCTTAAACAATTAAATGTCATATATGTGATGTTTGCTTTACATAACTTAACATGTAACAAAACATGTCGTGATATAATAAAACATTGTAGTCAACACTACCTCTACATAGGGAGTAATTCAGCAATGGTCCGATGTTGATATCTTTACATTTGTTATGGAATGACGTGTTTATTAATGTTTAAAAAAAAAGTAAAGTGTCCCGTCACGCCAAATGGCGTATAGGGAATATGGTGTTAGTGACCATACTTTTTACAGACATTCGGCACATGTTTTTTCGGGTAATGTGATCGGTAATACGCCCATGCTGCTTTATTTTCCCAAATAAATCCGGTACCATTTTAGGACTGGGTGAACCCGGAATCCGTCGATCAGGATCGAACCCGACCTCTAGTCCTTTGTAGTCCAGTTCACTAACCACTGAGCAATCGCGGCTCGCAATTAACGTTAATATGTTAAATAATTTATGAACTTTTTAAAATAATAAACAGAAAATATTTCCCAAAATTGTTAGGTGCATAAGATGCGAATCAAATATTGATTGTAGTTGTGTTTTCTTGTTATCTTAATAAAATCAACATTTCATGTTTAAAAGCGATAGAGTATTAAATGGTTTGTGGAGTAATGAGATGTGTAAGCATGTGCAGACTTGAGTATCATAAGTGTTTTAAAAATGACGTAACGGTTTTAACGTTATCGTAGGATCAACTTACAGTTGTTATAGGAAGTCACCTTTTCAGTTGAGCAATGATTACAGAATTAAAACAACAAAATTACTTACATACACAAAACACACACAAACATATACACGCACACATATTATATATATATATATATATATATATATATATATATATATATATATATATATATATATATATATATACAGATGTGTGTGTTCCATTTGAAACATGCATCAAATCATTTTTTTTTATTTTTTAATACGTAAATACACACAAATACATAGATACACACATTTTTCTCAAGGTTTTATTTCTAAAGTTATCAATAAACAAATGTCCTTTTCTTTCATGTTTGAATAAGGAAACTGATGATATTTTGCTGCTAAGCCACAAACACAACGGGAGCCGCGATAGCTAAGTGGTTAGTGAACTGGACTAAGTAAAGCAGCACAGGCGTAATGCCGACCACATTACCGCAAAAATCATTTGCTGAAGATCTGTAAAATTTATTGTCACTAACACCATATTCCCTAAGTTATTGCATAGTTGGTCTAGATTTGTTCTCAAGTCATCTAGTTGAATGTTTCTGGGGGTTTATCGAGCATTCTATCTAAGAATCAAAACAAGGGGTAAAATGAAGACAAAGGAAAAGATAGATAGATGGAATAAAAACACGTATTCAAAAACCAACACATTTCTTTGTTTCCAGAAACCAGATACACTATAGAAAGATGTTCCATTTATGAAAATAGAGAATCAAAGAACAAGCAATGAAATGTCTAGAGACACCATAGTTATACTGACAACACCCTCATTTCTCTGTGACGCTTGCTATACCAGCAACTATATTGAAAGAAAGAAAGCAAGAAAGAAAGAAAGAATGAAAGAAAGAAAGAAAGCAAGAAAGAAAGAAAAAGACTTAGAGAGTCATTATTTTGTAATTAAATTGTGTAGTTGGGCACGCTTTTAAAATAGTCACAGTGCTGATTGTTTCAGGTAGATGGAGTTGACCTCAGTGAATTGGTTATTTCGTATGATCATTTATATTAATATATTTACAGTTACATTATATACCTTTATATATATATATCACTGTCTCGAATGTGTTCAGTTAAGGGCCATAACAAACTAAACCAAGTTGGTTAATTCAGCTTGCAGTGCTCTTTTCGATGAATGATTTTTTATATTTCCAGTACGACAAAACGACATTGCATACCCGTTAATGAAACCCTTAGAGGAAATGACGCCAATTAATAACAATTGCAATAATGATATCTTTAAAAGTAAAATGAAATAATCCTGGAAATGTGCACATACGTTTTTTTATTTCGTTGTTATGATTATAATTTAGTCTGATGGATAAACAAGTGGCCTTATCTTTCCGATTTGGTTAAGACAAATTGTTATTTAGTTGTTAATATCTCCCTTTATGATACACTATTATAATTGTATCCCTTTGCATGCCTTTTTTTATTTTTTATCATTTCAGTATGTATCATTTTTCGAATTTAAAAGTTAGAAATAACGAAAGCTGCCATATCAAAATTTGATCGGTTGAACAGAGCCTATATTTTTTTAACATTCTCACACAAATTGCTTCAAACAAATATGTGAGAAAACGAGAATTTTTCTTTGTCATTGTATTGATTTCTTTCCCTATTTTGTTAAAAAGACAACAAATGATAGATATTAATTAATATCTCAAAGACTGCGTTCTTTGAAAATGGCGCATTTTTTTCTGTTCATGCTGTTCTATTGAACGAGCAGAGTTCTGGATAAATGGTGCGCAGCTCAAAACTGGATCGTAACGGGTTAGCACAATAAATAATTAAATAACAATAATCTTATCTAAAGTAGGGGCAACATTTAATATTTAGAACGTGTAATCTCAGCCTATTATTTGACTTTCTCAAACATCTTTAATCAAGGTTTGCTCAAGCGATAATTCCACTGCTTTAACGAGCTTCTCAGTTCTCCCAACCCTACAGGTTTGCTTCCGAATGAGCTGAACTTGAACCCTTCCCATAATTTTGTTTCAGAATCTTTAAACCTCCCTAACTTAGTCAGTTAGTAGAATGTAAAAAAAAAGTAAAGTACCCCCCGTCACGCCAAGTGGCGTATAGGGAAATATGGTGTTAGTGACCCTATATTTTACAGACCTTCAGCACATGAGGGGGGTAATGTGGTCGGTATTACGCCCGTGCTGCTTTACTTTCCCAGAAAAAATCCGGTACCCATTTAAGGCTGGGTGAACCCGGAGCCGTCGGTTGGGATCGAACCCTACCCCTTGTCCGTAGTAGTCCAGTTCACTAACCACTGAGCTATCGCGGCTCCCACTAATTTTTAGGGAATTAGTAAAACCCAGGTGTCCTCGCCAGGGAACGAACCCCGGCTGTTGCCGTGGTAAGCCAACCGCCTATCGATTGCGCTAACCGGGCACCCTTAGTAGAATGTAGTTAAGATAAATATATCACAATTTCAAACATGTGTAACCTTATTTCTTACGACAAAAGATTTTTCTTTACGTCTTGTAATTTCAACTAAAACCAAGTATACATGTTTCACTCTGTTTTGAATTAGTAGTGTGTTATATATTTTTCCCCTGCAGAAATTGTTCTTCGGTTTCATGTCTTTTTTTTTTTTATTAACTGCATGAAAATCACAATGTATATACCAGTCTTTTGAAATAAATATTATATTTCTTTATAACAAATGATTGTCTTATGCTTTACTATATTCACTTTGTGTTTTAGCAGAATAATAAAATGGTCAAATGACTACATATGTGTATGTGATCTAATTTTAAGTGACTATGTGACTAAACAAAAATAAAGGACTCAGCCTTAATAGCAAAAAAGACAGAGGTGATGGTAACAACAAAGAAAAAGATATCACATCAGTGCAAAATAAACACAAGTGGAACAAATATTAAAACAGGTAAATTAATTTAAATATTTGGGAACTTTGTTAACCTCAGACGGAAGATGTACAAAAGATGTGAGATGCAGAATGGCTCAGGCAAAAGCAGAAAAAACATCAGAAAGAAGCAATCAACATTTTTCGGGCACATCATGAGTAGAGGAATGTTGGAATACTTGGTTACAGCTGGCAAAATAAAAGGAAAGAGAGATCGATGACGACAAAAAGAGAAAACACTGGATAGCTTGGTGTCATAGCATGGAAAACAGTCAACAACAGAACTGATACGATGCACTGTAGATAGAAGATTGTGGAGGGACATGATCACCTACGCCAACTGGTATGGCACATGATGATGATTTAGGATAAACCTTTACATTAATTTAGAAGACAATGTAATTATTAAGTGTTTAGTGCCTTTCTTCCATTGATAGATGGGATCAAGTGTTTTAAATGTCTTAGTGTGGCAACATTTGATTGGACAGTACGCGTGTGGAGGCTCACCAGTGCTGTTAGATTGGTTTCTATATGTAACGTGGTATGATATTACCACATTCACCACATATGTAGGGCCTACTTATGATGACGTATATATACATATACATATCAGCTCAATTACCCTTGCCATAAGGCGTAACGAGTGACTTACTACACATACCAGCGGCGGATCACGGACTCGAAACTTGAGGAGATAAGGACCTGAGACCCAACCTTTGGGTTGACATTTAACCTGATAATTAGCGCCATAAATGTTACTGATGTTTCCGCTTTGTGTGAAATAGATTTATTCAGTTATCACCGTCAATTTTCATAATTACCTCATAATGTCTTAGTTATATGCATTGTACAGTATAGTGGTATAGTAGCCTCCGTCAGTCACAGTTGACTATGAATTTGTCAGCGCCCCTAGAAATGTTTATTTCTTTTCTTTCCTTTCACCGTGTGTTCTATGAATCTGTCTATTCCTTGTTTCAGTTGGACCTTTAGAGTGTGTTCCAGAGATTGCGGTCTGCAGCTATTTCTTCCCATGCTGCAGGGTTTATGTTCAGAGTCTTCATGCCGCGTTTACACACGTCTACAAATCGAAGTTTTGGGTGCTCCCTAGTCCTTTTACCCCCCCCCCCCCCCCCCTGCCAATTGTCTATAGATTATATCCCTTGGTATGCTGCCATCTTTCATACGTTGTACACGGCCAAGCCAACGTAACCTATTTATTTGAGCAGTGTGTAGATGTTAGGGACGCATGTGCTAGTCATGACCTCCACGTTTGTCACTTTATCCGTCCAGGTGATACCAAGCATGCGGCGTAGACATCGCATATTGAATGCATTTAATCTTCTCTACTGCTTTACAGGTTGTGCAATGCATTGTTATGCACTATAAATTATGAATGAACATGGTTTTTCTGCTAATGAACATTTCTTACAGTTCTGTTAAGTTTTTTTTAAAACTCTTTTAGTACAGAAGCTTTTTATCGATGCAACAGAAGAGATTTTACAGACAAAACGTTTCATGGTTTTAAGAATCAATCTACATATTAATATTTATCTAACATATAATATATTATATATGAATTTTTAGATAATTGAACAAGTACTGAAAGAGTCAATATAAAGACACAGAACAATGATTTAAGGATATAATAGAAACACTGGCATAGTGTTAGTCTATACTTCTATACGTTGCGATAAAGAGTAAATGAAAACAATAATCTTATTAGTTGAACCACTGTTGTCATGGCAACTGAGTTGTGATTGCTGAAATTAATAACTGACCTAGTTCTCGTACACAGTGCAAGGTCGATAGATGTCGTGTTTTAGTAGGTTTAATCTACATACACATTGAAGCCTTTTTATTAGTAACGGCTCGAATTATTTGAACTATACCACAGCAGATTTGGCAATACAAAGGTTCGTTGTATATGGACATTTAACTCCTTGAGAAGAAATATGTGATTGTGCTATGTCGTGTAATAAAATTTTAGAGAAGCCGTGGACTTCGTTGACATCTCTGAATATTTGCTATGTCACGTACACATATATGGCGATATTGTGAATGTGAGTTCAAACAGAGCTTGGTGCCCTGGTAATAGTATTACGTTTTCGAATCACGAAATAAGAACATTTGTCGCTGTCTTACACTGACAAAGTGAGTTAGAGAAAACCAGATAAAACGTGGAGAGCGAACATCACAAAGGATGTATAGTCTACATAGAACTCGTCCCTCAAGTTAGGTTTAAAGATTCAATAATTAGTCTTAGATCTGCTTTCACAGGAGATTTCGTAATTCTTGAAAGAGTGTTTATTTAAAGGCACATTCTATATCAGAAAACAGTCTGTAGCTACAAGCGGTTTAGATTGAGCATTACTGGAAGGCCCGACTTCGGTGATTTGTAGAGAGTTTGAATTGTTACTCGTTAGATGATGAGTGTTCCAAGATTAAAACCTACCACAGACTGTTATAGTCATTTATTAGTTAAGACATAACAGAAGAGTACATGAGAACGAGGTATTCACAGCGATCACGTGGCCTTAACGTCAACGTCGCTTTGGAAGCTCTATATATTCACATCATTTCAGAGTCACTAAATGTAAGAGAGATAATACAATATTAGAGTAATGTATTTTTTATCAGCATAGAGGAAAAAAGGTAAGATGCAGAATGGCTCAGGCAAACACAACTTTCCAAAAAATGAGGAAGATACTATGCAATCCATTTGTGACAAAAGAAAAAAAAGAAAAAAAGAGTTCTTAATTGTTACGTAGAGCCAGTCTTAACATATGGATGCGAATCTTGGACAATAGGACAACAGACAAAATAATCACTGGAGTCTGTAGAAATGTGGTTTTACAAAAGAATTTTGAGAATACCATGGACAGCTAAAAAGAGTAATGAAGATGTTCTGAGAGAGGTCAAAGCAAAAAGAGAGCTAATTTCCAATATTAGGAAGAAACAATCATAATTTTTTGGCCATGTAATGAGAAGGGAACAACTGGAATATATTGTAAAAACTGGAGAAATTGAGGGGATCAAAGAGAGAAAATACCAGACAGCTTAAGAGAATGGCTTGGCAGAAGGTCTACAACAGAAATAATAAAGAACTGTCGAGATCGAAAGTTGTGGGTGAGATATCATCACCTACGCCAGTAGGCCCGGTACTTGATGATGATGTGAAACATGGAGAACAAAAAAAATGACAATCATGAAGATAACAGATCTTTTGTAATGGATGTTTCGAAGGATAAAATTATGGAAATGGCAGGACAAAATCACTAACATAGAATTATGGAAATGTACCAGTCAAATACCAGTGGATAAAGAGATGCAGCGAAGACAATGGCGCTGGATATGACACACACTGCGGAAGCCAACTGAGAGTGTAATACAACAGGTCCTTTTTTGGAACCCCCAAGGAAAAAGAAAAAAAGGAAGACCATGATAAGACAGATGGAAGCAGAGATGAATAGTCATGGAATGATCTTCGAAGAATCTACGAGAGATGGACAAAACAAGTACATGTACTTTGGCGAAAAGTATAAATACATGGCTATCTATGTGAACTGGGAATGAATGACCGTGTTGGCTGAAAAGAACAGAAATGTTATAGACATATGAGAAGATTTGTGAACCAACACCTAGATAGCACAATTTAGTCGTTGTGTGCTGATGAACATTTTGAGGAGATCAGAGCACTTGTGGATGTTTAATAATAACTGTGGTGATGATCCTAATTTAACATACTTTAAAAGATAAGAAATCAAACATACATATTTTGGTTCAGACAAAACTAAACAAGTCCACTATGTAAAAGTAATTATCGTCATAATTTAAACTATTACAATGAAATTCAGTGATATAAATGTAACAGAGTAATCGTAATGAGGGTTATATAACACAATAAATCTGTCTTGCAGTTACTTTGTTTTTTTTTCCGAAGTAGACCATAGTACTAAATGCGTGGTGTGTAAATAAGGCCTAGTAGACAGATAATGAATGTGAACACATGTTAGCATATTTTGCCAAGTCAAAACTGTATAAATATCACTTTGATGGTTGCATTGATACTGGTGAGAAGTAGACCAAACGTGTGCTGTGTTATTAATGCACGTTATTTTCTAAAATATTCTTTTTGTGTTTTTGTCTTGAGACAAGTGCATTCACTACAATGACTGGTCAACTGCAAGGCCGGGTTGCCATAGTAACGGGCTCTAGCTCCGGGATCGGAGAAGCTATTGCCCTCACTTTTGCCGCACAGGGAGCAAGTGTCACGTTGTGTGGACGAAACAAAGATAGACTGAACTCTGTGCTTGAGAAGGTCGTGCAAGCCAGTGGAGGGCACAAGGACCGGTTCATAACAGCTGCTGGAGATTTGAATGACCAGGGAGTTCGGAAAGAAATAGTTGACAGGACAGTTAAAACGTTTGGAAGTTTAAACATTCTTGTGGCAAATGCTGGCATTGCTGACATGAATCTGTCATTGCGGAACGCTACCGAGGAATCCTATAATATTATCATGGATACCAATCTCAAGTCCGTGTTCTTCCTCATACAGCAGGCATTGCCTCATCTGGAGAAGTCCAAAGGTAACATCGTTACCATCTCTTCTATTTTAAGTGTTATTGCTTCGGCACATTCGACAATTTATTGCATGGCTAAAACAGCTCTTGATCATATGACAGGTTGCCTGGCTGTTGATTTGGGAGCTAAAGGAATTCGCGTGAATTCAGTCCTTCCTGGATTCATCCCAACAAATGTTTTAAGATGCGCTGGGGAAAATATGGAGGCAATCAAGAGTAAACTTTCGAAAGAAAATGAAGCCCAACAACCGTTAAAAGGTAGAGTCTTAACTGTAAATGACATCGCTGAATCTGTGGCGTTTCTGGCATCTGATGCTGCAAGTTGTATTACCGGAGAACGTGTTAAAGTTGATGGCGGTAGAAGTTTCGCTGGAGATTCTGAAACAGACATTTCTAAAAGATAAAGACATTTGCGTCAATCGTGTATTGTTTGTAATAATCTGTATTTTATACACCTGTATTGTATCATGTGTTTTGACAAAGTGTCTTAAACAAATAATAGTCAGATATGTGATGTTTGCTTTACATAACTTAACATGTAACAAAACATGTCGTGATATAATTAAACATTGTAGTCAACACTGCCTCTACAAAGGGAGTAATTCAGCAATGGTCCGATATTGATATGTTTACTTTTGTTATGGAATGACGTGTGTATTCATGTTTTTAAAAAGTAAAGTGCACCGTCTCGCCAAGTAGCGTATAAGGAACATTGTGTTAGTGACCATACTTTTTACATATCTTTGGCACATCTTGGTGTAATGTGGTCGGTTTTACGTCCGTGCCGCTTTAATTTCCCAGAAAAATCAGGTACCTGTTTAAGGTTGGGTGAGCCGGAATCTTTGTATTTAAGTTCACTAACCACTGAGCTATCGCGGCTCCCAATTAATGTTAAGATGTTAAATAATTGATGAATTTCCTAAAATAATGAACAAAATATTTCCCAAAATTGTTAGGTGCATAAGAAGCGTATAAAATATTGCTTGTAGTAGTGTTTTCTTGTTATCTTAATAAAATCAAAATTTCATGATTAAAGCTATAGAGTATTTCATCGTTTGTGAAATAATGAAATGGGTAAACATGTGGAGACTTGGGTATTATAAGTCTTTAAAAAATGACGTAACGGTTTGAACATTATCGTAGGATCAACTTACAACGACAGTTGTTATAGGAAGTCATCTTTTCAGTTGTGAAATGATTACAGAATTAAAACAACTATATTACATACATACCCAAAACACACAAAAACATTTACACGCACACATATATTTTATATATATATATATATATATATATATATATATATATATATATATATAAGTGGAGCCGCTATGGCTCAGTGGTTAGTGAACTGGACTACAAAGGACAAGAGGTAGGGTTCGATCCCAACAGACGGGCTCCGGTTTCTCCCAGCCCTAAAATAGTATCGTATTTTTTCTGGGAAAGTAAAGCGGTACGGGCGTATTACCGACCACATTACCCCAAAAATCATGTGCTGAAGGTCTGTAAAATTTATGGTCACTAACACCACATTCTCTATACGTCACTTGTCGTGCGGGGGCTCTGCACTTACATTTTACTTACCACAATCAAAACCCTCTTCGTAATGAAACTAAAGAATAACAAGCAATAGAAAACCATAAAATTCCAAGATGGCGTCCCAATAGGTATGGTAAAATGACTTTCAAGATGGTCACGAGCGAATGAACATAGAATGTGTAATTGTCTTTATTTGTGTGTGTAAGGAACATTGGTGTAATTTTCCTGCTAAGAACATCCCAACTTCTCTCCTCCCCACCTTTTCCTCCGAAATGATTATATTTGTTACAATAATAATAACAATAATCTATAATTAATAATTCTCGCTTGTACATGTTGTGTGGTTTGGTTTATTATTACCACTAAAGAGACATGGAATGGGTGCTTAGAATGAAACCAGACCAAACGTCATCAAGATCATTCTATGAACACCAAAACGGGGGGGGGGGGGGCGGTGTTAAGATGAAGACAAAGGAAAGGATTGGATCGCGAGTTGCGTTCGTCTCTCTGGGTCATGAATATCACAATATAAATGCCCCATCTTGGATTCCATAATGAAGTGCTGATATAGTAAAACAGTAACCTTTTGCATAGTTATAAATTTGCATTTCAAACTCATTGTAATTTAGATATAAATGTTGGTATTTAAAGTCAACAAATTGTCTACTGAGTCTCCACAAAATTAATAAAGATACGCCTTTCCTTCGGTAATTAATGCCAAGGCCGTGGTGCGTCATGTCGTTCAATAACAATTCAGTTTTGTGCACGGGATTTTCCTGAACTTAGTGTTTCTGCAATAGCCAAACTATTTTACGTGAACGACCGCACCAAATTAATGTATATATCCTAAAATGGTGTCAAATTCGAACAGGGTGAATTTAATATAATATAGCCTAAAGAAGACAACTTTTAAACTAGATCAAATTTCTCAGAGCAAAAAATATTTCTATAACGTCATCAATATTCTAAGATTGGATGCACAATTTGAAACCAAAATAACAAGCGGTTATGACGCAAAACTAATTCAGGTGTGATTATGAATTTCTGAACGGACTACACCAGAAACCAGATACACTAAAGAAAGATGTTCCATTTATGAAAATAGAGAATCAAAGAACAAGCAATGAAATGTCTGGATACACCTTAGCTATACTGACAACACCCTCATTTCTATGTGAAGCTTAAAGGCATCAGCAGCTGGATTAAAGAAAGATAGTAAGAAAGAAAGACATAGAAAAAGCAAGAAAGAAAGAATGAAAGGAAAAAAAGGAGTCATTATTTTGTAATTAAATTGTGTAGTTTGGACGCTTTTAAAAAAAAGTCACAGTTCTGATCGTTTCAGGTAGATTGAGTTGACTGCAGTGAATTGGTTATTTCTCATGATCATTTGTATAAATATATTTATAGTTACATTATATTGGTTATATTATAATATTAAATTATTTCCATGGATCAAGAAAACAGAAGGGAAGATGGACAGAATACATTAAATATCTTTATAATAATGAACGAACGGAAGTAAATATTAAGGATAATGGGGAAGGACCAGAAATACTCAGAAAAGAAGTGGAAGACGCCTTGCACAATATGAAAGCAGGCAAAGCTCCTAGACCAGATAATATAACTAAAGAAGAGATTGAAGCCATGGGTGATTTTGGAATAGAAATAATAACAAAAATATTGAATTATATATACCAGACGACTTGCTCAAATCAATATCCATAGCCCTACCAAAGAAATCAGGTGCGATTGAATGCGATGATCAACGCACAATAAACCTTAGAGTCATATGACTAAGATATTACTAAGAATCATCATGCGAAGAGTGCGAAACAAAATCAATCCAGAAATTAGCGATGAACATATTCATCGGTTTTGTTAGAGATAAAGGAACAAGCAATGCCATTTATATCATAAGATCTTTAGCTAGAAAGAGCCATAGAGGTGAAAACAGATCTATACCTATGTTTCATAGATTACACCAAGGCATTTGATATAGTAAAGTACCGATGAAATAATCACAATTTTAGAAAGTATAAACGTGGGCAGCAAAGATCTAAGAATAATAAAGAACATGTACTGGCAACAAACAGCGGCCATAAGAACTGGAAACCAATTGGGAATGTTTCAACAAATAAAACAGGGTGTTAGACAAGGTTGTGTGCTGTCACCAGATTTGTTTAATATTTAGAGTGAGATTATTTTAAGATCCATAAGGGGCATGCCTGGAATAACAATTGGAGGTCATAATACAAATAATCTAAGGTATGCTGATGATACAGTCTTTATCGCTAGGAGTGAAAATGAGTTACAAGAAATGTTGGACATTATAGTGAAAGAAAGCAAAAATAAAGGACTCAGTCATAATAGCAAAAAGACAGAGGTAATGGTAACAACAAAGAAAAAGACATCATCTCAGTGCAAAATAAAGACAAGTGGAACAATATTAAAACAGGTGAATGAATTTAAATATTTGGAAACTTTTTTAACCTCAGACGGAAGATGTACAAAAGAGGTAAGATGCAGAATGACTCAGGCAAAAGCAGCTTTCCAAAAAATTAGGAAGATACTATGCAATCTATTGTTGACAATAGAAACAAGAAAAATAGTTCTTAAATGTGACGTAGAGCAAGTCTTAACATATGGATGTGAATCATGGACAATAGGACAACAGACAAGAAAATCACTGGAGTCTATAGAAATGTGATTTTACAGAAGAATGTTGAGAATACCATGGACAGTTAAGAAGAGCAATGAATATGTTCTGAGAGAAGTCAGAGCAAAAAGGGAGCTAATTTCCAATATTAGGAAGAAACAATCATAATTTTTTGGCCATGTATTGAGAAGAGAACAGCTGGAATATATTGTAACAACTGGAAAAATTGAGGGACTAAGAGATAGAGGGAAGCAAAGAGAAAAAAATAACAGACAGCTTAAGAGAATAGCTTGACAGAAGGTCAACAACAGAAATGATAAATAGCTGCCGAGTTCGAAAGTTGTGGAGATACATGATCACCTACGCCAGCAGGCCCGATACTTGATGATGATGATGATATTATATACCTTTATATATATATATATCATTGTCTCGAATGTGTTCAGTTAATGGCCATTCCAAATTAAACCAAGATGATTCAGCTTGCAGTGCTCTTTTCACTGAAGGATTTTTATGTCTCAAATACGATAAAACGATATGGCATACCTGTTAATGCAACCTTTCTAGGAAAGGACGCCAACTAATAACAGATGCAGTACTGATATCTTTAAAAATAATATGATATAATCCCGGAAATGTGCACATACTTTTTTTATTTCGTTTTCATGATTATAATTTAGTTCGATGAAAAAACAAATAGCCTTGTCCTTCCGGTTTGGTTAAGAGAAATTGTTATTTTGTTGTTAATAAGTCACTTTATGATACACTATTATAATTGTATCCCTTTGCATGCCTTTTATTTAATTTCTTTATTATTTCAAGATGTATCATTTTTCGAATTTAAAAGTTTGAAATAACGAAAGCTGCCATATTTAAATTTGATCGGTTAAATGGAGCCAATTGTTTAACATTCTCAAACAAATTGCTTCAAACAAATATCTGCGAAAACAAGAATTTTTCCATGTAATTGTTTTGATTTGTTTTCCTATTTTGATAAAAAGAAAACAAACGATGGATATTAATTAATATCTCAAACACTGATAAGGTTGCCAATATCTCTTAGTTGGCTTTTTTTTTAAATAAAAAAATATGTGTGTGGTCCTTATTCAAATGATTTTAGTGTTCCATGTTTATATTATCTACTAGGTAGAATCGTCAGTCGATGATGCTACTGAACATGCTGAGGAGAGCATGGACACCGGAGTGTAATGATGATAACCCGCTGATAACTTAATAGATTTAGACTTTAGAGCGGCTTGGCCTCACAGCAGGCGGGGAATTCCCATATCTGTGCAGCTCCATTTCCAGCAAACAACAAAGTATCTAACTCAATCGTCCATGCTGTTGAACGTGATGCGTTCTTTGAAAATGGCGCACTTTTTTCCGTTCGTGCTGTTCAATTGAACGTGCAGAGTTCTGGATAAATGGTGCGCAGCTCAAACTGGATCGTAACGGGTTAGCATAATAAATAATTAAATAACAATAAATCTTATCTAAAGAAGGGGCCACAGTTAATAATTAGAACGTGTAAACTCAGCTTATTGTTTCACATTCTCAAACATCATTAATCAAGTTTTGCTAAAGCGATAATTCCACTGCCCTACCGAGCTTCTCATTTCTCTCAACCCTTCAGGTTTGCCTCCGCATGAGCTGAGCTTAAACCTTTTCCCATAATTTTGTTTCAGAATCTATAAACCTCCCTAACTGAGATAGCTAGTAGAAAGTAGTATAAATAAATCACAATTTCAAACAATTGTAACCTTATTTCTTACAACAAAAGATTATTTTCTACGTCTTGTAATTTCATCTAGAACAAAGTATTAATGTTTCATTCTGTTTCGAATTAGTAGTGTTTTATATACATATATTCTTTTTTCTACTGCAGAAATTGTTCTTAGGTTTCAAGTGCTTTTTGTTTATTAGCTGCGTGAAAATCACAATGTATATTACCAGTCTTTTGAAATAAATAGTATATTTCTTTATAATAAATGATTATCATATGCTTTACTATATTCACTTTGTGTTTAAGCATAATATTAAAATGGTCAAATGGCTGCATATGTGATCTAATTTTAGGTGACTATGTGACTTTGGGGAGCCGCGATAGCTCAGTGCTTAGTGAACTGGACTGCAAAGGACAAGAAGGAGGGTTCGATCCCAACTGATGGCTACCGTTTCATCCAGCCTTAAATGGGTACCGGATTTTTTTTAAGGGAAAGTAAAGCGGCACGGGCGTAATACCGACCACATTACTCCAAAAATCATGACCCGAAGCTCTATAAAATTTATGATCACTAAAACCATATTCCCTATACGCCACTTGAGTGAAAGACGGAGTGGAGTTTCGTACATGACTTGTCAGCATCGGTGAGACTCCCGGAGGTTCGTGTTAGTTGGGAGGGACTTCACAATTCGCATTGCTGGAAGACCTTATAGTCTGTTGTTTGATGTTGATGGTCTAATGACCAACTAATAACTACATCAAGCTCGGACATATGGTGCTCGTAAACCTGGGAGGGCCGACCATCTAAGGGCAGAATCCCCCTACAGAAAAGACCACGTGCTGCCTTGCAGGAAGATTGGGGACAATCAAAAGCTTAGGAAAACAAACCTGAATAAAATGCTGGCAGAAATCGGATGCACTGGGCCACTGGCGCAAAAGACAGTGCATCGTTTTAATAGGTATTTAATCAGAAAGGATCTAACAGACTCTAATTATGGTGTTTTGTCTGTGGAGTTCCCCCAGGCAGGTGGAATGCTGGTCCACGTGCTATGAAGGGGTCCACCCGAAGCTATTGCCCCCAGTACACAGACCTGAGAAGAGCAATGTGGTCCACACCCACCTCCCTGGAAGATAAACTGTATGGGGCAATCGACTCACTTAAAAAGACAGCTGCCTTTCTGAGAGAGTCCGGAATCCTACTCTGATTGAGTCTTGATCGCACAGAGAGAGAGTGAGAGATACGTCACTTGGCTTGACGGGGCCACTTTACTTTACTATGTGACTTTGCTAACGTCTGATCGACTTGAGTCTCTATTTACGATATAGGAAAACCATAAACTATAGTCCGTTTCAAAATATTTTGTCCACGCTTGACTTCAAATATCTCCATAAACTTTCCCTACATAAATATGGGTTTTTGCATTTGGTCTTTTTTTTTAATGCCCCAAAAGTTTTCTACTAAAATTCAATATTGCAGATAGTGTCTTTCACCTGCAACAGCTAATTACTTTGATCTTTTCAACAGATGCAGTTATGTTGTGGTTGAACAAAATAGTTTACCGTAATTGAAGCAATTGGCCTGTCCCGGCATAGTAAAAGTAAAGTAAAGTACGCCAAGTGGCGTATAGGGAAATATGGTGTTAGTGACCCTATATTTTACAGATCTTCAGCACATGATTTTGGGGTAATGTGGTCAGTATTACGCCCGTGCTGCTTTACTTTCCCAGAAAAAATCTGGTACCCATTTAAGGCTTGGTGAACCCGGAAGCCGTCGGTAGGGATCGAACCCTACCTCTTATCCGTGCCAGTTCACTAACCACTGAGCTATCGCGGCTCCCTTGGTAGGTTGTTGTTTCCAACGGAGGGACACAACAGTGACAACGGATTTCGGGCCCCACCTAGTTATTTTGTGGTTGAGCAAAATAGTTTACCGTAATTGAAGCAATTGGCCTGTTTCGGCATAGGCGTAACATAATTCGATTGTTAATAATAACACTTATTTCAATAGATGCCTAGAACTTCCAAAGATTTATATAGCGCCAATGAATAGAATCGGAAGCTATTTATAAACATCCAAAATTTGTTTGTTGTTCAATCATAGTGCAAGAATGTGCGGAGAAACTCCACAAATCACGGAAATTGCGTGGAAGATTAGCAAACGAAATTGGTCAGAAATATGAAGGGGTATACCATATAACATCTCAGGCACAAAATACAACATAAAAATCAACATCAACAAAACAGAAGTCATGAATGTAGCCAAAAATAAACAGAACATCGATATAACTATAGAAGACAGACAAATAAAACAAGTAGAGGAATTCAAATACCTAGGAATTCTAATGACAAAAGGTAATTCTCAAACAGCAGAGGTAGAATCAAGGTGCAACAAAGCTTGTCAAATCATTCGACAGTTCTCACCACTATTGTCCAACAAGGAAATAATTCTGGAGGCAAAACGAGCACTGTACATGACAATCTTCATCCCAACGTTGTGCTACTCATGCCAGACCTGGACCCTAGATGCAAGAACAATAAGAAAAATAACATCTACAGAGATGAAATGTGTTAGACGAATGACAGGAAACAGTCTGAGAGATAAGATAAGAAATGAAGAACTGAGAAAAAAGCTAGGAATAGCCCTCGCCATAGAATATATAAGGAAACAACAGATAAAATGGTTTGGCCACGTAACAAGGCAGAAAGAACAAAACACAACACAACTAGCCTTCAACAGATGTTGTGAGAACACCAGACCTAAGGGTCGACCACGAAAAAGATGGGTCGATGGAATATTAGAAGCAATAGGAAACATAACAGCAGCAGAGGCGAACAGAAGAGCAAAAGACCGCAAATTATATCTCCCCTCGACGATGAAAGGCAGATGAGGAAGGAAAGATGAAGAATAAGAACCATATAAAATAATGGTTTGTATAGGAAGTAGTAAATTTGTATACATTAAATAAAGACAATTTAAAACCATGCGATTGTAATTGGGAACAAAAATATATTCGTTGGGACATTGAGATTATTATGTCGTGTGCAAAATTTGAACAGTTTTGATCAAGTGGTTACAGAGATATTAATTATTGAATAAGGGCGAACAATTTTGAAACGGACTATAGAATACATTAGAGTCGGAATGAAGAAAGAACTGTCTATTTTTTATAAATAAAAATCTGATTGCGCCAAAAGTTAAAAGCTCTAACCATCTCGTTCTTTGTCAGTCTTATGCCAAAAGTTAAAATGTCTAACCATCTCGCTCTCCGTCAGTCTTATGTCAAAAGTTAAAAGCTCTAACCATCTCGCTCTCCGTAGGTCTTATGTCAAAAGTTAAAAGCTCTAACTATCTCTCTCTCTCTCTCTGTCAGTCTTATGCCAACAGTTAAAATCTCTGACTATCTCGCTCTCCGTCAGTCTTATGCTAAAAGTTAAAATCTCTAACCATCACGCCCTCTGTCAGTCTTATGCCAACAGTTAAAATCTCTAACCATCACGCCCTCTGTCAGTCTTATGCCAACAGTTAAAATCTCTAACCATCACGCCTTCTGTCAGTCTTATGCCAACACTTAAAATCTCTAACCATCACGCCCTCTGTCAGTCTCATGCTAAAAGTTAAAATCTCTAACCATCACGCCGTCTGTCAGTCTTATGCTAAAAGTTAAAATCTCTATCACGCCCTATGTCAGGCTTATGATAAAAGTTAAAATCTCTATCCATCACGCCCTCTGTCAGTCTAATGCCAAAAGTTAAAATCTCTATCCATCACGCCCTCTGTCAGTCTAATGCCAAAAGTTAAAATCTCTATCCATCACGCCCTCTGTCAGCCTTATGCCATCTTGGGGGCTCTTTAAAATTGATGTCTACCCTATCTTTGATTGTATTTCTCCGTCACTCTCAATCTACCATACCTTTACTCTGCTTTCATAGTTGATTACAGCATAAAAAAACGAAACCTGTAAATTCAACTGTTATTTATGTTATGTAGAATATAATCGCATATTATAGCTTGTTTCATAACTCGTGCCCAACTTTTAAAATCGATAGCTTTCTAACCGCTTGTTGTAAATTGTTCAAAATTTGCATGTAAAGTTATAATGATTAGAACCCAACAGGGAATTAATTTCATTTAAAAAAACATTTGGTTATTATTGTTGCTTATTTGATTTATATAAATTTATAACGACCCATTGATGTAGTCAAAACTTAATGTTTACAGTATTTTAAGTTAAAAATAGCGAGTAAAAATCCATACACGGTAAAATTGACGTGTTTGCACGCTTTCGCCGTGGTTTTTTGACACAATTAGACACTTGTAAAAAACACGAGAAATTGTGTGTTCCATTTCCGTTCATTCATAGGTTGATACGTGGAACGATAACATTTATCATGAGTCTTAAAATGAAATTCTGCAGTTTACAAAACATCGCAATAAAAATGTATGACTATTTTTGCAAAGAGGCTAAACGAGGAAGATTATTTCATTCTTTAGAAAACCCTGAGAATAGGACAAGACACATTTTGGATTTATCTAAACGGTCATTTAATCGCTGGATTCAAGCACGTGACAGTCAATGTTCAAAATATACAAAATCACAAGGAAGAGCAAAAATGTTGGATAATTTCGACAGTGAACTTATTAGAAGTGAAATTCGCAAAATGTTGGGTATGAATGAAACTGTTACAATAAGAAAATTAAAAGTATCACTGAAACAGAACAACAGTATTGAAATATCAAAGTCTACATTATCGAGGAATGTGAGAGCTGCAGGCTTTACATTCAGAAAGTATTCCAATGGACGAAACATCATCTGTGAGAAGCCACATATAGTAGTCATGAGAAGCAAGTACTTACGTGAAGTAAAAGAGGTGCGCAAGCAAGGTTATGATATTGTGTACTTGGATGAAACATGGATCAATGCTCACCACACTAACCAAAGGGAATGGCAGTCATCAGATGGAAATATTAAGAGATTAATAACTAGCAGCAAAGGACAGCGCTTGATAATTGCTCATGCAGGTAGTCGACAACATGGACTAATACAGAATGCAGAGCTCATTTTTCTTTCAAAATCCATAGACAATCGGGATTATCACTCTGAGATGAATGGTTACATATTTAGACATTGGATTGAAAATTCTGTTCTCCCATCACTAGATCGACCATCTTGCCTAATAATGGACAATGCAGCGTACCACAACATTGTTGCACTTGAAGATAAAGTCCCGACGTTATCCAGTACAAAAGATGCTATTAAGATATGGCTCACAAAGGAGCACATACAATTTAATAACATGTACTTAAAACCTGAATTACTATCTCTAGTAAAGCAAAAACAAAGGACAGAGATTTTTCAAATAGATAAGATTATCCAAGAGCATGGTCATATAAGTTTGAGGTACCACCTTACCATACTCATTTAAATCCAATAGAACTAATCTGGGCAAAATTAAAAGGACAAGTGGCAGATGAAAATACAACATTCAAAATATGCAATGTAAAGACTCTTGCTAATCTCGCTTTATTAAATATAGACAAAGATTATTGGGCTAAATGTGAAGACCACGTCTTAAAACATGAAGAGGAATATTGGAAAAATGATGGTTTGTGGAATGTTCAACCCCAAACAGTTATTAATCTTTTAGACTCGTCTGATTCAGAATGAAAGTATATAGCCCCCACAATGATGTCCCCTATATTACCTTAAATTAGTTCAACAAACGGTCCTTATCAGGACCACACAATTATGAAAATTGGACATACAGGTATACCTTGATATTATCGTCCGTCCTCGAACTGAGAAGACAATAATTCTCCTGATGTTTTGTCGTATTAGGTTATTTCCCCATTACGGCCACGCCTTTACCTAGTGAAAATTAATCATAGACCAGCAACTACGGTAATTTCTATTATTTAGGGGTTCACAATTTACAATTTTATCAAACATCAAATAAATTCGCCGCTTTAAGAAAACTACAGCTGCAAGATATTTGTTAAATATACATTTAAAGGGTCTTTTGCATTCTAATAACATTTGGAAAATTTCAACAGTTTTTAACAAACGGTTACTGAGCAATAGCGTTTTGAAGTTGGGCACGTGATTTGAAACGAGCTATAGAATGACCATTTACGTCACATAGCGGTTTCTGTTAAATTGTAATAAACACGGGCACACAGTTCCTTATACCAACGCGATAAAGAAATGGAGACAAATCAAATAAAAATAATCATCATCATCAAGTACCGCGCCTGCTGGCGTAGGTGATCATGTCTCTCCACAATTTTCGATCTCGACAGTTATTTATCATTTCTGTTGTTGACCTGCCAAGCCATTTTCTTAAGATGATTGTTATTTTTTTTTTCTTTGCTTCCCACTATCTCTTCGTCCCTCAATGTTTTCAGGGGTTAAGGCAAAAAAAAATGCAAATGAATGCATAAAAATGCGAAGCTGCAGTAAAGCTGAATTGTGAGGGAAAATTGAAAAAAAAATATAAAAAAAGGTATGGTAAAAGCTTTACGTGGTTAGTAGACGAAACAGATTTGAACTGCATAAGGGAAGTCAATTTGCTTTTCTTTAACATTTTTCGATTATTTTGTTTTGAATATTTCATTACTAGTTAACCATGTAGGAATGTATTTACCTCAATGTTTTCAGTTGTTACAATATATTTCAGTTGATCTCTTCTCATTACATGCCCAAAATGATGATTGTTTCTTCTAAATATTGGAAATTAGCTCTCCTTTTGATTTTACCTCTTTCAGAACAATTTCATTACTCTTCTTAGCTGTCCGTGGTATTCTCAACATTCTTCTGAAAAACAACACAGGGTAAAATTTATGATGGCGAAGACGAGCACTGGCCATCTCGTCATCCAATTATGTGGCCAAGAGGAGGAAGTTGGGGGTTAAAGTAACACATGGAACGTTTCATTGTAGGATTTAAAATGTGTACTGCAGGGTTTAGAATGTGTACTTTAGGGTTTAGAATGTGTACTGTAGTGTTTAGAATGTGTACTGTAGGGTTTAGAATGTGTTCTGTAGGGCTTAGAATGGGTACTGTAGGGTTTAGAATGTGTACTGTATGGTTTAGAATGTGTATTGTAGGGTTTAGAATGTGTACTGTAGGGTTTAGAATGTGTACTGTAGGGATTAAAATGTGTACTGTAGGGTTTAGAATGGGTATTGTAGGGTTTAAAAAGTGTACTTTTGGGTTTAAAATGTGTACTGTAGGGTTTAGAATGTGTAATGTAGGGTTTAAAATGTGTACTGTAGGGTTTAAAAAGTGAACTGTAGGGTTTAGAATGTGTATTGTAGGATTTAAAATGTGTACTGTAGTATTTAAAATGTGTACTGTAGGGTTTAAAATGTGTACTGTAGAGTTTGAAATATGTACTGTAGGGTTTAGAATGTGTACTGTAGGGTTTAGAATGTGTACTGTAGGGTTTAGAACGTATACTGTAGGGTTTAGCATGTGTACTGTAGGGTTTAAAATGTTTGCTGTAGGTTTAAAATGTGTACCGTAGGGTTTAGAATGTGTACTGTAACGATTAAAATGTGTACTGTAGGGTTTAAAATGTGTACTGTAGGGTTTAAAATGTTTACTGTAGGGTTTAGGGTGTGTACTGTAGGGTTTAGAATGTGTACTGTAGGGTTTAGAATGTATGCTGTAGTGTTTAAAATGTATACTGTAGGGTTTAGAATGTGTACTGAAGGGTTTAAAAGTATGTGTACTGCAGAGATTATAATGTGTACTGCTGGGTTTAGAATGTGCACTGCAGGGTTTTAAATAATGTGTAATGTAATGTTTAGAATTTGTACTGCGGGGTTTTATATAATGTGTAATGTAGGGTTTAGAATGTGTATTGCAGAGTTTAGAATATGTACTGCATGGTTTAGAATGTGTAATGCAGCGTTTAGAAAGTGTACTGTAGGATTAAACATGTGTAATGCAGGCTTTTGAATGTGTTCTGCAGGGTTAATAATGTGTACTGCAGCGTTTAGAAGGTGTTCTGCATGATATAGAATGTGTACTGCAGGGTTTTAAATATTGTGTACTGAAGGGTTTATAATTATGTGTACTGTAGGGTTTAGAATATGTACTGCAGCGTTTAGAAAGTGTAATGCAGGGTTTAGAATGTGTACTGCAGGGTTTAGAATGTGTACTGTAGAGTTTAGAATGTGTACTGCAGAATTTTAAATAATGTGTACTGCAGAGTTTAGAATGTGTACTGTAGGGTTAAGAATGTGTACTGTAGGGTTAAGAATGTGTACTGTAGAGTTTAGAATGTGTACTGCAGAATTTTAAATAATGTGTACTGCAGAGTTTAGAATGTGTACCGCGGGGATTAGAGTGTGTACTGCAGGGTTTTTAATAATGTGTACTGAAGGGTTTAGAGTGTGTACTGCAGGGTTTTAAATAATGTGTACGGCAGGGTTAGAGTGTGTACTAAAGGGTTTTAAATAATGTGTACTGCAGGTTTTAGAATATGTACTGCCGGGTTTTAAATAATGTGTACTGTAGGGTTTAAAAAGTGTACTGGCGGGTTTTGAATGTGTAATGCAAGGTTTTGAATGTGTACTGCAGGGTTGAAAAAGTGTACTGGAGCATTTATAAAGTGTGCTGCAGGGTTTTGAAATTGTACTGCAGGGTTTGGAAAGTGTACTGGAACATTAAAATGTGTACTGCAGGGTTTAAAAAGTGTACTGCAGTGTATTGAATGTGTACTGCAGGGTTTTGAATGTGTATTGCAGGGTTTAGAAAGTGTACTGGAGCGTTTAGAATGTGTACTGCAGGGTTTTAAATATTTCATACTCTAGGTTTTATAATTATGTTTACTGTATGGTTTAGAATGTCTACTCATTTGTGATCTTTCCTCTAATTCAGAACATGTCGGAAATAAATCAACAATAATATATTCTGGCAATAATTTATTAAAATTATAACAAAAATTAAAATGTGACATTTTCCCACTGCAGTGTAAAACTCTCAGACATTGGGGCAGTCGGGTGTCCGGTTAGCGCAATCGATAGGCGGTTGGCTTACCACGGCAACAGCCGGGGTTCGTACCCTGGCGAGGACACCTGGGTTTTACTAATTCCCTAAAAATTAGTGGGAGCCGCGATAGCTCAGTGGTTAGTGAACTGGACTACTACGGACAAGGGGTAGGGTTCGATCCCAACCGACGGCTCCGGGTTCACCCAGCCTTAAATGGGTACCGGATTTTTTCTGGGAAAGTAAAAGCAGCACGGGTGTAATACCGACCACATTACCCCAAAAATCATGTGCTGAAGGTCTGTAAAATATAGGGTCACTAACACCATATTTCCCTATACGCCACTTGGCGTGACGGGGGGTACTTTACTTTACTTTTATCATGTGTTTTGACAAAGTGTCTTAAAAGAATAATAGTCAGATATGTGAAGTTTGCTTTACATAACTTGTAACAAAACATGTCGTGATATAATAAAACATTGTAATCAACACTACCTCTAGAAAGGGAGTAATTCAGCAATTGTCCGATGTTGATATCTTTACATTTGTTATGGAATGACGTGTTTATTAATGTTCAAACAAAATGTGCCCCATCACGCCAAGTGGCGTATAGAGAATATGGTGTTAGTTATCATACATTTTACAGACCTTCGGCACATGCTTTTTGAGGTAATGTGGTTGGTATTACGCCTGTACTGCTTTACTTTCGAAAAAAAAAATCCGGTACCTACTTAAGGCTGGGTGAACCCGGAATCCGTCGATCGGGGTCGAACCCGACCTTTAGTCCTTTGTTGTCCAGTTCACTAACCACTGAGCTATCGCGGCTGCCAATTAATGTTAAGATGTTAGATAATTTATGAACTTCTTAAAATAATGAACAAAATATTTCCCAAAATTGTTATGTGCATAAGAAGCGTATCATGTTGCTTGTAGTAGTGTTTTCTTGTTATCATAAAATCAACATTTCATGATTAAAAGCTATAGAGTATTTGATCG
The DNA here is from genome assembly GCA_032433765.1 of Megaustenia siamemsis. Lineage (NCBI taxonomy): Eukaryota > Metazoa > Mollusca > Gastropoda > Stylommatophora > Ariophantidae > Megaustenia > Megaustenia siamemsis. The sequence continues at coordinate 20,312,836 of JAVIAB010000047.1, forward strand.
TTTGTGAAATAATGAAATGGGTAAACACGTGGAGACTTGGGTATTATAAGTCTTTAAAAAATGACGTAATGGTTTTAACATTATCGTAGGTCAACTTACAAGACCAGTTGTTCAAGAAAGTCCTCTTTTCAGTTGCGCAATGATCATAGAATTAAAACAACACTACATACATATTACACAGTAATTACACACACACATATATATATATATATATATATATATATATATATATGATGAAATAGCTCAGTGAATAGTGACCTGCACTACAAAGGACAAGAGGTAGGGTTCGATCCCACCGACGGAGTCCGGTTCACCCAGCCTTTAATGGGTTCTGGATTTTTTTTCTGCGAAAGTAAAGATGCACGGGCGTAATACCGACCACATTACCCATAAAAACATGTGCCTAAGGCCTGTAAAATTTATGGTCACTAACATCATATTCCCTATACGCCACTTGGCGTGACACGGGCTCTTTACCTACTTTTTACCTACTACAATCACAACCAACTTCGGGGGCCTCGGTAGCCGTGTTGGGAAAACCACTCGACTGGACTACCGACGTTCCGACAGTGTGAATTGTACTCGTGGTTGGAATAAAAAAAATATCCCCCACAGTCGACCCAGCCGTTGGCAGAAATGGGTACCAGGGTATTACCTTGGGAAGGTGAGGAATGTTGCCTCTCATCTGAGTTTCGATGCTTGAGGCGACACTATACAGAAATTTCCGAACATTTCTGGAAAGGCGGCCGAGCACATATGGGTGTAAACTCGCGTGCAAAGACGCCGGTTCAATTCTCGTACTTTACCTTTAACTTTACCTTTACAACCCTCTTTGTAATTAAACTAATGAATAATAAACAAAAATGAAAACCGTACATTACACAAGATGGTCACGAGCGAATGAACATAGAAAGTGTAATTGTCCTCATTTTTGTGTGTAAGGAACATTGGTGTAATTTTCCTGCTAAGAACACCCCAACTTCCCTCCTCCTAACCTTTTCCTCCCGAATGATTATATTTGTCACAATAATAATAACAATTAGGTACAAGAACAATAAGAAAAATAACCGCTACTGAGATGAAATGCGTTAGACGAATGACAGGAAACAGTCTGGGAGATAAGATCAGAAATGAAGAACTGAGAAAAAAAACTAGGAATAGCCCCGCCATAGAATATATAAGGAAACAACAGATAAAATGGTTTGGCCACGTGACAAGGCAGAAAGACCAAAACATAACACAGCGAGCTTTCAACAAACGTTGTGAGAACACCAGACCCAAGGGTCGACCACGAAAATGATGGATCGATGGAATATTAGAAGCACTAGGAAGCATAACAGCAGCAGAGGCGAACAGAAGAGTAAAAGACCGCAAATTATATCTCCCCTCGACGCTGAAAAGCAGATGAGGAAGGAAAGCAGAAGAAGAATATAAAATAATAACAATAATCTATAACTAATAATTTTCGCAAGTACATTTTTATGTTGTTTGGTTTATTAGTACCACTTAATAGATATGGAATGGGTACTTAGAATGAAACCAGACCAAACGTCATGAGCATTCTATCTCTTCTTCTACTGCTGCGATCATGACTCTTTCAGAGTAGGATTTCAGACTCTCTCATGAAAGCAGCTGTCTGTTTAAGTGATTCGGTTGCCCCGTATAGTTTATCTTCCAGGGAGTTGGGTGTGATCCACATTGTACGTTTTCAGGTCTGTTCACTGAGGACAATACTGTAGAACATGTTTTGTTGTGTACTGTTAAGGGCCATACCAAACTAAACCAAGTTGGTCACTTTTCACTGAAGGATTGTTATGGTTCAAATGCGGTAAAACGACATTGCATAACTGTTAATCAAACCTTTCGATGAAATGACGTCAACAAATAACCATTGCAGTAATGATATCTGTAAAAAATAATATTAAATAATCCCGTAAATGTGCACAACGTTTTTTATTTCGTTTTTATGATTATAATTTTGTCCGATAGAAAAAAAAACAAATGGTCTTGTCCTTCCGGTTTGGTTAAGAGAAATTGTTATTTTGTTGTTAATAAGTCACTTTATGATACACTATTATAATTGTATCCCTTTGCATGCCTTTTATTTTAATTTCTTTATCATTTCAGGATTGTATCATTTTTCGAATTTAAAAGTTAGAAATAACGAAAGCTGCCGTATTTAAATTTGATCGGTTAAATCGAGCCAATTGTTTAACATTCTCAAACAAATCGTTTCAAACAAATATGTGCGAAAACAAGAATTTGTCCTTGTAATTGTTTTGATTTGTTTTCCTATTTTGATAAAAAGAAAACAAACGATGGATATTAATTAATATCTCAAACACTGATAAGGTTGCCAATATCTCTTAGTTGGCTTTTTTTTTAAATAAAAAAATATATGTGTGGTCCTTATTCAAATGATTTTAGTGCTCCATGTTTATATTATCTACTAGGTAGAATCGTCAGTCGATGATGCTACTGAACATGCTGAGGAGAGCATCGACACCGGAGTGTAATGATGATAACCCGCTGATAACTTAATAGATTTAGACTTTAGAGCGGCTTGGCCTCACAGTGAAGCAGGCGGGTATTCCCATATCTGCTCAGCTCCATTTCCAGCAAACAACGAAGTGTCTACCTCAATCGTCCATGCTGTTGAACGTGATGTGTTCTTTGAAAATTGCGCACCTTTTTCCGTTCATGCTGTTCTATTGAACGTGCAGAGTTCTGGATGAATGGTGCGCAGTGCAGCTCAAACTGGATCTTAACGGGTTAGCACAATAAATAATTAAATAACAATAAATCTTATCTAAAGAAGGGGCCACAGTTAATATTTAGAACGTGTAAACTTAGCCTAGTGTTTCACATTCTCAAACATCATTAATCGAGGTTTGCTAAAGCGATAATTCCACTGCCCTACCGAGCTTCTCATTTCTCCCAACCCTTCAAGGTTTGCCTCCGCATGAGCTGAGCTTAAACCTTTTCCCATAATTTTGTTTCAGAATCTATAAACCTCCCTAACTGAGATAGCTAGTAGAAAGTAGTATAAATAAATCACAATTTCAAACAATTGTAACCTTATTTCTTACAACAAAAGATTATTCTCTACGTCTTGTAATTTCATCTAGAACCAAGTGTTAATGTTTCATTCTGTTTCGAATTAGTAGTGTTTTATATATATACATATATTTTTTTTTTTACTGCAGAAATTGTTCTTAGGTTTCAAATGCTTTTTTTTATTAGCTGCAGGAAAATCACAATGTATATTACCAGTCTTTTGAAATAAATATTATATTTCTTTATAATAAATGATTGTCATATGCTTTACTATATTCACTATGTGTTTAAGCATAATAATAAAATGGTCAAATGGCTGCTTATGTGATTGTGATCTAATTGTAGGTGTCTATGTGGTTTTGGGGAGTCGCGACAGCTCAGTGGTTAGTTAACTGGACTACAAAGGACAAGAAGTTGGGTTCGATCCCAACTGATGGCTACCGTTTCATCCAGCCTTAAATGGGTACCGGATTTTTTTCTGGGAAAGTAAAGCGGCACGGGCGTAATACCGACCACATTACCCCAAAAATCATGTGCCGAAGGTCTGTAAAATTTATGGTCACTAACACCATATTCCCTATACGCCACTTGAGTGAAAGACGGAGTGGGGTTTCGTACATGACTTGTCAGCATCGGTGAGACTCCCGGAGGTTCGTGTTAGTTGGGAGGGACTTCACAATTCGCATTGCTGGAAGACCTTATAGTCTGTTGTTTGATGTTGATGGTCTAATGACCAACTAATAACTACATCAAGCTCGGACAGATGGTGCTCGTAAACCTGGGAGGGCCGACCATCTAAGGGCAGAATCCCCCTACAGAAAAGACAACCTGCTGCCTGGCAGGAAGCAACGGCTAAGGAAAACAAACCTGAATAAAATGCTGGCAGAAATAGGATGCACTGGGCCACTGGCGCAAAACACAGTGCATCGTTTTAACAGGTATTTAATCAGAATGGATCTAACAGACTCTAATTATGGTGTTCTGTCTGTGGAGTCCCTCCAGGCAGGTGGAATGCTGGGCCACGTGCCACGAAGGGTCCACCCTAAGCTATTGCCCTAAGTACGCAGACCTGAGAAGAGCAATGTGGTCCACACCCCCATCTCCCTGGAAGATATACTGTATGGGGCAATCGATTCACTTAAACAGACAGCTGACTTTATGAGAGAGTCCGGAATCCTACTCTGATTGAGTCTTGATCGCACAGAGAGAGAGAGAGAGAGAGAGAGAGATGTCACTTGGAGTGACGAGGGGGGGCACTTTACTTTACTATGTGACTTTGCTAACGTCTGATCGACTTGAGTCACATTTTACAATATAGTAAAACCAGAAACTATAGTCCGTGTCAAAATGGTTTATCCACGCTTAACTTCAAATATCTCCATAACCTTTACACACACAAACATGATTTTTTGCATTTGGTCTTATTTTTTTAACGGCTCAAAGGTTTTCTAAAATGCACTACTGCAGATAGTGTCGTTCACCTGCAACGGCTAATTCCTTTGATCTTTTCAACAGAGGCAGTTATTTTGTGGGTGAGCAAAATAGTTTACCGTAATTGAAGCAATTGGCCTGTTCCGGCATAGGCGTAACATAATTCGAATGTTAATAATAATACTTTTTTCAATACATGCCTAGAACTTCCAACGATTTATACAACGCCAATGAATAGAATCGGAAGCTATTTATAAACATCCAAAATTTGTTTGTTGTTCAATCATCGTGCAAGAATGTGAGGAGAAACTCCACAAATCACGGAAATTGCGTGGAAGATTAGCAAACGAAATTGGTCAGAAATAAGAAGGGGTAAACCATATAACATCTCAGGCACAAAATTCAACATAAAAATCAACATCAACAAAACAGAAGTCATGAATGTCGCCAAAAACAAACAGAACATCAACATAACTATAGAAGGCAGACAACTAAAACAAGTAGAGGAATTCAAATACCTAGGAATTCTAATGACAAACGATAATTCTCAAACAGCAGAGATAGAATCAAGATGCAACAAAGCTTGTCAAATCATTCGACAGTTCTCACCACTATTGTCCAACAAGGAAATAACTCTGGAGGCAAAACGAGCACTATACAATACAATCTTCATCCCAACGTTGTGCTACCCGTGCCAGACCTGGACCCTAGATGCAAGAACAATAAGAAAAAATAACCTCTACAGAGATCAAATGCGTTAGACGAATGACAGGAAACAGTCTGGGAGATAAGATCAGAAATGAAGAACTGAGAAAAAAGCTATGAATAGCCCCCGCCATAGAATATATAAGGAAACAACAGATAAAATGGTTTGGCCACGTGGCAAGGCAGAAAGAACAAAACACAACACAACGAGCCTTCAACAGATGTTGTGAGAACACCAGACCCAAGGGTCGACCACGAAAAAGATGGGTCGATGGAATATTAGAAGCACTAGGAAACATAACAGCAGCAGAGGCCAACAGAAGAGCAAAAGACCGCAAATTATATCTCCCCTCGACGCTGATAGATAGATGAGGAAGGAAAGTAGAAGAACCATATAAAATAATTTTTTTTTGTATAGGAGGTAGTAAATTTGTATACATTAAATAAAGACAATTTAAAACCATGCTTTTTTAATTAGGAACAAAAATATATTCGTCGGGACATTGAGATTATTATGTCGTGTGCAAAATTTGAACAATTTCGATCAAGTGGTTACAGAGATATTAATTATTAAATAAGGGCTAACAATTTTGAAACGGACTATAGAATACATTAGAGTCGGTATGAAGAAAGGACTGTCTATTTTTTATAAATAAAAATCTGATTGCGCCAAAAGTTAAAAGCTCTAACCATCTCGCTCTCCGTCAGTCTTATGCCAAAAGTTAAAAGCTCTAACCATCTCGCTCTCCGTCAGTCTTATGCCAAAAGTTAAAATCTCTAACCATCTCGCTCTCCGTCAGTCTTATGCCAAAGTTAAAATCTCTAACCATCTCGCTCTCCGTCAGTCTTATGTCAAAAATTAAAAGATCTAACCATCTCGCTCTCCGTCAGTCTTATGCCAAAAGTTAAAAGCTCTAACCATCTCGCTCTCCGTCAGTCTTATGCCAAAAGTTAAAAGCTCTAACCATCTCGCTCTCTGTCAGTCTTATGCCAAAAGTTAAAAGCTCTGACCATCTCCCTCTCTGTCAGTCTTATGCCAAAAGTTGAAAGCTCTGACCATCTCTATCTCAGTCAGTCTTATGTCAAAAATTAAAAGCTCTAACCATCTCGCTCTCTGTCAGTCTTATGCCAAAAGTTAAAAGCTCTGACCATCTTGATCTCAGTCAGTCTTATGCCAACAGTAAAAAGCTCTAACCATCTCGCTCTCTGTCAGTCTTATGCCAAAAGTTAAAAGCTCTATTCATCTAACTCTCCGTCAGTCTTATGACAAAAGTTAAAAGCTCTAACCATCTCGCTCTCTGTCAGTCTTATGCCAAAAGTTAAAATATCTAACCATCTCGCCCTCTGTCAGTCTTATGCCATGTTGGGGCACTTTAAAATGTATGCCTACCCATTCTTTGATTGTATCTCTCCGTCACTTTCTCTCTACATTAACTTTACTCTGCTTTCATAGATGATTACACCATAAAAAGAAAAAAAACGAAACCTGTAAATTCAATTGTTATTTATGTTATGTAGATTATAATCGCATATTAATTCGTATTTGTATGTTGGGTAATGAACTACAAGAAATGTTGGACATTATTGTGATAGAAAACAAAATTAAAGGTCTCAGCCTTAATAGCAAAAAGACAGAATTAATGGTAACAACAAAGAAAAAGACGTCACATCAGTTCAAAATAAAGACAAGTGGAACAATATAAAAACAGACACATGAATTTAAATATTTGGGAACTGTTAACCTCAGACGGAAGATGTACAAAAGAGGTGAGATGCATAATGGCTCAGACAAAAACAGCTTTCCAAAAAATTAGAAAGATACAATACAATCCATTTTTGACAATAGAAACCATAAAAAGAGTTCTTAAATGTTATGCAGAGCCAGTCTTAACATATGGATGTGAATCATGGACAATAGTACAACAGACAAGAAAATCACTGGAGTCTGTAGAAATGTGGTTTTACAGAAGAATGTTGAGAATACTATGGACAGCTAAGAAGAGTAATGAAAATGTTCAGAAAGAGGACAAAGCAAATAGAATTTCCAATATTAGGAAGAAACAATCTTCATTTTTGGCCATGTAATGAGAAGAGAACAACTGGAATATATTGTAACAATTCGAACAACTGAGGGATGAAGAGATAGAGGGAAGCAAAGAGAAAAACACCAGAGAGCTTAAGAGAATGGCTTGGCAGAAGGTCAACAACAGAAATGATAAATAACTGTCGAGATCGAAAGTTTTGAAAAGACATGATCACCTACGCCAGCAGGCTCGGTACTTGATGATAATGATGATGATATTGGGTAAACTTTTACATTAAATTGGAAGACAATGTAATTATTAAGTGTTTGTGCCTTCCTTCTATTGTTAGATGGGATCAAGTGTTTAGTGCCTTCCTTCTATTTTTCTTCTTCTACTACTTTTTAGCTCCCAGTGGAGCATAGGTCTTCAACAAACACTTTCCAAGTCGTGGGGATTCTAAAAAAGGGCCTGTTGTGTAATACTCTCAGTTGACTTCCGTAGTGTGTGTCATATCCATCGTCATCGTCTACGCTGTATCTCTTTATCCACTGGTATTTGACCGGTACATTTCCATAATTCCACGTTAGTGGATTTGTCCTGCCATTTCCATCCCTTTATTGTGCGTAAGCATCCATTAATGAAAGTCTGAACCTTCGTGATTGTCGATTTTGTTATTCTCCATGTTTCACCCCCATATAGTAGGACCGACTTAACATTTGAGTTGAAAATTTGTATTGTTGTATTTAACCTAATTTCTTTGGATTTCCATATGTTTCCCAGTGCAATGAAAGCTCCTCTTGCTTTTGATATCCTTATTTTGGTATAATTTTCTGTTCCTCCCTCTTTATCTATATTACTGCCCAGATATTTGTAAGATTGTACGTCTAGTAGAGGTATTTCTCCTAGTTTTATTTGGTTATTGCCAACTGCATTAATACTCATAATGTTGGTCTTATCTCTATTAATCTTTAGTCCTAGCTGTTGTGATCTCTCATCTAATATACTCATTTTATTCTGCATCTGTTGATGGCTGTGTGATAGGAGAGCTATGTCATCAGCAAAGTCTAAATCATCAAGTTGTTTGGTCAGTGACCACTGGATCCCATTTATGTTGTTTTGAGTTATTTTCATAATCCAATATATGACCAGAAGAAAGAGAAATGGAGACAGAAGGCATCACTGCCTTACTCCTGTTCTTATTTCAAATGCTTCTGTAAGCTGTCCTTCATGCACCGCTCTACATTTTGTTCCTTCATACATTGTTTTTATCAGGTTAATAAACTTTATGGGATTCTGTAATGACTCAGCAACTTCCAAAGCATTCTTCTGTCTAAACTATCAAATGCCTTTTCGTAATCTATGAATCCAATATAAAGTGGGGATTTTAGTTCTAAACTTTGTTCAACTATTATACGTAGAGTAGTTATTTGATCAGCACATGATCTGTTCTTCCTAAAACCTGCTTGTTCATCTCTCAAGTGTTTCTCTATAGCCTCCTTTAGTCTCTCCAGAATGATTCTGCCTAATATTTTTCCTGGCACTGATAGTAGCATAATTCCCCTATAATTTGTGCACTCCTGTAAACTTCCTTTCTTTGGTAGTTTGATCATATAACCTTCTTTCCAGTCTTTAGGTATTTCTTCCCTCTCCCAAATTTTACCCAATAGGTCATGTAACAACTTGGTAGAGGTGTTAATATCTGCTTTGATGGCTTCCGAAGGAATTTCATCTGGTCCTGTGGCTTTACCATTTTTTAATAGTTTGATGGCTTTCATTATTTCTTCTTTGCTTGGTTTTCCACAGTTAACGTGAAACTCTTCTTCTGCTGGTAGTATATCTAGAGGATTATTTGAGTTGGGTCTGTTCAAAAGTTCTTCAAAGTGCTCTTTCCATCTCTCCATTTGTTCCCTTATATTACTAAGCAGATTTCCTTTCTTATCTTTAATAAAGGCATTGATCTGTTTGTATTTTCCACCTAATTTCTTTGTGCTGTTGTACTGTTCTTTCATGTTCACTTCTATTGTTAGATGGGATCAAGTGTTTAGTACCTTCCTTCTTTTGTTAGATGGGATCAAGTGTTTAGTGCCTTCCTTCTATTGTTAGATGGGATCAAGTGTTTTAAATGTCTTAATGTTGCAACATTTCATTTGACAGTATCCGTGTGGTGGCTCACCAGTGCTGTTAGAGTGATTTCTAGAAGGTTTCTCTGAGATCATGTAAGCAATATGGTATGTTATTACCACACTACCTACATATGTATTTATGATGACACAAAAATATTAGCTTAGTTACCCTTGCCATAAGGCGTTACAAGTGACTTACTACACATACCAGCGGCGGACCAGGGGCTCGAAACTTGAGAAGATACGAACCTTAGACCGAACCTTTGGGTTGACATTTAACCTGATAATTATCGCCATGAATGTTACTGGCGTTTCCGCTTTGTGTGAAATAGATGTATTCAGTTACCACCGTCAATTTGTATAATTACCTCATAATGGCTTAGTTATATGCATTGTACAGTATAGTGGTATTGTCATAATTGACTATGAATTTTCAGCGCCCCTAGAAATGTTACTTTTTCTTTTTTCTTTCGCTGTGTGTTCTATGAGCCTGTCAGCTTCTTGTCTGAGGTGGACCTTTAGAGCGTGTTTCAAGAGATTGCGGTCTGCAGCTATTTCTTCCCAGGCTGAAGGGTTTATGTTCAGAATCTTCATGTAACTTTACACACGTCTACAAATCGAAGTTTTGGGCGTTCCCTAGTTCTTTTACCCCCTCCCAATTGTCTTTAGAGTATATCTATTGGTTTGCGGCGATCTTTCATACGGTGTACATGGCCAAGCCAGCGTAACCTACGTTATTTGAGCAGTTCTAAGATGTTCGGGAGTCCTGTACTAGTCATGACCTCCACGTTTGTCACTTTATCGGTCCAGGTGATACCAAGCATGAGGCGAGGACATCGCATATGGAATTCTCTCCAGCTTTACAGGTTGTCCAATACAGTATTATACATTGTAAGTTATAAAAGAACATGTTTTTAGTGCGAATGAACATTTCTTACAGTTCTGTTACAGTACGGAAGCTTTTTATCGATGCAACAGAAGAGATTTTACAGACAACATTTTTCCATGGTTTTAAGAATCAATCTACATATTTATATTTATCTAACATATAACATATTATATATGAATATTTTTTAGATAATTGAACAAGGTATTAGATTTCGCAAGTACTAAGATGATACAAGACAAGTAAAAAGAATATGGTTTGATGACGTTTCACACTAATCAAATTGAGAGTGACGCACTGTGCGGCGAAACGTACGTGATCGGAATCGGCATGGCGGACAGTGCGTCGAAATGTACTGAGAGAGTTAATATAAAGACACAACACAGTGTTTTAAGGATATAATAGAAACACTGGCATAGTGTTAGTCTATACTTCTATACGTTGCGATAAAGAGTGAATGAAAACAATAATCTGATTAGTTGAACCACTGTTGTCACGGCAACTGAGTTGTGATTGCTGAAATTAATAACTGACCTAGTTCTCCTACACAGTGCAAGGTCGATAGATGTCGTGTTTTGGTATGTTTAATCTACATACACATTGAAGCCTTTTTATTAGTAACGGCTCGAATTATTTGAGCTATACCGGAGCAGATTAGACAATACAAAGGTTCGTTGTATATGGACATTTTAACTCCTTGAGAAGAAATATGTGATTGTGCTATGTCGTGTAATAAAATATTACAGAAGCCGTTGACATCTCTGAATATTTGCTATGTCACGTACACATATATGACACTATTGTGAATGCGAGTTCAAACAAGAGCTTGGTGCCCTTGTAATAGTATTACGTTTCCTGAACTAAAAGATAAGAACATCTGTCGCTGTCTTACACAGACAAAGTGAGTTAGAGAAAACCAGATAAAACGTGGAGAGCGAACATCACAAAGGATATATAGTCTACATAGAACTCGTCCCTCAAGTTAGGTTTAAAGATTCAATAATTAGTCTTAGATCTGCTTTCACAGGAGATTTCGTAATTCTTGAAAGAGTGTTTATTTAAAGGCACATTCTATATCAGAAAACAGTCTGCAGCTACAAGCGGTTTAGATTGAGCATTACTGGAAGGCCCGACTTCGGTGATTTGTACAAAGTTTGAATTGTTACTCGTTAGATGATTATGTTAGTCCCATCTCATATCTTTGTGTGTGCATATCTATGTTAGTCATATCTCTTATCTTTGTGTGCATGTCTATGTTAGGCATGTGTCATATCTTTGTGTGTGCATGTCAATGCCAGTTATATCTCATATCTTTATGTGCATGTTTATGTTAGTCATGTGTCATATATCTTGATGTGTGTCAGTGTTAGTCATGCCTCGTATCGCTGTGTGCATGTCTGCATTAGTCACATCTCATATCTTTGTGTGTGCGTGTCTGTGTTAGTCACATCTCACATCTTTGTGTGTGTATGTCTGTGTTAGTCACATCTCACATCTTTGTGTGTCCGTGTCTGTATTAGTCACATCTCACATCTTTGTGTGTCCGTGTCTGTATTAGTCACCTCTAGTGACTCGGGCAGATGGTGCTCGTAAACCTGGGAGGGCCTACCATCTAAGGGCAGAATCCCCCTACAGAAAAGATCATCTGCTGCCTTGCAGGAAGATTGGGGACAATCAAAGGCTAGGGAAAGCAAACCCGAATAAAATGCTGGCTGAAATCGGATGCACTGGGCCACTGGCGCAGAACACAGTGCAACGTATTAACGGGTGTTCAGTCAGAGTGGATCTGACAGACTCTAATTGTGATGTTCTGTCTGTGGGGGCGATCAACACACTTAGCCTGACAGCTGACTTCACATGAGAGTCTGGAATCCTTACTCTGATTGAGTCCTGAACGCAGAGAGAGAGAGAGAGATGATGAGTGTTCCAAGTTAAAATCTACCACAGACTGTTATAGTCATTTATTAGTTAAGACATAACAGAAGAGTACATGAGAACGAGGTATTCACAGCGGTCACGTGGACTTAACATCAATGTCGCTTTGGGAGCTATATATGTTCACATCATGTCAGAGTCACTAAATGTAAGAGAGATAATACACTATTAGAGAAATGTAATTGTTATCAGCATAGGAAAAGGGACACAATGAACATAACGAGTTGTGTGACTACTGTGTATAAGTAATCAACGTTAGTGCCCTCATTTGTATACTCATCCCTGTCACTCTGCGATACACTGACACGCAATGTTTGCATCACCTACACACATATAGTTAAATCCTGTTATCTAAATGAACTGCGTCAAACCTAAATGCGGTCAACAAGAATGGCCATTTACGTCACAAAGTGGTTTCCGTTACATTGTAATCAACACGGCACACAGTTCCTTATACCAAAGCGATAAAGAAATGGAGACAAATAATAATAATAATAATAATAATCCAAGTACCGCGCTGCTGGCATACGTGATCATGTGTCTTCACAACTTTCGATCTCAACAGTTATTTATTATTTCTGTTGTTGACCTTCTGTCAAGCCATTTTCTTAAGCTGTCTGTTATTTTTTTTTCTTTGCTTCCCTCTATCTCTTCGTCCCTCAATTTTTCCAGTTGTTAAAATATATTCCAGTTGTTTATCTTCTCATTACATGGCCAAAAAATGGTGATTGTTTCTTCCTAATATTGGAAATTAGCTCTCATTTTCCTTTGATCTCTTTCAGAACATTTTCATTACTCTTCTTAGCTGTCCATGGTATTCTCAACATTCTGCTGAAAAACAACAACACAGTGAAAATGTATGATGGCGAAGACGAGCACTGGCCTCCTCATCATCCAATTATGTGGCCAAGAGGGGGAATGTGGTGGTTAAAGTCTCAAATGGAAAGTTGTATTGTAGGGTTTAGAATGTGTACTGTATGGTTTAGAATGTGTACTGTAGGGTTTAAAATGTGTACTGTAGGGTTTATAATGTGTACTGTAGAGTTTAGAATGTGTATTGTAGTGATTAGAATATGTACTGTAGGGTTTAGAATGTGTACTGTAGGGTTTACAATGTGTACTGTAAAGTTTAAAATGTGTACTGTAGGGTTTGAAATGTGTACCTTAGAGATTAAAAAGTGTTCTATAGAGTTTGGAATGTGTACTGTAGAGTTTAGAATGTGTACTGTAGGATTTAGAATGTGTACTGTAGTGTTTACAATGTGTACGGAAGGGTTTAAAATGTGTATTCTAGGGTTTAGAATGTGTACTGTAGGGTTTCGAATGTGTACTGCAGGTTTTAAAATGTGTACTGTAGGGTTAGAGATGTTATAGACAAATGAGAAGATTTTTTTAACCAACACCGAGATGGCACAATTTAGTCATTGTGTGCTGATGAACATTTTGAGAAGATCAGAGCACTTGTGGATGTTTAATGAGAACTCTCATTTTCCTTTGATGTGGTGATGATCCTAATTTAACATAATTTAAAAGATAAGAAATCAAACTTACATATTATGGTTCAGACAAAACTAACCAAGTCCCCTATGTAAAAGTAATTATCGTCATAATTTAAACTATTACAATGAAATTCAGTGATATAAATGTAACAGAGTAATCGTAATGAAGGTTATATAACACAGTAAAGCTGTCTGGCAGTTACTTTGTTTTTTTTCCGAAGTAGACCATAGTACTAAATGCGTGGTGTGTAAATCAGGCCTAGTACTCTGATAACGAATGTGAACACATGTTAACATATTTTGCCAAGTCAAAACTGTATATATATATATCACTTTGCGGATTGCATTGTTACTAGAGAGAAGTAGACCAAACGTGTGCTGTGTTATTAATGCAAGTTACTTTCTAAAATATTCTTTTTGTGTTTTTCTCTTGAGACAAGTGCATTCACTACAATGACTGGTCGACTGCAAGGCAAGGTTGCCATAGTAACGGGCTCTAGCTCCGGGATCGGAGAAGCTATTGCCCTCACTTTTGCCGCACAGGGAGCAAGTGTCACGTTGTGTGGACGAAACAAAGATAGACTGAACTCTGTGCTTGAGAAGATCGTGAAAGTCAGTGGAGGACACAAGGACCGGTTCATAACAGTTGCTGGAGATTTGAATGACCAGGGAGTTCGGAAAGAAATAGTTGACAAGACCGTGAAGGCATTTGGAAGTTTAAACATTCTTGTGGCAAATGCTGGCATTGCTGACATGAATCTGTCATTGCGGAACGCTACAGAGGAATCCTACAATATTATCATGGATACCAATCTCAAGTCCGTGTTCTTCCTCATACAGCAGTGTTTGCCTCATCTGGAGAAGTCCAAAGGTAACATCGTTACCATTTCTTCTAATTTAAGTACATTAGCTTCGCCACATCTGGCAGTTTATAGCATGGCTAAAGCAGCTCTTGATCATATGACAGGTTGCCTGGCTGTTGATTTGGGAGCTAAAGGAATTCGTGTGAATTCAGTCCTTCCTGGATACATCCCAACAAATCTTTTACGATGCTCTGGGGGAATTATGGAGGCAATGAAGAGTAAACTTTCGAAAGACAATGAAGCCCAACAACCGTTAAAAGGTAGAGTCTTAACTGTAAATGACATCGCTGAATCTGTGACGTTTCTGGCATCTGATGCTGCAAGTTGTATTACTGGAGAACGGGTTAAAGTTGATGGCGGTAGAAGTTTCGCTGGATCTTCAGAACCTGAAATTTCTAAAAGATAAAGACATTTGTGTCAATCTTGTTTTGTTTCTAATCATCTGGATTTTATATACCTGGATTTTATCATGTGATTTGACAAAGTTTCTTAAACAAATAATAGTGAGATATGTGAAGTTTGCTTTACATAACTTAACATGTAACAAAACATGTCGTGATATAATAAAACATTGTATTCCCCATTACCTATACAAAGGGAGTATTTCAGCAATGGTCCGATATTGATATCCTTACGTTTGCTATGGAGTGACGTGTTTATTAATGTTAAAAAAAAAAGTAAAGTACCCGTCACGCCAAGTGGCGTATAGGGAATATGGTGTTAGCGATCATACTTTTTACATATCTTCGGCACATGATTTTTGGGGTAATGTGGTCGGTAATACCCCTTGCCGCTTTACTTTCCCAAATAAATCCGGTACCATTTTAGGGCTCGGTGAAACCGGAATCATATAGGATCGAACCTCTAGTCCTTTGTAGTCCAGTTCACTAACCACTGAGCAATCGCGGCTTCCTATTAACGCTAATATGTTAAATAATTTATGAACTTTTTAAAATAATAAACAGAAAATATTTCCTCAAATTGTTAGGTGCATAAGAAGCGTATAAAATATTGCTTGTAGTAGTGTTTTCTTGTTATCTTAATAAAATCAACATTTCATGATTAAAAGCTATAGAGTATTTGATCGTTTGTGAAATAATGAAATGGGTAAACATGTGGAGACTTGGGTATTATAAGTTTTTAAAAAATGACCTAACGGTTTCAACATTATCGTAGGATCAACTTACAACGCCAGTTGTTATAGGAAGTCATCTTTTCAGTTGTGCAATGATTACAGAATGAAATCAACAAAATTACATACATATCCAAACACACACACAAACACTTACACGCACACATATATTTAATATATATTTACATATATATATATATAAATTACACAATTATATATATATATATATATATATATATATATATATATATATAAGTGTAGCCGCGATTGCTCAGTGGTTAGTGAACTGGACTACAAAGGAGTAAGGGTCGGGTTCGATCCCAACCGACGTCCTTCGTTTTCACCCAGCCCTAAATTGGTACCGGATTTTGTTTTCTGGGAAAGTAATGCGGCACGGGCGTAATACCGACCACATTACCCCAAAAATCATGTGCCGATGGTCTGTAAAAAGTATGATCACTAACACCATATTCCCTATACGCCACTTGGCATGACGGGGACTCTTTACTATATAATTTTTAATACATACAATTACATATGTACGCACATATACATAGATACACACATTTTTCTCAAGGTTTTATTTCTCATCATCATTGAGTGCCGTCTACGCAACGAAGGTTGGCTACCATGGAGCGCCATTTTGCTCTATCTCTTGCTTTGATGGTGAAGGTTGTCATCGGTTGATTTGTCCATCTTTTGATGTTACTCGTCCATGTTAATCTTGGTCTGCCTCTGCCTCTTTTACCTTGTATTTTCCCCTCCAGGATCACTTTCAGAAGGCTGTTGTGTCTTTTAACATGGCCTAAGAATCGCATTTGTCTTGTTCTAATTGTGTTCAGAAGTTCTCTTTTCATTTTTAGTTGTTTTAAGACTTCGTCGTTTGTTTTCTTTTCCTTCCATCCAATTCTACCTATTCTTCTATATATCCACATTTCAAAGGCTTCAATTCTCTGTTCTGTTTCCTTGTCTAATGTCCATGTTTCAGCACCATATAGGAATATTGAGAAGATGTAACATATTGCTAATCTTAGTTTTAGCTCTGGTGTTATTTGTTTTGATGTTAGTATGTCCTTCATGACATTAAAATTACTTTTTGCCATTCCTATTCTTTTGTTTATTTCAGTTGTACATTTTCCATCACTGTTTTATTTCTAAACTTATCAATAAGCAAATGCCCTTTTCTATAATGTTTGAATAAGGAACATGATGACATTTTGCTGCTAATCCAAAACACAACCCTCTTCGTAATGAAACTAAAGAATAATAACCAATAGAAAACTGTAAATTTCCAAGATGGTAGAATCACTTTCAAGATGGTCACGAGCGAATGAACAGAGAAAGTGTAATTGTCTTTATTTGTGTGTGTAAGGAACATTGGTGTAATTTTCCTGCTAAGAACAACCCAACTTCTCTCCTCCCCACCTTTTCCTCCCAAATGATTATATTTGATACAATAATAATAACAATAATCTATAACTAATAATTCTCGCTTGTACATTTTGTGTGGTTTGGTTTATTAGTACCACTTAAGAGACATGGAATGGGTGCTTAGAATGAAACCAGACCAAACGACATCACGAGCATTCTATGAACATCAAAACAGGTGGCAAGCTGAAGACAAAGGAAAGGATGGTTAGAAGGAATGAAAAAAACTTGTTAAAAAACCAACACATTTCTTTGTTACGAGAAACCAGATACACTAAAGAAAGAAGATCCATTTATGAAAATAGAGAATCAAAGAACAAGCAATGAAATGTCTAGAGAAACCATAGCTATACTGACATCACCCTCATTTCTCTGTGAAGCTTAAAGTCATCAGCAGCTGCATTAAAGAAAAGAAAGAAAGAAAGGAAGAAAGAAAGCAAGAAAGAAAGGAAGCAAGAAAGAAAGCAAGAAAGCAAGAAAGAAAGCAAGAAAGAAAGAAAGCAAGGTAGAATGAAAGAAAAAAGTCTTAAGAGAGTTATTATTTTATAATTAAATTATGTAGTTGGGCACGCTTTTAAAAAAAAGTCACAGTGCTGATTGTTTCAGGTAGAGTTGACCGCAGTGAATTGGTTATTTCTAATGATCATTAATATTAATATACATATATATACATTTATATTATATACTTTATTATCTCTTTGTTGGTTTTTATTTAATTAAATCTATATGTTTGAAAGAAATAATAGACATAATAGTAGAAGAAAGCAACAAGAAGGGTCTCAGTCTGAATAGTAAGAAAACAGAAGTAATGGTTATATCGAAGAAACAATCATCACCATCATGCAGCATAAAAATAAACGAGACAAATCTAAAACAAGTGCAACGTTTCAAATACTTGGGCACAATAATTACATCAGATGGGAGATGCACCACAGAAATAAAAAGCAGAATAGCTCAGGCCAAAATAGCATTTCAGAAAATGAAAAATATCTTATGCAACAAATCTGTGTCAATAAAAATGAGAAAGCGAGTTCATCGGTGTTATATAGAACCAATTCGGACCTAAGGAAGCGAATCATGGACAGTAGACAAACAAATGAAAAGACGGTTAGAGGCCACAGAGATGGGATTTCTCAGAAGAATGTTGAAAGTTCCCTGGACAGATAAAAAGACCAATGAGGAAGTTCTCAAAGAGGCCAACACAAAAAGGGAGCTCTTAAAAAACATCAAAAAGAAGCAATCAACATTTTTCGGGCACATCATGAGAAGAGGAAAGTTGGAATACTTGGTTACAACTGGCAAAATAAAAGGAAAGAGAGATCGCGGACGACAAAGAGAGAAAATACTGGATAGCTTGGTGTCATGGCATGGAAAACAGTCAACAACAGAACTGATACGATGCACTGTAGATAGAAGATTGAGGAGGGACATGATCGCCTACGCCAACCGGCAGGGTACATGATGATGATGATGATATGTGTGATCCTTATTCAAATGATTTTAGTGTTCCATTTTTATATTATCTACTAGGTGGAATCCGGAGCTGCGATAGCTCAATGGTTAATGAACTTGACTACAAAGGACGAGAGATAGGTAGGGTTCAATCCCAACCGACGGCTTCCGAGTTCACCCTGCCTTAAATGGGTACCGGATTGTTTCTGGAAAAGTAAAGCAGCACGGGCGTAATACCGACCACATTACCCCAAAACCATACGCTGAAGGTCTTTAAATGTATGGTCACTAACACCATATTCCCTATACGCCACTTGGCGTGACGGGGGAATCTTTACTTTTTTTTACTGAAGTGGAATCATCATTCAATGGATGTATTCGGAGTGTAATGATGATAACCCGCTGATAACTTAATAAATTTAGACTTTAGAACTGCTTGGCTTCACAGCAGGCCGGGCATTCCCATATCTGTTCATCTCCCTTTCCAGCAAACAGCAAAGTGTTTACCTCAATCGTCCATGCAGGACGTGTTGCGTTCTTTGAAAATAGCGTATTTTTTTTCTTTCGTTCATCTTGTTCTATTGAACGTGCAGAGTTCTGGATAAATGGTGCGCAGCTCAAACTGGATCGTAACGGGTTAGCATAATAATAAATAACAATAATCTGATCTAAAGAATGGGCCAGATCAAATAATTAGAACGTGAAAACTCAGCCTATTGTTTCACATTCTCAAACATCTTTAATCAATGTTTGCTAAATCGATAATTCCAATGCCCTACCAAGCTTCTCTCCCAACGCTTCAGGTTTGCCTCCTCATGAGCTGAGCTTAAACCCTTCCCATAATTTTGTTTCAGACTCTTTAAACCTCACTGACTTAGTCAGTTAGTGAATTTAGTTAGGATAAATATATCCCAATTTCAAACATTTGGAACTTTATTTTTTACGACAAAAGATTATTTTCTACGTCTTGTAAATTCTCTAGAACCAAGTATTAATGTTTCATTCTGTTTTGAATTAGTAGTGTTTTATATATATATATATATATGTTTTTTTCCTCTGCAGAAATTGTTCTTCGGTTTCATGTCTTTTTTTTATTAACTGCATGAAAATCACAGTGTATATTACCAGTCTTTTGAAATAAATATTTTATTTCTTTATAATAAATGATTGTCATATGCTTTACTATATTCACTTTGTGTTTAAGAAGAATAATAAAATTGTCAAATGACTACATATGTGTATGTGATATAATTTTAAGTGACAATGTGACTTCGGAGAGTCGTGATATCTCAGTGGTTAGTGAACTGGACTACAAAGGACATAAGGTAGAGTTCGATCCCAATCGACGGCTTCCTGTTCACCCTTTTTACGATATAGTAAAACCAGAAACTATAGTCCGTTTCAAAATGGTTTGTCCACGCTTGACTTCAAATATCTCCATAACCTTTGCAGACATAAACATGTTTTTTTTTTGCATTTGGTCTTATTTTTTCAATGTCGCAAAAGTTTTCTAAAATTCAATTTTGCAGATAGTGTCATTCACCTACAACGGCTAATTCCTTTGATCTTTTCGACAGATGCAGTTATTTTGTGGTTGAAGAAAATAGTTTACCGTAATTGAAGCAATTTGGCCTGTTCCGGCATAGGCGTGACATAGACATAATTCGAATGTTAATAATAACACTTATTTCAATAGATGCCTAGAACTTCCAACGAATTTTACAACGCCAATGAATAGAAACGGAAGCTAATTATAGATATCCAAATTGTGTTCGTCGTTAAAACATTTTATAAATGAATTTTATTGCCAGTAGTAAAAAGAAATTCAGGTGTTCTTGTGTTTGTGATTTCGAATGGATTTATTTGCGATTTATTTGTGATCAAAGACAGATAAATTGACATGAGAATACAAAAAACAAATGCTATCACATACCAGCTTTCACCATTGTTAAGACATCCAAACATTTCTATAACAGCTACACAACAAATGATAAATAGCATTTTCATACCAACTTTGTGCTATGAAAGTCAAACATGGACCTTTTATAAATCACAATTAAGAAAGATCAATACATGTGCTGTGCGATGATTGAGAAAAGTAACAACAAAACAAGAAGAGAAAGAATACCAAATGAAAACATAAGAAAAATGGTAGGAATAAAACCCTGCCAAGAATATATAGAACAACAACAACTGAAATGGTTGGGCCACCTGGTCAGAATGAATCCTCGCTAATCACCATCAA
The DNA here is from genome assembly GCA_032433765.1 of Megaustenia siamemsis. Classification (NCBI taxonomy): domain Eukaryota; kingdom Metazoa; phylum Mollusca; class Gastropoda; order Stylommatophora; family Ariophantidae; genus Megaustenia; species Megaustenia siamemsis. The sequence continues at coordinate 20,333,616 of JAVIAB010000047.1, forward strand.
GGGCGTTCTTCTCGAGAACGCATGGAAAAAGAACAAGAGGAAATCCTAGAAGATGGATAGATGCAGTGACAGAGACATGTAACAACATAGGAAAATCACTAATTCAGACAGTTCGAGCAGCTCAAGAACGAAAAATGGTATCAACCACGACACCTTTTCTGTATCAGTGAAAAGAGAAAAAGAAAAGAAAAGAAAGTTCAAACATCATGAAAAAATGTGCGGAGAAACTACACAAATAACGGAAATTGCTTGAAAGATTAGTAGCAAACGAAATAGGTCAGGAATAGAAAGAGGTAAACCGTATAAAATAATAGTTTGCCTAGGAGGTAGTAAATGTGTATACATTAAATAAAGAACATTTCAAACCATTCGTTTTTAATTAGAAAGAAAAATATATTCGTGGTGACATTGAGATTATTATGTCATGTGCAGAATTTGAACAATTTCGATCAAGTGGTTACAGAGATATTAATTATTAAATAGCTGCTGACCATTTAGAAACGGACAATAGAATACATTAGAGTCGCTATGAAGAAAGAACTGTCAATTTTTTATAAATAAAAATCTGATTGCACTAAATGTTATACGCTCTAACTATATCCTTTGGTATGCGGACATCTTGCATACGGTGTACCTGGCCAATCCAGCGTAACCTACGTTAAGTGCGCAGGGTGTAGATGTTTCGGGGGTGGGGGGGGGGTGTCTATACGAGTCATGACCTCCACCCTTGTCACTTTATCCTTCCAGGTGATACCAAAATTACGGCGCAGACATCACATATGGAATGCTTTTAACCTTCTCTCCTGCTTTGCAGGTTGTCCAATGCATTGTTATGCATTGTATGTAAAAAAAACATGGTTTTGCTGCTAATGAGCATCTCTTACAGTTCTGTTAATGTTTTTATATAAAGATATAGCACAATGATTTAAGGATATAATAGTAAATCTGACATAGTGTTAGTCTATACTTCTATACGTTGCGATAAAGGGTAAATAAATCAATACTCTTATTAGTTGAACCACTGTTGTCATGACAAACTGAGTTGTGATTGTTGAAATGAATAACTGACCTAGTTCTCGTACACAGTTCAAGGTCGATGGATGTCGTGTTTTGGTAGGTTTAATCTACATACACATTGAAGCCTTTTTATTAGTAATGGCTCGAATTATTTGAGCTATACCACAGCAGATTAGGCAATACAAAGGCTGGTTGTATATGGACATTTTAACTCCTTGAGAAGAAATATGTGATTGTGCTATGTCGTGTAATAAAATATTAGAGAAGCCGTGGACTTCGTTGACATCTCTGAATATTTGCTATGTCACGTATACATATATGGCGATATTGTGAATGTGAATTCAAGCAGAGCTTGGTGCCCTGGTAATAGTATTACGTTCCTGAACCACGAAATAAAAACATCTGTCGTTGTCTTACACTGACAAAGTGAGTTAGAGAAATCCAGATAAAACGTGGAGAGAGAACATCGCAAAGGACATACAGTCTACATAGAACTCGTCCCTCAAGTTAGGTTTAACATTTATAAATAGTCTTGGATCTACTTTCACAGCAGATGGGTTTGCTATCGTAATTCTAGAGAGATTGTTTATTTAGAAGCACATTCTGTATCAGAAAACAGTCTGTAGCTACAAGCGGTTTAGATTGAGCATTACTGGAAGGCCCGACTTCGGTGATTTGTAGAGAGTTTGAATTGTTACTCGTTAGATGATGAGTGTTCCAAGATTAAATCTACCAGAGACAGTTATAGTCATTTATTAGTTAAGGCATAACAGAAAAGTAACTGAGAACGAGGTATTCACAGCGGTCACGTGGCCTTAACCTCAATGTCGCTTTGGAAGCTCTATATGTTCACATCATGTCAGAGTCACTAAATGTAAGAGAGATAATACAATATTGGAGTAATGTATTTTTTATCAGCATAGAGGAAAAGGAACACAATGAACATAACGAGTTGTGTGACTACTGTGTATATGTGATCAACGTTAGTGCTCTCATCTGTATACTCGTCCCTGTCACTCTCCGATAGCGTTGCAGTGGCTTAGTCAGACTGAACGACTATCTTCGTGACCAACCTGTAGATTTAAAGAGGGCATTGGTCAAATTTTGTTACGCTGTTACATTTACTTTGCTATTTTGTTCATGAGTTCAAAATTATTGTTTTCATGCCAACTAATTTATTCTTTATTTGTTTGTCTTTACTATTGATCTTTACATTTAAGACTGCTTTGCGATCGTGGAGAAATCACAACCCACGAGATTTAGATGCAATGCTACAAGCTATACAACAAGTATAATCTGGAAACTGTTGAGTGGAAGTACTAAAATCAGCCTATCAACTTGTATAGCTCTGTCTGTATCACCTACACACTGACGAGGTTAAATCATGTTATCTAAGCAAACTGCTTAACATAGATAAAGAGGGAGGAATAGAAAATGATACCAAAATAAGGATATCAAAAGCAAGAGGAGCTTTCATTGCACTGGGAAACATATGGAAATCCAAAGAAATAAGGTTAAATACAAAAATAAAAATTTTCAACTCAAATGTTAAGTCGGTCCTATTATATGGCTGTGAAACATGGAGAACACAAAATTGACAATGGTGAAGATACAGACTTTCATTAAAGGATGCTTACGCAGAATAAAATCATGGAAATGGCAGGACAAAATCATTAACATCGAATTATGGAAATGTACCAGTCAAATACCAGTGGGTAAAGAGATACAGCGAAGACGATGGCGCTGGATAGGACACACACTGCGGAAACCAACTGAGAGTATTAAACAACAGGCTCTTTTAGGAATCTTCAGGGAAAAAGACAAAGAGAAAGACCAAGGAATTCTTATAGAAGACAAATAGAAGCAGAGATGAAGATGATGGGGAAGACATGCAATGATCTTAAAAGAATGGCAAAAACAGAATGTCTTGGAAAGTGTTTGTTGAAGACCTATGCTCCACGTGGAGCTACAAAGGTAGAAGAAGAAGTGAACTGCGTAAAACCTAAATGCGGTCAATTATAACGGCCTTTTACGTCACATAGTGGGTTCCGTTACATTGTAATCAATACGGGCACACAATTTCTTCGATCAAAGCGATTAAGAAATGGAGACAAATAATAATTTTAAAAAGTAAAAAAGTAAAGTACCCCGTCACGCCAAGTGGCGTATAGGGAATATGGTGTTAGTGACCATAAATTTTACAGACCTTCAGCCCATGATTTTTGGGGTAATGTTGTCGGTATTACGCCCGTGTCGCTTTACTTTCCCCCAAAAAATCCGGTACCCATTTATGGTTGTGTAAATCTGGAAGCCGTCGGTTGGGATCGAACCCTACCTCTTGTCCTTTGCAGTCCAGTTCACTAACCACTGAGCTATCGCGGCTCCCATACATCATTCTACTTCGCTACAAATAATACCCAAAGTGACTCACTAACTAAGCACTAATAGAAAAGTTAACAATTTAATCCACTTGTTCCTATATCAATGCAATCATCAAGCTGGTTAAATGTCATTACAAGAGCGGAGGAAATAACATTGTCATTATATTGTAACGAAAGAGATGTACTCATTTAACCCTGAACGAAGTCAATTACTCTAATAATTATATGAAATATGTTTATACAGGGTGTTTTTAAAGTTGCAGTGCAGTGAATTTCTACTCTCTAAAGAAAAAACGTCACCAGAAATGCGGTTAACTAATGCGTCACACAAATCGTAAAATAAATGGTATTATTCAAATATACTTGACTGCTATCGGCGAGCTTATAATGGGTAATGTTGGTATTAACACAATAAAGTTGTGCCTAAAGCATATGTTGAAAATGTCCACCACGGGCCTCAAGACATGTCGTGATTCGTCTTTCCATATTTGCGAAAACCTTCAGAATAATGTCTGGTGATATTTGTTTAATCTTGTCTACTATTTCAGTCTTTAGGTCATTAATTGTCTGCGGATTATTTTAATAAACTTTCCCCTTCAATGCCCCCCACAGATAATAATCTGGGGGTGTTAGATCTTGTGAACGAGCAGGCCAGATTCCACGTGAAATAATGCGATTTATAAATATTCTTTCTAAATAATTGTTGTTGTGGCTGTGTGTGCTGTTGCCCCATCCTGCTGAAACCAGGATTCCATAATTTCCCGTTCTGTAAGGTGTGCTATGAACGGTTCCAGAATTAAACTACGGTAACGTTCTGCATTTATTGTTTCATTAAAAAATATAGGTTCTATTATCCGCATACGACTTATAGCGCACCACACTCCGACTTTTTGATCGTAAAGCGGCACTTGATGAAATTCATGGGGGTTTTCACTGCTCCACAGCCGATTGTTCTGACTGTTCCCATAACCGGATAAATGAAACCAGGCCTCATCAGTGAAAAAAGTGACGTCAAGGATGGCAGCGCCATGTTCATAAATAAAATTCTGAAACCACATGCAGTAGTTTAAACGGGATTAGTAATCTCTTTCTTGGAGTTGAGACACTTCAGTTAATTTGTATGGACGACAGTGTAGTTCACTTCTTAAAACCTTGTGAACAGAACTCTTAGATATTTGCACCTGTTGAGACAAGTGGTTTAAAGATGCATTTGGACTCATTGTAATCCTGTCTTGGAGTTCCATAATTTGTTCTTGTGAAATTGAAGGTCTTCCAGATCGGTATGCATCTACCACACTACCGGTTTCACGAAACTTTTTGATCAATTTTGTAACAGAATTTCGGTGAGGGACTTGTTAGTCTGGAAATTTCCTCACGAATTGTCTAATGACCTCATCCGTATATTTACCGCCATTACGGAAGACATGCTCAACCAGAAATACCCTGTTTTCAATCGTCAACACCATTTCCTTCAAGCAATGAGACAGTGAAAGTAGCGTAGTGCCCGTCCTTTACGTAAATAAAACCTTAAAGGAAGCAGCGGTTTGTTCATAAATGTGGTTTACAAAATTGTGGTACGTAGATGATGATTACGTCATTTACTGAATATTAGAAATATTCACTGCACTGCGACTTTAAAAACACCCTGTATATACACATTCAAGTACAGTTCCTACTGGCGTAGGTGATCATGTCTCTTCACAACTTTCGATCTCTACAGTTATTTATCATTTCTGTTGTTGACCTTCTGTCAAAGTCATTCTCTTAAGCTGTCTGGTATTTTTTCTCTGGGCTTTCCTCCATCTCTTCGAACTTCGATTTTTCCAGCTGTTCCCTTCTCATTACATAGCCAAAAGAGGGTGATTGTTTCTTCACAATATTGGAAATTAGCTCTGTTCTTTGCCCGAATGGGGAGTAAAGAATAGTGGCGCTGTACCCTACCAGTCATGTTCGTAAGAGGCGAGAAAGGAGGGTTGGGCATGGGACTGGCTATCCCATACTGTAAAAAAAAGAAGCCGATAAAACTTTACAAACATGGGCAAGTCAAAGAGAGAAAAAGTAAATCCGCCATCCAGGAAAGATAAGGGCTCTCAAAGAGATGTATGACGCAAGCCGGAGAAAGCCGTAAGAAGTCCGGGTTGCCGACTCACCCTTTGTCTGCCAGGAAATCCTCCAGAATTGGCACCTGGAATGTACGTACTCTAAACGAACAAGGAAAAGCTGCACAGGTAGCAGCAGAAATGACAAACTACAAGATAGATATCCAGGGAATGTGTTAAACAAGATGGCTAGGAACGAGTAAAATAAAACTAAATACAGGAGAGATGATTTTATCATCGGCACACCAGGAACCTGGAGCACAACATAGTGAAGGGGTAACTATAATGCTATCAAGGAATGCACAGAAGACACGAATAGAATGGGAAGCAGTAGGACCGAGACTAATGAGAGCAACATTTAAAACAACTTAAAACAAAATAAAATTACACATTATCCAATGTTATGCACCAACCAATGATAAAGATGATTTAGTTAAAGATTATCTCTATAAACAGCTACCATGTCAGATGGATGCAAGACGAGCCAAGGATATTATAATCTTGATGGGAGACCTAAATGCTAAAGTAGGATCAGACAACAGAGGCATCGAAGAGATTATGGGAAAACATGGACTTGGAGATATAAACGAGAATGTAGAGATATTTGTGAATTTCTGCGCCCTTAATCAAGTGAGCCTAGGAGGAACAATATTCGAACATAAAAGAATACACAAAGCTACATGGGTGTCACCAGATCATAGAACGGAAAATCAAATTGATCACATATGTATTAATAATAAGTTTAAGTCATCCTTACAGGATGTAAAAATATATAGAGGGGCAGATGTAGCTTCGGATCATCATCTTCTGATAGCCAAACTTAAAATTAAACTAAAAAGGTAAACTACAACGAATAAATGTAGCAAGTATTTCAATGTAGGGTTTCTTAAAGAACAAGGAATTAAAGATAAATTCGTAGGCACAATATCAAACAAATACGAAGTCCCCCAACAACTAGAATATACACTAAATATTGAAGATCATTGGATACAGGTAAAAGATATATGGAAAGAGACATGCGAAGAAACACTAGGGAAAAAAGAACGCCAGAAAAAGGAATGTATGACAGCGGAGACCCTGGACAAAATTAAAGAAAGAACAAGAAAGCAGACATAAATAAAAGCAAAACGAGAAGTAATAAAGCCAAGACACAGGAAGCTTACACAGAGGTGAAAAAAGAAGTGAGAAAATGCATTAAAAGGGATAAGAGGAAATATATAAATGAACTAGCTAAAGAGACAGAAGAAGCAGCAAATAAAGGGAATATGAAAGAACTGTACAACAGCACTAAGAAATTAAGTGGAAAATACAAACAGATCAATGCCTTTATTAAAGATAAGAAAGGAAATCTGCTTAGTAATATAAGGGAACAAATGGAGAGATGGAAAGAGCACTTTGAAGAACTTTTGAATAGACCCGGCTCAAATAATCCTCCAGATAAACTACCAACAGAAGAAGACTGTGGAAAACCAAGCAAATAAGAAATAATGAAACCCATCAAACTATTAAAAAATGGTAAAGCCACAGGACCAGTTGAAATTTCTTCGGAAACCATCAAAGCAGATATTAACACCTCTACCAAGATGCTACATAATCTATTAGATAAAATTTTGGAGAGGGAAGAAATACCTAAAGACTGGAAAGAAGGTTATATGATCAAACTACCAAAGAAAGGAAGTTTACAGGAGTGCACAAATTATAGGGGAATTATGCTACTATCAGTGCCAGGAAAAATATTAAGCAGAATCATTCTGGAGAAACTAAAAGAGGCCATAGAGAAACATTTGAAAGATGAGCAAGCATGTTTTAGGAAGAACAGATCATGTGCTGATCAAATAACTACTCTACGTATAATAGTTGAACAAAGTTTAGAACTAAAATCCCCACTTTATATTGGATTCATAGATTACGAAAAGGCATTTGATAGTTTCGACAAAAGAATGCTTTGGAAGTTGCTGAGTCATTACGGAATCCCCATAAAGTTTATTAACCTGATAAAAACAATTTATGAAGGAACGAAATGTAATGTGGTGCATGAAGGACAGCTTACAGAAGCATTTGAAATAAGAACAGGAGTAAGGCAGTGATGCCTTCTGTCTCCATTTCTCTTTCTACTGGCCATAGATTGGATTATGAAAATAACTCAAAACAACGGAAATGGAATACAATGATCACTGACCAAACAACTTGATGATTTAGACTTTGCTGATGACATAACTCTCCTATCACATAGCCATCAACAGATGCAGTATAAAATGAGCATATTTAATGAGAGATCATAACAGCTAGGACTGAAGATTAATATTGATATGACCAACATTATGAGAATTAATATAGTTGACAATAACCAAATAAAACTAGGAGAAATACCTCTATTAGATGTACAATCTTGCATATATCTGGGCAGTAATATAGATAAAGAGGGAGGAACAGAAAATGATACCAAAATAAGGATATCAAAAGCAAGAGGAGCTTTCATTGCACTGGGAAACATATGGAAATACAAAGAAATTAGGTTAAATACAAAAATAAAAATTTTTAACTCAAATTTTGTGGCGGTCCTATTATATGGCTGTGAAACATGGAGAACAACAAAATTGACAATCACAAAGATACAGACTTTCATTAATGGATGCTTACGCAGAATAAAAGGGTGGAAATGTCAAGACAAAATCAATAACATAGAATTATGGAAATGTACCAGTCAAATACCAGTGGGTAAAGAGATACAGCGAAGACGATGGCGCTACATAGGACACACACTACGGAAGCCAACTGAGAGTTTTACACAACAGGCCCTTTTTGTAATCCCCAGGGGAAAAGACAAAGAGGAAGACCAGGGAATTCTTATAGAAGACAAATAGAAGCAGAGATGAAGATGATGGGGAAGACATGCAATGATCTTAAAAGAATGGCAAAAACAGAATGTCTTGGAAAGTGTTTGTTGAAGACCTATGCTCCACTGGGAGCTAAAAAAGGTAGAAGAAGAAGAAGCTCTGTTCTTGCTTTGAACTCTTTCAGACCGTTTTCATTACTTTTCTTAGCTGTTCATGGTATTCTCAACATTATTCTGTAAAACATTTCTACATTTTCATGCGATTTTCTTGTCTGTTGTCTATGAATCACATCCATATGTTAAGACTGGCTCTACATAACATTTTAGAACTATTTTTCTTTTTTTTCCATTGTTCAACATTGATTATAAAGTAATCTTCGTCAATTTTTGGAACGCTGCTTCTGCCTGAGTAATTCTGCATCTCACCTCTGCTGTACATCTTTCATCTGTTGTTATTATTGTTCCCAGATTTTTAAATTCATTTACCTGTATAAATATTGTTTCAATTGTCTTTATTGCGCATTGCGGTGATGTCTTTTTCTTTTATTATTACCATTAATTCTGTTTTTTTTGCTATAAATGTCTTCAATTTTGCGTTACTTCACATATGTGAATCATGGAATTCGTGAAGTACAATCATTAAATATATTTATATAAACCCCAGTTTGAGAGCTGTGTTCTTGCTTTTTGAGTGAAAGTACAAATCAATGTACAGAAACACTATATCATGTATAAAGACTATAGGATAGACTATATAGAAAGCATTGAATATTTCTTTTATTGCTATAGTAAAGTGCACCACTTGTAGAATCGGAGTATATCCCTTACTTTTGTTGCACAGGGGGCAAGTGGCACGTTATGTGGACGTGACAAGGATAGAGTGACGTATGTGTTTGAGAAGGTCGTGAAAGTCGGTGGAGTAATCAGGAAACGATGTATATCATTTGCTGGAGATATAACTGACGTGAAGTGCAAAAACGATATCCGTATCACTGGTATTGCCCTTTGTCACTCCGACGACTGCAGCCGATTTGTCGTGGAGAATCGCCTTAAACCGATTAGGTTCGCTGACCCCACGAGGCATGATTGTATTACACTCATACACATAGTTTCCCTGTAGCTGCTCCTTCCCTATAGCGGGTTCTACTTTTTTGTACACATGTATGAACATTTAGAATATAGTCATGCTATGATATTAACATCCCTCCTATACTAGACCACACTGCGACACTTCAGTGGTCCATAATGTCTCATTTGCCTTGGTTGCTTACCTTTGTGCAAGGCAATACCCTTTTCACTTGCACTACACGGTACCTTATCTTTTACATGCTTTTTCTGAACCCCACTCTGAGACAACGCATTCTTTCCTCCTTTCCGGTAACCTGTATTCGTCTGGTATATTCTTTTTGCTCTGTGTATTCACACTGACCTAGGTGTGGAAGTGTGGACACTTCTAGGTAAGTATGGTGTATGCACACATTTTTACATGCGTGTGGACGCACACGTATGGGTGTAAATGTATATATATATATATATATATATATATATATATATATATATATATATATATATAATATTATATTATATAATATATTATATATATATATATATATATATAAATATATGGTCCTTTTCGTATTGTCAGACTGTCTAGTGGAGGCTATTGTGTATTTTCTTTGGCTTTTGTTTTTGTCGAGCAGCTTCTCTCGTGGCTAATTCTACCAATGTTTACACAATACACGTACAAACGTATATATATATATATATATATATACCAATACCCATACATATGAACACATACAAGCATGTGCACACCCAAACGGGGCAATCATATATATGTAGAAAAGTGCGTATAACGCACACACAATCAGAAGAGTTCACACTGGGGTCAGTGTGCAAACACAAAGGAGAAAGAATAGAACAGTAGAATAACAGGTACTCAAAAGACGGAAAGAGTGAGATGTCTGAGAGCTGGGTACAGTAAAAACTTATGAAGGGTAAGTAGCACAGAAAAAATGGGTATAGGAGTACACCGAAGTGTCTCAATGGGGACTAGTGGAGGAAAACTATGAATAGCATGGCATAGTAGATAGACTAAAGAGCCCAAACATGGGCAGTAGAGAAGGCTATGCAAAAGGGAAGGAGTAACCGAAAGGACACTATGTGTACGAGTGTGATACATTCAAGCCTCATGGGGTCAGCGAACCATACTGGACTATGAGGCGATTCTCCAAAGCAAATCGACTGCGGTCGCCAGAGTTTGTTATCAGGATAGAGCAAGATGAGCGTAATACACTTAGATGTATGTTTTAAATTAGTTTTGTGACTATTGTATTTATGTTACAAATGTAAGTGTAAATGTACGATGTAACAAAGCTTGTCAAATCATTGGACAGTTATCACCACTATTGTCCAAAAAGGAAATAAAACTGACACTTTAGAGGCAAAATGGACACTTTACTATACAATCTTCATCTCAACGTTCTGCTTCCAATGTCAGTCCTGGATCCTACATGGAAGAACATTAAGAAAGAAAAACCACTACCGAGATGAAATGTGTTAGACAAATGACAGGAAACAGTCTGAGCGATAAGATCAGAAATGAAGAAATTAGAAAAAAGCTAGGAATAACCGCCACCATAGAATATATAAAGAAACAACAGATACAATGGTTTGGCCACGTGACAAGGCAGAAAGATAAAAACACAACACAACGAGCCTTCAGCAAACGTTGTGAGAACACCAGACCCAGAGCCGACCACGAAAAAGATGGATTGACAGAATATTATAACCACTAGGAAACATAACAGCAGCTGAGGCAAACAGAAGAGCAAAAGACATAAAACTATATCTCCCCTCGATGCTGAAAGGTAAATGAGGAAAGAAAGAAGAAGAATGTAAATATCTTCAACTTTATGCTCGTACATCTCCCTCTCCGAGACGCTGACCATCTAATGTATGCATCACGCACACAAGAGCGCCAACTTGTCAAGCCAAGCATCCAGTGAACACACGGGAGACCCAAGTTCACATAACTAAGATCCACACAACTACACCCGCCATTCATATTCCGGTAGATATGCTGAGCCAAACTGGCACATTGTCAACCCAACTGATAACGGAATGCTGACCTGGCTCAGTTTATTATAGGAAATAATGACAACAAGTATTGTAAACAGTTATTATTTCACTGCCATGCAATATATATTATGTTACATTACTTATAATACAGTAATATCAGCGTGTATCATACCGGTTGATACAGGCGGTCAAGTCTTTCTACAATTCTCGATTCACAAAGTACAGCATTTCAGTTCTGTTGTTGGCTGTTCAACATGCACAGTCAACAAAGAACTGATATCCTGTACTTTGTGTCATGACACAAAACTATCTATTAACTTCTCTCTTTGTCATCGTGATCTCTCTTTCCCTGTATTTTGCCAGTTGTAACCAAGTATTCTAACTTTCCCCTTCTCATGATGTGGCAGACATGTTTTTTTTCCCCTCACGTTTTAATGAGGTTTTTTGTGATGGCGTCTATGAGAATTTCATTGTTTGTTCATTGTTTGTTCATTGTTTGATCATTTAACAGGAAACTCACACAATTCTTCTAAAAATCTCCTCTCTGTGGCCTCTAATAATTTTTTTTTACTTACCCATCATCATCATCATCATCATCATCGAGTGCCGTCTCCGCAACGAAGGTTGGCTAAAATGGAGCGCCATTCTGCTCTATCTCTTGCTTTGATGGTGCAGGTTGTCATCGGTTGATTTGTCCATCTTTTGATGTTACTCGTCCATGTTAATCTTGGTCTGCCTCTGCCTCTTTTACCTTGTATTTTCCCCTCCAGGATTACTTTCAGTAGGCTGTTGTGTCTTTTAACATGGCCCAAGAATCGCATTTGTCTTGTTCTAATTGTGTTCAGAAGTTCTCTTTTCATTTTTAGTTGTTTTAAGACTTCATCGTTTGTTTTCTTTTCCTTCCATCCAATTCTACCTATTCTTCTATATATCCACATTTCAAAGGCTTCAATTCTTTACTTACCCACAGTCCATTAGCTTCTGCCTTAGGTCATAATTGCTCTGTATAGCACTCATGAACTCTCTTTCTCAGTTTTATTGCCATAGACTTGTTGCACAAAATGTTTGTTTTTTCATTTTCTAAAATGTCACTTTGACTTGTGCTACTCTGTTTTTTATTGTTGTTGTTCCCTCCTACGCCGCTATTTTCTCCAAACTTTTGGCACTCTGGACTTGTTTCAGAATTGTCTTGTCGATTTTTGTGTTACATGATATTGACGGTTATTTCTTTGATTTGACCATTATTTCTGTGTTCTTACTGTTTAAGCTCCAACTTTTGTTGTCGTTTTCTGCCATTATTATGTCGATTATTTCTGTGTTATTACTGTTTAAGCTTCAACTTTTGTTGTCGTTTTCTCCCATTATTATGTCGATTATTTCTGTGTTATTACTGTTTAAGCTCCGACTTTTGTTGTCGTTTTCTGCCATTATTATGTCTATCATTTCGTGTAGTTCATTCTTCGCCTCTGCTATTAAGACTAGGAATCACGATAGCTCAGTGGTTAGTGAACTGGACTACAAAGGACAAGAGGTAGGGTTCGATTCCAACGAACGGCTTCCGGTTCACCCAGCCTTAAATGGGTACCGGATTTTTTTCTGGGAAAGTAAAGCGGCAAGGGTGTAATACCGACCACATTATCCCAAAAATCATGTGCCGAAGGTCTGTAAAATGTATGGTCACTAACACCATATTCCATATACGCCACTTGACGTGACAGGGGTACTTTACTTTTTTTTTTTGACTTACTATTAAGACTGCGTCACCTGCATATCGCAGGTTGTTTATGATTTCACTGTTGAGATGTACGTCCTATTTTATCTGCTATTGCCCCCATAATTTTTGCTGTAAAGTGAGAACAATTCCGGCGACTGTCTTGAGTGACTTCTTGTTTTATATATATGGATATGTCCGGATGTCACTTCTTACATATTTATATAGAGAGCTGAATCGCTCTTATTTCGTCTTTTATTCCTGCACAACGTGTCAGTTTTATGTGCATGGCGATGTTAGTTGTATCTGTCAACCGTTTAAACTTTCTCTGATTATTTTAAAGATTTGTTTTTTATTTTGTTCAATTTTGCTTCCGCGATGTGAGTCTTCTGAAGACTTCTTGAGTCGAAACGTTGGTTCTTTGTTTAGTTTTGTTTTCTTCACAAAGCTGAAACACCTCAGTTTTCTATTTCTTTTATTACATTTGATCTTTGTTTGCTTGGCTTCTAGCTTGATGTCTTCTGTAGTTGAGCTGTTCTCGCTGTCTCTGAGAATGTAAGTAAAGAGCCCCCGTCACGCGAAGTGGCGTGTAGGGAATATGGTGTTAGTGACCATAAATTTTACAGATCTTCGGCACATGATTTTTTAGGCTAATGTGGTCGGTATTACGCCCGTGCCGCCTTACTTTCCCAGAAAAAAACCGGTGCCCATTTAACCCTGGGTTAAACCGAAACCGTCGGTTGGACTCGAACCCTACCCCTTGTCCTTTGTAGTCCAGTTCACTAACCACTGAGCTTTCGCGGCTCTCTCTGAGAGTGTAGTTTACCCTAATTCTTTGCTTTCACATTCATAATATTGTATTATCCCTCGGTCTCAGTGCTGTTTCTTACTTTTCTGTGTGCAAAAGGATTAAATAAGTAATGAACTGGGAGCCGCGATAGCTCAGTGGTTAGTGAACTGGACTACAAAGGACAAGGGGTAGGCTTCGACCCGAATCGACAGCTTCCGGGTTCACCCAGTCTTAAATGGGTACCGGATTTTTTTTATGGGAAAGTAAAACGGCACATGCGTAATACCGACCACAATACCCCAAAAATCATGTGCTGAAGGTCTGTAAAATGTATGGTTACTAACACCATATTCCCTATACGCCACTTGGCGTGACGGGGGCTCTTTACTTTTTTTTTTTTTTTTAAGTAATAAAGTGCCTCACTAGAGTATATAATTATAGAAAAGAAAAAAAATACATTTTCAAATATTCAATTAAAATTAACAGTCCACATTACAATGTGATTCTTACTGTGTGCCTTAACCAAGAAATTAACAATGAAAGAACTGTTTAAATTATAACTGTTTAATTTAACAAAATATACTAACCCCTCACCTCGGTATGCTGTCGTCGGTATAGTACAATGTTTTTCTCTCCAATGTGGATCATATCAAGGGCAATACAATATAACAAGCCTGATTGTACTGCATAGCTTCACCGTAACTAAGGAATAACAAAGTAATTGATCAATTAACTAATCAACTTTGGTCGACAATGGCAACGTCGATATCATCAGAATGTTATAGTGAAAACAACCGCACCTCAAAAACTGGAAGCGATTAAGGGTATTTACCACTATATGCCAAAGAGAAATTGCCTTTTTTTTTATTAAACCTTTTCATGAAAATAATACAGCAGTTCAAATCAAAGCAGCAACTCAAAACAAATTGTTGTTAATGCTCCAACCATTTGTATTACTCATCTAATACACATGAACGTCTGTCAGAATCGCAGGCTATTTAAGAGCCAGCAAATTATATATCTACTGATTTTGAGAACGGTTCTGCTGTAGCGGCAGTGTGAATAGAAACCAGTTTATAGATAGTATTGGAAATCACTTTATTTATAATATTTGTATTGGATTTTTTATCTTTGGAGAGGAACGGACAATCGATTCAATGGCGGATCGACTTAAGGACAAGGTTGCTATAGTAACGGGCTCCAATTCCGGAATTGGAGAAGCTATTGCGCTTACTTTTGCAGCACAGGGAGCAAGTGTGACGTTATGTGGACGTGACAAAGATAGACTGCAGTCTGTGCTTGGAAAGGTCGTAGAGGTCAGTGGAGGACACAGGGAACGATTCATAACAGTTGCTGGAGATTTCAATGATCAAGGCGTTCGACATGAAACAGTTGACAAAACTGTGAAGACGTTTGGCCGTTTGGATATTTTTGTTTCAAATGCTGGGATTATAGACACAAACATCTCATGGTTGAATGCTACAGAGGACTCCTACAACAAAGTCATGGATTCCAATCTCAAGGCTGTGTTCTTCCTCATACAGCAGGCAGTTCCTCATCTGGAGAAGACTAAAGGAAACATCGTGATCATATCTTCTAATGCAAGTATTTTGGTGTGGCCACATTTGACCGTTTATTCCATTGGAAAAGCTGCTCTTAATCATCTAACAAGCTGTCTGGCTGTTGATTTGGGAACTAAAGGAATCCGGGTGAATTCGGTACTTCCTGGATATATCCAATCGAATATCTTCAGGCAAAGTGGCGCCAACGAGGAGGCATTAAATATTACCATTTCAAAAGCGAATAGTTCCGTTCAGCCGTTAAAGGAAAGAGTTTTAACTGTGGACGACATTGCTGAAATGGTGACATTTTTGGCATCGGATGCTGCGGGTTGCATTACTGGAGAACATGTTACAGTGGACGGCGGTAGAAGCTATGCTGGAATTTGTGATCCTGCAACTTTTATGGCCAATTGATATTTGCAATAAACATTGGCCGTGTTTTTAATCGTTTTACATTTTTTTAAGACTATAAATTAATGCTTATATCTACTCAACAATTTTGCGGTTGCTTTATTTAAACGTACTCAACTTAGAACACATTATAAAATGAAATTGGACTTTTCAGTGATCACCCTTCAGTCAAGGTATAAGTGCTATAACTCTAGTTTAAACATTGTTTGCTTTCTACTGCAATGAAGAACATATTACACACTGTGCTAAATTAAATGTTTAACAAAAAAATATTATATAATCTGTGGATAGACAAGTACACGTTTTCTCTGTGAAGTCTATAATTATTAATGTTTCGATGCCCACTCTATTATAGTTCAATTATTACAGCTGCAAGTGTTCATGTGTAGTGCAATAATTAATGTAAACTAAAATGAAGAATTCGATTTTGATCATTATCACATTTGTAGAGTTTTCCTACATTTGAGTAAATGTAAATTATTTCACTTTTGTGTCTGCAATTTTTTGTGAAGTTTCATTCATGTTTTTCCACATTTGTAAAGTTTTCAACCTTTTGAATATATTGTAAACATTAATTACCATATAAAAGTATAGTAAAGACCCCCGTCACGCCAAGTTGCGTATAGGGAGTATCCTATTAGTGACCATAAAAGTTTACAGATCTTCGGCGCATGATTTTTGGGGTAACGTGGTCGGTATTACGCCCTTTCCCGCTTTACTTCCAGAGAAAAAAAAATCTAATTACCATATGCATATAGTATTTATTTTACTTGTATAAATGTGTATAACCATGTGTATGTGTGTGTGTGTATTTAAATTGAGTCAGACGTTAACATTTTCAGCTTGCCAGACTTTGCGAAAGCCATCGGGGAAATCTAAATGAGAACACATGAGTAAATATAGTTGTTGACACTATTATTGACATAACTGACGTCATAGCGTCGTTCCTTCCCATCATTCCTACACGGCAGCAGAAATAGCGTTTTGAAAGATCAAAGTATTTGAACCAAGAAGCGTACTCGGCCCAGATTTGCATGAATTTCAAAGCTAGTGTGACGAAGTGCTTCCAGAGCTCCACTGCTGTTTAGGTGGCTGAGAGTTTATTTGCCAAAAAATAATTTAAAAATAGCGGACTGACACAATAAGTAAGTAAAGTAAAGTACCCCCGTCACGCCAAGTGGCGTATAGGGAAATATGGTGTTAGTGACCCTATATTTTACAGACCTTCAGCACATGATTTTTGGGGTAATGTGGTCGGTATTACGCCCGTGTTGCTTTACTTTCCCAGAAAAAAAATCCGGTACCCATTTAAGGCTGGGTGAACCCGGAAGCCGTCGGTTGGGATCGAACCCTACCCCTTGTCCTTTGTAGTCCAGTTTACTAACCACTGAGCTATCGCGGCTGCTGACATAATTACTAAAAAAAAGTGAAAAGTAAAGAGCCCTGTCGCGCCAAGTGGCGTATAGGAAATATGGAGTTGGTGACCATAAATTTTACAGACCTTCGGTACATGAATTTTGGGGTAATGTGGTCGGTATTACGCCCGTGCCGCTTTACTTTCCCAGAAAAAATCCGGTATCCGTTTAAGGCTGGGTGAACCCGAAAGCCGTAGATTGGGATCGAACTCTACCTTTTGTCCTTTGTAGCCCAGTTCACTAACTCCTGACCATAGGCACCGTTTTTAACGTGGCAGCACTTTTTTATCCTTATTTTTCCAGCAGCATGAGGAAAAACGCACGTTTTTGCTCATTTCTGTTAAACTGAAACATATAAATGTACTTTATTTGTCGTCAATCATAAATAATAACTTGTAATATTTATTAACCATTAATCGCTATATGTAACATTATATTACTATCATGGATACAAATAAACGCAATATTTCTTAGAACTTAAGTGCTTTTCCCGCTGTCACATTTGTTCCCCTGGGTGTAATACACACAAGAGTTGAACAATGTTCTGGCTAAGTATTTTTGACCTCGATATTTTGTTAAGTTTTTTAACGACACTTGAAGCCAACACGATACATGTCATAATTTCAGTTGTGCTTCAAAGCCGTGACACTTTGCACTCCAGATAGCTGAAGTTTGTACATGTTTGTTAGATTTAATTTTTTTACTTTGATGTCATGGTTGTGTTGGTAAAATTTATGAGTTTTTCGTTTTCTTGTTTGGTCTTGAGGCATATTTCTGGTGGCAAGTGATGGAGGTTATCTATTTTATCTTGGGAAGTTGATTGTGTTGAGTTCAAGAAGGATACATATCTACAGAATCGAGACCATCAAAGATTTGTTGCTTGCCCTTTTGATCCCTATTTGCCTAACATCTATCTATTTCTTTGCTTAATATCTATCTATTTTCTTTTTAAAAAACGTAAAGAGCCCCCGTCACGGAGGCTATCTATTTTCTTTGCTTAACATTTAAATATTTTATTTGCTCAATATCTATTTTCTTTGCCTTGCAACAAACTATTTTTTATAATTAACATCTATCTATTTTCTTTCCTTAACATCTATTTTTTATGTTTAACATCTATTTTCTTTGCTTAACATCTATCTGTTTTGTTTCCTTAACATCTATTTTCTATGTTTAACATCTATTTTCTTTGCTTAACATCTATCTGTTTTGTTTCCTTAACATCTATTTTCTTTGTTTAACATCTATTTTCTTTGCTTAGCAACAACCTATTTTCTTTCCTCAACATCTATCATAACATTTATCTATTTTCCACCCAGTCGATTGTTATTCCACAAACAAAACAAATCTTTGGTGACATGATACAACCTCGATCCACTCTTGTCACTTCTAGAATGGCCTGTCTCTACTTTGACACATCAAAGTGAACAGAAAGCTTTGATATAATTTTGTATTGGCATTATTCCGTAAATTGTGAGCATTTTCCAAACTTTAGGTCGTTGTGAACTATTGCACGCCTTTAGAAAATCTAAAAGTTGATAATGAGTGGTAAACGGAATTCTATAATGTAAAAATGTGGGTACTATGTTGTTTTAAACGAAGAACATTGCAACATACATTTAGTAAGATGCAACATTAATAAATTCATGAAGAGGTGAACGGTTTGGTTCAGCCTCCTACATCTTAATAACCCACCAGTTATTTCGTTGTTGAGTCAATGTGTGTCAAGTAATTATTATTTCCAGGTCAGTCAGATCTAAACGTGATCATAGGAGATCATGAGGCCAACCACACCGATATAAGTCCCAGTCATGCTGAAGTCGGATGTGTTGGGCCGAAATGCACAAATATCACAGCTACACTGCAAACCACAACACAACGCAGACACGCCCACTTAACGTCCTTTTAGGGGTGGATGACGAAGGTGCACTCCTTTAGTCATCGGACGATCGCAAGCAAGCAAACAATCAAGCAAACAAGCAAACAAGCAAGCAAGCAAACAATCAAGCAAACAAGCAAACAAGCAAGCAAGCAAACAATCAAGCAAACAAGCAAACAAGCAAGCAAGCAAACAATCAAGCAAACAAGCAAACAAGCAAGCAAGCAAACAATCAAGCAAACAAGCAAACAAGCAAGCAAGCAAACAATCAAGCAAACAAGCAAACAAGCAAGCAAGCAAACAAGCAAGCAAGTAAGTCCCAGCAAGGGCCGATAGAGAAATAATTCTTGAACCATTACACATGAACTTGCTCCCCCCAGCCCTCATAATAAAAAAAAAATAATCTTTGTTATAATGACATGTGTACAATACTGTAAGAAATAGCGCGTAAACTCTTTACAAATATAATTCTTTCCTTGACTGCTTCACAGAGGACGAGAAAACTTATTTTTATTTGTGTAAGATAAATATTGCAACACCTTCAGCATAATGGTTGACAGTTCTAGCGTGTAAATATTCATGTGTTCTTCATACAGACAGCACTTACATGTGCCAGTTTTTAAATACTCACTACTACATGTGCCACTCTGTCCTAAAGTAGACCATAGTGCTAGCTATGCTATTTTCAGATCTTGATCAAATAAAATTTCGTATTTTAACGGAGTACCTGGATTATAAAGGTGATTGTGTTATTACGCACTGAAGGTATATAATCTGTGCTGAGCTCATTCCGACATAATTTTGCGTGGAACATATTCGCTACGTTTCATCCCTTGCAGATACACTCAGTGCAATGGCAGGACGACTGCTAGGCAAGGTTGCTATAATAACTGGCTCCAGTTCTGGAATTGGAGAGGCTACTGCGATTGTTTTTGCTTCACAGGGAGCAAACGTCACGTTGTGTGGACGAAATAAGGAGAGACTAAAGTCTGTGCTTGAGAAGGTCGTGAAAGCCAGTGGAGGACACAAGGATCGGTTCACTACTGTTGATGGAGATTTAACTGATCAAGGAGTTCGAAAACAAATCGTCAGCCATACTGTGAAAACATTTGGACGTTTGGATGTCCTTGTAGCGAATGCTGGAGTTGCTGGTCTAAATCTGTCCGTGCACACAACAACAGAGGAGTCCTACAACAGTGTCATGGACACAAACCTCAAGTCTGTGTTCTTCCTGATTCAGCAAGCAGTGCCTCACTTGGAGAAGACTGGAGGAAACATTATAAACCTCTCGTCTAATCTAAGTGAAATGGCGTTTCCACTTCTGACCGTCTATTCCATGACAAAGGCAGCTATTGATCATCTGACAAGTTGCCTGGCTGTTGATTTGGGGCTAAAGGAATTCGAGTGAATTCTGTGCTTCCTGGATATCTGACCACAAATTTTGGAAGATACCTTGGTGAAAACAAGGCAGCCGTCGGCAGTGCTATCTCTAAGGCGAATGACGCTCACTTACCATTGAAGGGAAGACCTTTAACTGTCAATGACATCGCCGAAGCTGTGGCATTCTTGGCGTCTGATGCTGCAGGTTGTATAACTGGAGAGCACGTAAAAGTTGATGGAGGAAGGAGCTACGGTGGATTCTTTGATCATTAATTTTTAATGCAAATTAAAAGACATTTCTGATAACATTTACAATACCATTTTTAACAGTAATTTTTACAAACATTCTAAGCAGATTTTAAATAATGTATACAATATATGAATGTACATTTGACAGCTGATATTACATACTGCAACCGTGATAATGAATGATGTGCAACGACTCAATTTACCATTAACTCTGAAATTACAATTAATTGAACTACTGCCAATCCACAAAGAGAGACGTATAATTACACAAGACTCACTATTTTTTCATTATTGTTTTCCATGAACATCTTCTATTTTGGCATACTGTTAACTAATTTGTGATGTTAATCAAATACTAAAAAGGTTTGTAATTTTGTCGGGAATTCTGAGATTAATTAAACATTAAGTACTTCATGTTTGAAGTATATTTATCTTTGTAGTGATATTAAAGATCAGTATTTGTGGTCTAATTGTATTCAATTTTGAATCTTTGACAGTTATCTTACAGGGAGACTTTATATGGAGAACTTATGCAAATTACATGGAATTTCCGGTGCATATGGTGGATAGGCGGCGGGAACTGTTAAAGGCTGTGTCTGAAAAGTGTTTTTATTGCGGTGTCCTCATATTCCAAGTCTGGCTTGCTGCTGGAGCTACTGAGTTAAGAACTCTGTGTACACTGTGAGTTGTGCATTTCATCCGTTTTGATCGTGTTTCGATATTCAGATTCATCATCATCAAGTACCGGGTCTACTGGCGTAGGTGATCATGTCTCTCCACAACTTTCGATCTCGACAGTTATTTATCAGTTCTGTTGTTGACCTTCTGTCAAGCCATTCTCTTAAGCTATCTGGTATTTTCTCTCTTTGCTTCCCTCTATCTCTTCGTCCCTCAATTTTTCCAGTTGTTACAATATATTCCAGTTGTTCTCTTCTTATTACATGGCCAAAAAAATGATGATTGTTTCCTCCTAATATTGGAAATTAGCTCTCTTTTTGCTTTGACCTCTTTCAGAATATTCTCATTACTTTTCTTAGCTGTCCATGGTATTCTCAACATTCTTCTGTAAAACCACATTTCTACAGACTCCAGTGATTTTCTTTTCTGTTGTCCTATTGTCCATGATTCACATTCATATGTTAAGACTGGCTCTACATAACATTTAAGAACTCTTTTTCTTGTTTCTATTGTCAAAAATGGATTGCATGGTATCTTTCTCATTTTCTGGAAATCTGCTTTTGCCTGAGCCATTTTGCATCTCACTTCTTTTGTGCATCTTCCGTCTGAGGTTAACAAAGCTCCCAAATATTTAAATTCATTTACCTGTTTTACTATTGTTCCACTTGTCTTTATTTTGCTCTGGGGTGATGTCTTTTTCTTTGTTGGTACCGTTACTTCTGTCTTTTTTATATTATGACTAAGTCCTTTATTTTTGCTTTCTTTCACTATAATGTCCAACATTTCTTGTAACTCTTTTTCACTCTTAGCGATTAAGACTGTATCATCAGCATGCATTAGATTATTTATATATTCCGATTGCCTTCGATTTATGATGATATCGTATGCCTGGGAGCAGATGGCTGTGTTCACTTTCTGTGCGGTTTCGCCTTATGTCTTTTGACCTCTGCTAAGATTGCTATAATGTGGACTGCAGCTACCTTTCTTTGTTTGGGAGATGAGATATTAAATATGATGATTCCACTGGCACGGGTGGTTCAGCAAATATGGATTTTAATACGTTTGCAGTGATACCGGGGACTTCCATATCCATAACCATAATCATAATTATAAAATATGTCCAATATTGTTGTAAGAAATATGTTGTAAGAAATAATAATTTCTTTATTACAGTTGTTTTGTATTGTATGTTTTTCTCCAAGTGTACATACATTACTATGTATCACATTAACAAACTGTTTACACCAGCTCACACAGAGGATTTATTTCATCTCAGAGTGATATTTTAGTTCATATCTTGGAAACTGAACCTCCTCTATGTATGAAGGTCTCTGAGTCTACTACATTCCTCTTATTCTTAAAATGTATATATTGTACGGAAGTGGTTTCATTTTGTGTCACTATACACAATAAATAGCATTTAATTCTAGCTACAGTAAATATGTTTGTGTGATAGATATTTTTAGTATACAATGCTTGTAATAAAAAGGTGATAATTTGGCAGATTTGAGTTTTGGAGGATGAAATATTACATTTTAACCAGAAACGTTTTACATTTTAAAATACAGCTTTCTCTGATTACTCTAAACGTAAAATAGAACAAGGATATGCATTTTACTATTCTGCACTGTCACAAAATAGCAAATCAGCTAATGGGTCATTTATAAAGCAACTGTGCAGATAGTTTACTTTTTACCTGCAGGTTTTACAGAATAATATTTTACTTTTTACTGAATGTTATTTGCAGGTTTTATAGAATATTATTTTACGTTTTACTTGATGTTACTTGCAGCTTTTACAGAATAATATCTTATCTCAGCGACACTCTTTGTTTGTTCCTACTAGAAGAATTGTTATATTTACAAACGAGAGAACAAAAGTTGTAATGCTGCTATTCCTATATTGTGATCTGAAACGACAAACATGCACAAATCGTTTGTTTTAAATATAATAGACTATAACCTTTCTGAGTTATTGGTTAATTTTTATTTCCAATAAGATTTGGAAAAATGCATTTCCATTAGAATGTTGAAAATTAAATTTGTAATTTGTTGCATTTCTCTTGTATGCTGTTGTTTTTTTTAAAGGACATTTATTATTGTCAATTAATATGATATTCCTGTAAGGTATATCATCATGTGCCATACCGGTTGGCGTAGGTGATCATGCCCCTCCACAATATTCTATCTACAGTGCATCGTATCAGTTCTGTTGTTGACTGTTTTCCATGCCATGACACCAAGCTATCCAGTATTTTCTCTCTTTGTCGCCCGCGATCTCTCTTTCCTTTTATTTTGCCAGTTGTAACCAAGTATATATATGGTATATAGCTCAAAATAAAATGTTGAATGTGTCCATATTCAAACTCCGGTCGGAGCATAGGGCACTCTCAAGAGATCTCCACCCTATCCGGTCTAGAACAAGCATGGACAACGCTCGCCAGGACCAGCCAGCCTCTTTCATTTCATCATGTATGGTTCGTCGCAATGTCCCCAATGGTATGCTTCTTCTCCGTTTGCCAGGTACACCCATATTAATGCTAAGATCGAATACCTAGTTCGTTCCACTCGTTTAGCGTGGCCTAGCCATCTCAAAGCATTCTTTTCTCTTCTTGATTGATTTTGTTAATGCGTGAGCTTCTGACGACTTCTTTGTTTGCAATGTTTTGATCATAACGGATGTTTAAATTCTTATCTGTTGAGATATTAGAATCTTCTTAAGATAGCGACCTTCACATACTCTTAGTTGACTTTCTATCTTATGGTTCCTTCTCCACGCTTCTGTTGCATATAGTAGTATGGATCGCACATTTGACTTGTAAATTCTAAGCTTGGTGTTGAGATGGATGTACCCATTAACAATACATTTCTCTTAAATATTTTTGTTTCTAAAATATACATTGAACTAACTGACTAAAGTAGTACCAATCTCGATGTATTTGCACTATTAAGTGAGCCTATTTTATTGTTTATTACTTACATGTATTTATTCTGTTATATTATTTTAACTCAACCAGATATATATATATATCAACACCATGTATTCATTGTTTTAAATATGTATTTTCTTTACGCTTAAATCACAACTTTATATTGTAACTCACAATAAAAAATTATTGGCATTATACTTTGTTACATTTGTATTTGTTAATTAGAGGAGGAATACGTTTATTGTTGTAAATGTGTTTGAAAATTATGCCGGGATCACGACTGTGATATTTTACTTCTGTTATTCCGATACTTCTGTTATTCTGTTATTTATGTTACTTCTGTTATTCTGATATTTCTGTTACTTCTGTTATTCTGATACTTCTGTTATTCTGATACTTCTGTTATTCGGTTACTCTGATACTTCTGTTATTCGGTTACTCTGATACTTCTGTTATTCTGATACTTCTGTTTATCTCTTACATCTGTTATACTGTTACTTCTGTTATTCTGATACTTCTGTTAATCTCTTACTTCTGTTATTCTGTTACTTCTGTTTTTATATTACTTATGTTACTCTGATACTTATGTCATTATGACACTTCTGTTATCCTGTTACTTCTGTTACTTCTGATACTTCTGTTATCCTGATACTTCTGTTATCCTGATACATCTGCTATCCTGATACTTCTGCTATCGTGATACTTCTGTTATTCTGTTACTTCTATTATTCTGTTACTTCTGTTTCTGGTCAGCTTTTTTTAATCAATTAACAATAATGAGAATACAATATCTATTTCTTATAAATTGTTCTCATTATTTTCATAATTTGAGTATAATCATTATTTATTAATCTATATTGACTCAACTTGAAGGATAATCCAGAGAATTAGTGAATGAGAATTTTGTCCGAGAAATAATCTATGGTGATCTATGACACTACGTGCATGTGTAATGTTGGATGACGCTGTCTGTGTTAGTCACCTCTAGTGACTCGGGCAAATGGTGCTCGTAATCCTGGGAGGGCCGACCATCTAAGGGCAGAATCCCCCTACAGAAAAAAATCATCTGTTGCCTTGCAGGAAGATTGGGGACAATCAAAGGCTAAGGATAGCAAACCTGAATAAAATTATGGCTGAAATCAGATGCACTGGGCCACTGGCGCAGAACACAGTGCAACGTTTTAACGGGTGTTCAATCAGAGTGGATCTGGCAGACTCTAATTGTGATGTTTTGTCTGTGGGGGCGATCAACACACTTAACCTGACAGTTGACTTCATGTGAGAGTCTGGAATCCTACTATGATTGAGTCCTGATCGCAGAGAGAGAGAGAGAGAGAGAGATGACACTGGAAGAATGTTAGATCGTAAATGGCATTAACCAAACTTTGTTCGATGGTCGAATTCAATCTTTTGTTCTATTTGTTCTGTTCTTTATGTACCCCTCTACAACGTTTCCAGATTTAAGAAAAAAAGGACATCAAATATTGCACTTACAACAAAATAACATTAACAATCTTGGGAGCCATAACTGCTGCGAGATTAATGCTGCTTGATGTGGTCTCTTTAAATCTTGTTAACGTTATCTGCACATAAGGGACTGGGTGCAAGTCTTACTCTAACTGTGAAGGAAATGCTATAGCGGGAAGAACTAATTCTGCCAAGGGTTTGTTGCGACATGCGCTAATGCAGAGAAACCATTTGTGTAATTAACAAACTATATATAGACTTTCTTAGTGCAGTGCAAACAGGAGAAGATTGAATGCTTAGTTTCAACTTTCTTCCATTACTCGCTTATACTAAGGTTTAACTACTCATGACCATCCCTTATATATGCACAATGTGGCATATATAGTTATTTAAGCAGTGTCTGTTGGTGAGATGCGATTAGTCAAACGACAGGCGTCCAGAAGTGACTAAAACAGTTGGACAAATATATATGCTGATAACGGCGCAGTAATGACTAACACGTGGGTACGGTCAACTTGGGAAAACGTGCAGAAAAAAAGAGGATACGTTTTGTTTGCATGTCTGGGCTCGTTGATATTAATAATTGAATGAAAATGGACCACGGCAAACTGATTTTTTATATTTCTGTGAGTGTGTGGGGGACATTATTCACCCTCCTTTCTGAGTATGGTTTTGGCCTCTAACTACCATTATTACAGAGGCGTTTTTGATGGTGCTGGTGGAATGAAGAAATAATGTATGTGGGGTGGTACATAGAATGACATGACGATACCAAATGTATTATTTAATGCCGTGATGTAGTCGTGACCGTGACTTGGCCTTGTAGCGTTTGTCTATGGGCGTCATATTTATTTAGAACATCGTGTCAACAGAGGTCGCCCAATCGACTCTTATAGCTGATTGTATAATCTCTGGAAAGAGACTGATCTGGACAATGCCTGACAAACATGGAATAGGCAATGAACTCACTGTTGGCTCGTGAAGATGTTAGGATGTCAACTGGAACAAACGAGTCCTTCAGGAATTTATTAACCTTGCGTATTCAATAACATCAGTAGCATTATTCTCCATTCAAACATCATACTAACTATATTTCTTTTCTTGTGAATAAAAATATTCCTATAAATTGTTTGTTTGTTGTTGCTGAAGAGCTATTGAGCCGAAACGTCGATCAAATTTGTGTCGTCCAACAATTACGTAAAGCTTTAACGATACCATTTTAATTTTTTTTTCATTTCTTTTCCTCCAAATTGGTGCTCTGTGTTCGACCTAACTGCCTATTGCACTTCCCCTCTAAGGTTTAGTGCTGGCCATGACGGACCAAAAATCTCTACATCCCTAAGCTATATTCACTGAATGAGTGTCAGAGCATCTTGGGTTTCCTAAAATCTATTTGGGACTCTATTTAGTTAATTATGTCTGTATCTGGATGTTGTCTCTTCTTATGTGCTGACATTATCTTGCCGGATCTTTCTTCTCAATCTTTCAATGCGACCATTCTCTTCAAAGTGTCATCATCATCGCGTGCCTTCTCCGCAACGAAGGTTGACTACCATGGATAGCCATTCTACTCTGTTTCTTGCTTTGATTGTGCAGGCTGACATAGATTGACTTGTCCATCTTTTGATGTTACTCGTCCATGTTAGTCTTGGTCTGCCTCTTACTCTTTTACCTTGTATTTTTCCTTCCAAAATTACTTTTAGTAGGCTGTTGTGTCTTTCAACATGCCCCAAAAATTTCATTTGTCTTGTCTTAATTGTATTTAGTAGTTCTCTTTTTATTTTCAGTTGTTTTAAAACGTCATCGTTTGCTATCTATTGTTTCCATCCAATTCTACCTATTCTTCTATAAATCCACATTTCAAAGGCTTCAATTTTCTGTTCTGTTTTCTTGTCTATTGTCCATGTTTCTGCACCATACAGGAATTTTGAGAAGACGTAACATTTTGCCATTCTTAGTTTCAGCCCTGCTGATATTTGTTTTGTTGTTAGTATATTTTTCATGGCATTAAAATTACTTTTTGCCATACCTATTCTTTTGTTTATTTCAGTTTTGCATTTTCCATCATTGGTTATAGTATGTCTCAGGTAGTCTTCAAAGTGTAGCGAACTTATTTGCAACAAAACAACTTGGCATTCGGTTATAAGGTAAAAAAAAGGGAAAAAAATATAGCCCCGTCACGCCACGTGGCGTATAGGGAATATGGTGTTAGTAACCATAATTTGTAGGAGCCGCGATAGCTCAGTGGTTAGTGAACTGGACTACAAAGGACAAGAGGTAGGGTTCGAACCCAATCGACGCCTCCGGGTTCACCCAGCTTTTAATGGGTACCTGATATTTTTCAGGGAAAGTGAAGCGGCACTGGCGTAATACCAACCACATTACCCCAAAATCATGTGCCGAAGGTCTGTAAAATATATGGTCACTAACAACATATTCCTTATACGCCACTTGGCGTGACGGGGGTACTTTACTTTTTTTTTTACTACCATAATTTTTACAGGCCTTCGGCACTTGATTTTTGGGGTAATGTGGTCGGTATTACGCCCGTACCGCTTAACTTATCCAGAAAAAATCCAGTACCCATTTAAGGCTGGGTGAACCAGGAAGCCCTTGATCAGTATCGAATTCTCTTGTCCTTTGCAGCCCAGTTCATTAACCACTGAGCTATCGCGGCTCCACTTTCGGACACAGTCACCTAAATAACCTGGACATGATTTGCACGAGATACCCTTCAACTTTGGGCTGACCATTATCCCCAATCTTTCAATCTACAAAAGTTATTCTGATCTTTTAGTGTTGTATCATAACCTCTATTTGTATCATTGCTAAGCTGGACTCTGTGAGATCTCCTTTTCGTTTTACTTATCTACTTTTAATTTATCCAAAACCACAATAGACAGTGGGAACCGTAATAGCCCAGTTGTTAGCGAACTGGACTAGAAATGACAAGAGGTCGTGTTCGATCCTGATCAACAGCTTCCAGGTTCACTCAGCCTTAAATGGGTATCGGAATTTTCTCGGAAAGTATTGCAACATGGGCATAATGCCGACCACATTACCCAAAATCATGCGCCGAAGATCTATAAAAATTACGGTCACTAACACCATATTGCCTAAGCGCTACATGGCTTGAAATAGCACTTTACGTGCTTTTACTCTATAGACAATCCAGTTGATAACTATGCAAAATAAAATATATGAAGACATAGTTCGTCTCATTACAGCTGCCGTTGGATAATGAAATATTACTTCTTTGTCATTATACTAAACCTGAACTCCATGAGATAAAATTACCACATCCCTCTCTGAATTTCCTTCCTAGAGAATATCTCTGGTATTCACTTGAAGAGGAAGGTTGGACCCAGGTAGCTTTTTTGGTTGGAAAACATTCAGACTCAACGACATTTAAACTCCAAGACTTCAAGTAGGCAGCCGTGGGCACTAACTATAGCGTCATCGGGCTCTTATATAATATTTATTCGTACAGACTATGTTTTTTTATGTTTTAATCACGGCATAATGGAATGTATCGAAGTACCAATATATTAAAAAGTTATGTATATTTTGTAGGTCGTGTATAATTAAATGTAAATATGTACTACCCTCATTCACAATGCGCTTTCTGTTCTTTTGTTTCCTCTTATCCCTTCACCAGCTAACTTTTATATCGCAATAGTTTAATACGGAGGGCTTCTGGATTGAATGGTTATCAAAGTAACATATGTCGATAGGGCAGGATAAGATGATATAAGCAGATAACAACATTTAACCAGTGGGTACTTAAGACCATTTGAATAAATACTTTTCTGTCGTCTTTCTGATGCATTCTGCCTTTCATGGGTGAAATTTAAATTATGATGGTAATTTTGAACAAATAATTACCTGGTTTGTTAAATAAAATCGCAATTAGTGAGTCGTGATATTAGAAATAAACACTTTATTTAATTCATTAGATTTGCGTCAATTTACCAAACTTAATTATGGTTAATTAACATTTAAAATAAATGTCACTAAGCTCTGGTCACTCTTCTCCGAAACAGACCATTGGCTAAATATAACTAGAATATTATCAACTGGGCCCTGAACTTCAACGGCGCAAAGTCAAATGTTTGTGCTATTGTGTTCTGAATGAGGTAATACTGTATAAGACTTGTGTTGAAATCTTCTTCTTCTTCTTCTACCTTTTTAGCTCCCAGTGGAACATAGGTCTTCAAAAAACATTTTCCAAGTCGTTCTGTTTTTTTGCCTTTTTTTAAAGATCATTCCATGTCTTCCCCATCATCTTCATCTCTGCTTCTATCTGACTTCTCCAAGAATTCCTTGGTATTCCTCTTTGACTTTTCCCCAGGGGATTCCAAAAAAGGGTATGTTGTGTAATACACTCAGTTGGCTTCCGCAGTGTGTGCCCTATCCAGCGCCATCGTCTTCGCTGTATCTCTTTATCCACTGGTATTTGACCGGTACATTTCCATAATTTTATGTTAGTGATTTTATCCTGCCACTTCCATCCTTTTATTCTGCGTAAGCATCCATTAATGAAAGTCTGTATCTTCATGATTGTCAATTTTGTTGTTCTCCATGTCTCACAGCCATATAATAGGACCGCCTTAACATTTGAGTTGAAAATTTTTATTTTTTGTATTTAACCTAATTTCTTTGTATTTCCATATGTTTCCCAGTGCAATGAAAGCTCCTCTTGCTTTTGATATCTTTATTTTGGTATCATTTTTCTGTTCCTCCCTCTTTATCTATATAACTATTGTGTAGAAATAATTCTATCCTATTTTTGCTGGTAGCATTTCAGCTAAGTTCCGTCTTTAGGAAATATATTCAGTTCAATGTCTGGACGATTGGAGGAAAAGGTTGCCATAGTAACTGGCTCCAGTTCCGGAATTGGAGAAGCTACTGCTATTACTTTCGCTTCACAGGGAGCTAGTGTTACGTTGTGTGGGCGAGATAAGGAAAGACTAAAGTCTGCGCTTGAGAAGGTCGTGAAAGCCAGTGGAGGACACAAGGACCAGTTCATTACAGTTGATCGAGATTTGACTGATAAGGAGTTCGGAAGGAAATCGTTGATCAAACTGTGAAGAAGTTTGGACGTTTGGACATTCTTGTGATGATAAAGATCAATGTTTCGTTGTCGAAAGCAATTTAATCTTTTCTTTTGTGAATTCTTGAAAATGCTCTCACACAAAGATCTTGTATATGTAAGTCATCAACATCGCTATTATTAAGTACCAAGTCAGATGTTGTAGGTGATCGTGTCTCGTTACAACTTGTTATTTCTACTTGTTATCTTATATTTTTGTTTATTTTGTATTTTTTAAAAGATAATAATAATAAAAATGCATTACCACTGTTATGATTTCTATTACTTTGGCTAGTGTTAAGATGTCTAGTGTGCTTGCAATGCAGGTATGTGGTTGTTTAACAAACAGTGTATTTACAACACATTTTAACATTTAGTTGATTGGGCCTTGATTAATGCTCCATTAATACAATATTATTTGTTCACATCATTTTCCATTAGCTCTTGTTAATGTTATTATGTGCTTAACTGTTGGATTCATTTGTTGACTTCCTACCAATTCATTCTCTGTATTTGTCTTGAATTTTTTTCTCTCTACTTCATTCTATCTCTTCTTTACTAAATTGTTTTAGCCGATACAAAATATTCCAGTGTATGTATATTGTTGTATTTTCATTTTTAGTTGATGTAAGTATTCTTCGTTTGTTTTCTTTTCTTTTCATCCTTTCTTCCTATTCTTCTATAAATCCACATTTCAGCGGCTTCAATTTTCTGTTCTGTTTTCTTGTCTAATGTCTATGTTTCTTCACCATTCAGGAATGTTCAGAAGATATAACATTTTGCTATTCTTAATTTTAGCCCTGGTGTTATTTGTTTTGGTGTTAGTATATTTTTCATGACATTAAAATTACTTTTTGCCATTCATATTCTTTTGTTTATTTCAGTTGTACATTTTCCATAACGAATAAAACATGAATAAAATATTATGTGGTCGTGTCATTTTGCTTTAGCTCTTGTTAAAGTGAGTGCTAGATGTGTGTCTAGCTTTATTTTCATGTTGATCAATCATCATCAAGTTCCATGCCAGATGTGTGTCTAGCTTTATTTTCATGTTGATCAATCATCATCAAGTACCATGCCAGATATGTGTCTAGCTTTATTTTCATGTTGATCAATCATCATCAAGTTCCATGCCAGATGTGTGTCTAGCTTTAGTTCCATGTTGATCAATCATCATCAAGTACCATGCCAGATGTGTGTCTAGCTTTAATTTTCATGTTGATCAATCATCATCAAGTTCCATGCCAGATGTGTGTCTAGCTTTAGTTCCATGTTGATCAATCATCATCAAGTACCATGCCAGATGTGTGTCTAGCTTTATTTTCATGTTGATCAATCATCATCAAGTACCATGCCAGATGTGTGTCTAGCTTTATTTTCATGTTGATCAATCATCATCAAGTTCCATGCCAGATGTGTGTCTAGCTTTAGTTCCATGTTGATCAATCATCATCAAGTACCATGCCAGATGTGTGTCTAGCTTTAATTTTCATGTTGATCAATCATCATCAAGTTCCATGCCAGATGTGTGTCTAGCTTTAGTTCCATGTTGATCAATCATCATCAAGTACCATGCCAGATGTGTGTCTAGCTTTATTTTCATGTTGATCAATCATCATCAAGTACCATGCCAGATGTGTCTAGCTTTATTTTCATGTTGATCAATCATCATCAAGTACCATGCCAGATGTGTGTCTAGCTTTATTTCCATGTTGATCAATCATCATCAAGAATCATGCCTGATGTGTGTCTAGCTTTATTTCCATGTTGATCAATCATCATCAAGTTCCATGCCAGATGTGTGTCTAGCTTTAGTTCCATGTTGATCAATCATCATCAAGTTCCATGCCAGATGTGTGTCTAGCTTTAGTTCCATGTTGATCAATCATCATCAAGTTCCATGGTAGATGTGTGTCTAGCTTTATTTCCATGTTGATCAATCATCATCAAGTTCCATGCTAGATGTGTGTCTAGCTTTATTTTCATGTTGATCAATCATCATCAAGTACCATGCCAGATGTGTGTCTAGCTTTATTTTCATGTTGATCAATCATCATTAAGTATCATGCCTGATGTGCGTCTAGCTTTATTTTCATGTTGATAAATCATCATCAAGTACCATGCCAGATGTGTGTCTAGCTTTATTTTCATGTTGATCAATCATCATCAAGTACCATGCCAGATGTGTGTCTAGCTTTATTTTCATGTTGATCAATCATCATCAAGTGTCATGCCTGATGGCGTAGGCGATCATGTCTCTCCACAACTTTCGATCTCGACAATTATTTATCATTTCCGGTCTGCCAAGCCATTCTCTTAAACTGTCTGATATCTTTTCTCTTTGCTTCCATCAATCTCTTTGTCCCTCAATTTTTCCAGTTGTCACAATATATTCCAGCTGTGTATTTCTCATTACATGGCCTACAAATGATGATTGTTTTATCCTAATATTGGAAATTGGTTCTCTTTTTGCTTTGACCTCTTTAAGAACATTTTCATTTCTCTTCTTAGCTGTCCATGGTATTCTCAACATTCTTTTGTAAAATCACATTTCAAAAGCCTGCAGTGATTTTCTTGTCTGTTGCCCTATTGTCCATGATTCACATCTATATGTTAAAACTGGCTAGCATTTAACAACTCTTTTTCTTGTTTCTATTGTCAAAAATGGATCGCACAGTATCTTTCTCATTTTTGGAAAGCTGCTTTTGCCTGAGACATTCTGCATCTCACCTTTATTGTACATCTACTATCTGAGGGTTAACAATGCTATAATGTCTAGTATTTCTTGTAACTCATTTTCACTCTTGTCGATTAAAACTGTATCATCAGCATACCTTTGTTTATTTATATTACGACCTCCGATTATTATTCCAGGCATGCCCCTTATGGATCTTAAAACAATCTCATTATACATATTTATATAATTATACATAATAAATCTGGTGACAGCACCAAACTTGTCTAACATCCTGTTTTATTTTTTGAAACATTCCTAATTAATTTCTAGTTCTTATGGTCGCTGTTTGTTGCCAGTACATGTTCTATATTAGCATTATAGTTTCATTGTATATAAAGCGTCGGCCAGCTAGGAGTTATGATATTGGTTAGATTGTCAGTCATGCTACTAAGGTACTAAACCACTTGCTCGAGGAAACCGCTTTTGATGATCTGATTTCACACTGGTTCAAAACGCTATATACAAATACCCATACCATTAAATATATATATAATGGTATGGAATTTTTTTATTTACGGCAGTCGTATTTTTGCAATTCAACTCACTGTTACAAAGAAAGTTAAAAAGAAAAAAAAAGTAAAGAACCCCCGTCACGCCAAGTGGCGTATAGGGAATATGGTGTTAGTGACCATAAATTTTACAGACCTTCGGCACATGATTTTTGGGGTAATGAAGTCGGTATTATGCCCATGCTGCTTTACTTTCCCAGAAAAAAAATGCGGTACCCATTTAAGGCTGGGTGAACCCGGAAGCCGTCGGTTGGGTTCGAACCCTACCCCTTGTCCTTGTTACAAAGAAATAATTATTAAAATTATAAATGCAGAGATAGATTGTTATCTCTGCTATATTCTAAGAATGATTTCAACATCATCATCGTGTGCCTTCTCCGCAACGAAGGTTGGCTACAATGGATCGCCATTC
Source organism: Megaustenia siamemsis (assembly GCA_032433765.1). Taxonomy (NCBI): domain Eukaryota; kingdom Metazoa; phylum Mollusca; class Gastropoda; order Stylommatophora; family Ariophantidae; genus Megaustenia; species Megaustenia siamemsis. The sequence goes on from JAVIAB010000047.1 coordinate 20,368,251, forward strand.
TACTCTGTTTCTTGCTTTGATGGTGCAGGCTGACATAGACTGACTTCTCCATCTTTTGATGTTACTCGTCCATGTTAGTCTTGGTCTGCCTCTGCCTCTTTTACCTTGTATTTTTCCTTCCAATATTACTTTTAATAGGCTGTTGTGTCTTTTAACATGCCCCACAAATTTCATTTGTCTTGTCTTAATTGTATTTAGTAGTTCTCTTTTTATTTTCAGCTGTTTTAAAACTTCATCGTTTGTTAACTTTTGTTTCCATCCAATTCTACATATTCTTCTAAAAATCCACATTTCAAAGGCTTCAATTTTCTGTTCTAGAATGATTTCAATTCAATATAAAGTTGTTTCACCAGCAAGATAGCCTTATATGCGGCGAAGTATTATTCGGACAAGTGTATGTAAGCCATTGTTAGTAAGGCACCATTTTTCAAGTACTGTCTTTAATTGTTTAAGGTGACTGAGTCAGTTCTTATTAAAATAATTCTTGGGTTTACACATAAACGATTTCAATAGAGTTTAGGTCGGGACTGGTGCCAAGCTACTTTAGATCTGTACCCTTTTCCTGTAACCATGATCTGGTGATAAGAGCTGAGTGTTTTGGTCATTATCATGTTGAAATGTGCTCTGAATGTGGTACAGGGGAAGAATAAATGGAATATGGTCTCTGTAGTAAAGTAAAGTACCCCCGTCACGCCAAGTGGCGTATAGGGAAATATGGTGTTAGCGACCCTATATTTTACAGACCTTCAGCACATGATTTTTGGGGTAATGTGGTCAGTATTACGCCCGTGCTGCTTTACTTTCCCAGAAAAAAATCCGGTACCCATTTAAGGCTGGATGAACCCGGAAGCCGTCGGTTGGTATCGAACCCTACCCCTTGTCCGTGGTAGTCCAGTTCACTAACCACTGAGCTATCGCGGCACCATGGTCTCTGAAGTATGTCAATTTATCTTTCTTAGGTGAATATTCCTTTGAAAATACACATTGAGGGTTTCTTTTCTAGCTGATATCGACCCCAAAAATTGAATTTATGCATATTTTACATGGTTTCCCACTATCTTCTTAACCCCTCGATTCCCCTGTCTGCATTTATTTTTTTTTTCACAACTCTTATTAAAGATATCCGCATATTGAAGGTTATAGTAATTGTGAGGCATACTTGATTTACGTCTAGACCTACAGGTCATTTGTGACACAAACATTAGAAACTGTCTGCTCTATTATCAAGAGACCTGTCTATTTTTATTAGTGTTTTTGTTTAATTAAATAATTTGAGGTAAATCTGAAACAATTGCAACGCGTCAAATACTTGGGTAAAATAATAACAACGTTGTGCCACCAATGCCAGACCTGGACCTTAAGTGCAAGAACAATAAGTAAGATAACCTCTCCTGAGATGAAATGTGTCAGACGAATGACAGGAAACAGTCTGAGAGATAAGATCAGAAATGAAGAACTGAGAAAAAAGTTAGGAATAGCCCTCGCCAAAGAATATATAGAGAAACAACAGATAAAATGGTTTGGCCACGTGACAAGGCAGAAGATCAAAACACAACGAGCCCTTGATAAACGTTGCGAGAACACCAGAACCAAAGGGTCGACCACGAAAAAAATGGATCGATGGAATATTAGAATCACTAGGAAACATAGCAGCAGAAGCGAACAGAAGAGCAGAAGACCGCAAATTATATCTCCATTCGACGCTGAATGGCACACGAGGAAGGAACGAGGAAGAAGAAGAAGAATATCAGATGGAAGATACACCACAGAAATAAAAAAAAAACAGAATAGCTCATTCTAAAGTAGGATTTGAGAATATGAAAAACGTCTTATGAAAGAAATATATGTCAATAGAAGTGAGAAAGAGAGTTCATCGGTGCTATATGAGACCCATTTTGACCTATGGAAGCGAATCATAGACACTAAACAAACAAATGAAAGGACGATTAGATGCCACAGAGATGGAATTTCTCAGAAGAATGTTGAAATTCCCTGGACAGATAAAACGACCAACGAGATAATTCTCAGAGAGGTCAACACAAAAAGAGGAACAATTTCCTAAGAAACATCGGAAAGCAATAATCAAAATGTTCGAGCACATCACGAGAAGATGACAATTGTAATACTTGGTTACAACTGGCAAAATACAGGAAAAGAGAGATCGCGGACGACAAAGAGCGAAGATATTAGATAGCTAGGCGTCATTGCATAGAAAACAGCCAACAACATAATTGATACGATGCACGGTGGATAGAAGATTATGGAAGCACATAATTGTTACGCCAACCAGTATGGCACAATATGATGATGATGACGAGGTAGAATAAACATATCTAATTCGATATAAACATATTTAGTGCAACTGTAAGACCACTATTTTTTGTTTGCAAAATGCTGCATATAAATAGCTAAAGTGATTGATTGCCAAGAGCGTCTGCCCTAACGTAATGTCGTGTTAGTGTTTCTTCATTGATCTAAAGCATAACTTCGTGAGCTGGGGTAACTAGTTCCCTTCCTCGCGGTCATTCATTTATTCAAAGGAAGGGCTGGACATCTCCAGCCTTTTAGAGTGAAAATATACGTACCCTCAACCTGCATATGTATGTATATATGTATATATGTATGTATGTATGTATTTATGCATGTTTGTATGTACGTATACGTGTGTATGTATTTAAGTATATATATGTATATGTATATATATATATATATGTATGTATGTTTGTATGTATGTATGCATATATGTATATATGTATGTATGCATTTATGCATGTTTGTAGTTATGCATGTCTGTATGTATGTATGCGTGTGTATGTATGTATGTATGTGTGTGTGTATGTATATATGTGTATGTATCAGTGGCGTATACTGGTTTTTGTGTTTGGGCTACCGCTGACATAGTAAATAAACACATACATTATATTCAGAAGGCTAACATGAAGTAATATTCGCTAATGACATCATTACATTTTAAATTAATTACTTTTGTATATGTAAATTCAGTCCGTCTTGTTTGGGACGAAAATGTTTCGATGACTTTGTCATTCAGAGTACTGTTGAATTGGTTTCTAAGTTTATCAATAGAGTTTATTGAGATCTCTGTGTTATGTGTAAATGCTTGCTCGGCCATCATATCGTCGGGACTAATCAACAAGAAATAATAAAAGTTCGTTATGAAATTATAAATGAATAAGTTATATATATATATATATATATAAATCACCGTAATTTAAAACTTGAAGTTCAACAAAATTATATATGCCCATAGAAATTTAATATAAAACTATTTGATAATACACTACATTCGCGTACGGTAAAAATTAAAACTTCTCAATTTGTGTTTATAAACCGATAGCTAGTAGCACTACTGTTTCTTGACAGTTGAGATGCCTAGGTACCTAATTTTTTATATACAAATGCCGTATAACGTAGTTATAAAAAGTTAAGGAAGTTCCGGTACTCAGACATAGTTTTACTTTCACTTTATAACGCTTCTAACTGGCTATAGCTAAAAATAACACATGGAACAGTGTTAATGTAGAGGTAGCTCTTTTTCGTATTATTTTGACTCGCTTTTTTGAATGTCAAGGTCGTTTATTTACTAGTGGCGAGAGATGAGAAATGTACTGCTAGTTATTAGCGGTATCGACGTACCATATTAGAGTAGAGTCGGTTTCATTCACAAACGTTATAGTGACCAGAGGAAAACCTTGCTTTAGTAAATGCAAATAAAGCAAATTGGCCTACGAAATGTGTAGTAGACTATTCGAACATCTTTTTTAATATAATTATTTTAAAAATAAATAATTTCTCATTTCCTTTTGTAATTCGTTAATATGTTCCGGTTACCAGCGGTAGCTGCGGTAACATAGAGAAACGCCACAGGTATGTATGAATGTATGTATGTATGTGTGTTCGTATGTATATATGTGTGTTCGTTTGTATATATGTTTGTACATGTGTGTAAGTATGTATGTATATTATGTGTATGTATATATCTATGCATGCATGATTGTATGTAAATCGTGCGAACGTGGTGGGCTTTGAACTTATCAAATCTGAACTAAGGGCGTGTCGATCGGGAGGTAATTTAGAAGATATCTGATGATGATGATGATGATGCGTTCGTCCGATGATTTGAGGTATTCTAGCGGATACGAACCGTAGACTTCCTCCTCGTCATCCGCCCTTAAAAGGACGTTAAGTGGACGTAGTTACGTTGTGTTGAAGTTTGCAGTGTAACACTGTGATATCTGCGCCTTTCGGCCCAACACATCCGACTTCAGCCGACATTTTTGAGTACCGGGTTTGTCTTCCCTCTTCGATCCCTGCTCGCTTGGCCAGACTAGACAGGTTAGTCTGTTTCTGAAGGCACCGCGGAGAGGTGTAGCAGGGTCTGGATGGTTCTGGTTCACCGATCCTGGCGCAAGCCATCAGTTGTGAGTCACTGACAGCTTCCAGCTCTGGTGCTGGGGAGGAGCGCCTTCGCCTCCAGATATCATCTGATATCGGTTGTTAACGAATGGGTACTAAAGGACGCTTTGGATCAATATTTTCTATGGTCTGTTTCTTGAATTTTCTTACTTTTATGGGTGCCATAGAAGTAATTATGCTAATATTGAACAAATAAAATACAATTATCTAGTGTAACAAGTTAAAAACACAATTATCAAGTTCTGACAAAACAGATTAATTCGTTAGTTATACTACAAATTATCAAAGTGAAAATGGTTATCTAACATTTAAATACGTATAACAAAACACGGGCCAATCTTATCTAAAACAGACTATAAAACTAACTGCCCTATGTTTAGATTATGATCAAACTGGGTCTGAAACTTCAAAAGCGCGCCTGGAAAGTCATATATTTGTGATATTGTGTTTTGGACGAAGGAATATAAGACTTGTGTAGAAATAATTCTATCATAATTTTGCTGGTGGCATTTTAGTTACGTTTCATATCTAGGAAATATATTCAGTTCAATGGCTGGACGATTGCAGGGGAAGGTTGCCATAATATCTGACAGTTGTGTAACTGGAAGAGTTATTGCTATTCGGTTCGCATCACAGGGAGCAAGTGTTACTATGACAGGGAGCTGTGTGGGCTAGGGAAGAAATATTTCTCACCGAATGACTTAGGGGAGATCCTAAACGTTAATGGAGGATACAAGGATCGGGTTTTTATAGTTACTGGAGATTTAGATGACGAGACAGTTCTGGAAGAAATCGTTGGCCAAACTTTGAAGAAATTTAGCCGCTTGGACATTCTTGTTATCAATCCTGAATATAGTCAACATCGACTAATAATGCACTTTACTCCACAGGAAATGTACAAAAATGTCTTGGACACAGACCTGAAGTATGCGTCTTTCCTGATACAGCGGGCAGTGCCTCACTTGGAGAAGTCTAAAGGGAACATTGTAAACATCTCTTCTAATCTAAGTTATTTGGAGGCTCCACCTCTGACCGTCTATTCCATGAGAAAGGCAGCTATTAATCATTTGACAAGTTGTCTGGCTGTTGATTTCGTAAGCAAAGGAATTCGAGTGAATTCTGTATTTCTTGAACACATCAGCACCAATATTGAAACACAAGGAAATTATAACAAAATGCAATGAATCAAAAGAAGCAAAGTGATTAACATCAAATAGAAAGCGCGCACACTCACATGAACCCTAAAACAATAAATAAAAACAAACAAATAAACAGGAAATTTCACTGGAAAACAGCACTTATCTGTGAATCTTATGAATAGGCCAGCCAACAGGGCGCCATCTTGGTGCGTCTCCTGATATGATATGAGCATGATAAAAAAAGTGGAGGCGGGCTTTGTACGCATGCAATGGGTAGAGTCGTTGCAGAAATCCAAAATACGTAAGGTCACCTTTGTCTATGTCCCTGGACATGCGGGAGTGCGGGGAAATGAGAGAGCGGACAGGTTGGCTAGCTGCGCTGTCGTTGAGGACGGGCAACCGATGGATCGGGCGGACATCATCAATGCACTCCGAGATGTGGGAAGAGCACGGGACTTCGACAAACACAGATCAACGTCGCTTCTTCGGATGATGGAAATGGGAGTTAAGATGGGCACAGCCAGAAATGAGAAACTTGGTGGCCGTGTAAGAAGACTTATCAACCAACATAGAACTGGAGTCGTCAGTCGCTGGACACTGAGGGAATTGCTGAGGAGGGGATCTGAGCACCTATGGACATGTTCGGAGTGCAATGATGATGACCCGCATATAACTCAATAACTCAATAACTCAATTGAAACACACCATGGTGAAAGTGCGGCGGCCGTCTCATGTTTTGCCACAATGAGAAAGTACAACAGGAATAAGGAAAGAAACATCGCTGTAGCTGTAGCGATTTTAGCCTCTGATGCTGCAGGGAGCATTACTGGACAAAACGTGAAAGTTGTTGATGATGGGATATCAGATCTATTAATGTTGCTTCATTCAAAAGACTTTTTTCTGATTGATGATTTTTTATTATATATATAGATATATATAAACATTTAATGCCACAATATCAGCAATTTCTTTTTCTATTATTTAACTCTCCCAAAATATCAATATAAACATACCATTAATTAGCAAAAATAATCAAGAATGTTGTGCTAGAACTGAATTTACCATTTACTGTTGCCATACACTCAAGGTAGATATTTATTTAAACAAAACTGAATGTGTCCATCTGTATTGTTCACAAAACATAGCCTTTGTTTTGACTTGGTAAAATTAATCTGAGGAACATGTAAAAGATAAATCATTTTTTGTTCTAAATTATTAATATAACCAAATGTGATTTGCTTCATGCTATCTTTATGTACTTTTCTTGAAAATGTTCTTACATAAAGATTTTATAAGAAGGACTAGCTTATTTAAGCCATAAACACTATCATCAAGTACAATGCATGAGGCCGTTAGTGATCATGTCTCTCCTTAACTTCCTATCTCAACAGCTAAAACAATGACTTCCACTGTTTTGATATTTTTAATTCATTTCCTACTAACTCTCGTTCCATCATTTATTTTTAGTTGTCACAATACAATTCAGCTGTTCCATTCCCATTACACAACATGCAATTATGATAATTGTTTCCCTCTGACGAATATAAATTATCTTTCTTTTAGATTTGGTCTCTTTTACATTATCTGCATTACTACCTTTAGTAGTTTAATTATAGCAATTGTCGAGTAAACAAGATTTATGGGTTTTTTTATTCCACGTAGACCATATGATAACAAAATCCGCTAAAAGGAAGGTCATGGCAGCTGCCAACATCGAAAAGAGGCTACTTACCCCTCTGTTTAGTTTGGTATAATTACAGGCACACTCGGTTTACCATTCCCTTTTTGACTCTGATCCACGGTCCGAGTAACACAGGACACGCAGGGAAGACATTTTTATTTTCTTTAACATATTTCGATTATTTTTGTTTTGGATGTTTTGTTACTGGTTAGCTATGTAGGATTAGTTTCACTTACATATCAGTGTGTGTGTGTATTTTTGTTTGTTCCTGCTGAAGGCCTATTGGGCCGAAACGTCGTCTGTGTCGTCTACTAAACACGTAAAGCTTCTAACATACCATTTTTTCTATTTGTTTTTCTAACTTACCCCTCTGTTCCAGGGATAGACCTCGTACCAATTGAGTACGTCCTGACAATTTTTAATGTCAGTACGACGCAAATTGACAGGCTGGAGAAAATACAGAATGAAGCTATACGCATTACCTTGAGGTGTACGAAGAGCACTCTCCGTATAGCAATGTGGTATCTTCTTTACTTTCCAAAAATGGATGACAGGATCAAGATCTGAAGGGCACGAGCATACATGCAGATAAATGCAGATAAGGAGCATCCATTGCACCACGAGCTTAAAACAGAGAAAGGTGTCGGGCTAAAAAAAGGTAACGAGTGGGTGGGACGAGCAGGGGATGTTGTGAAACAGGTCTGTGGGTCTTACCAATATCAACGCTGGCAAGGAGTGGCTACCGGTGCCTTCATCATTCAGGGGGACACTGTCGTGTATTGTCATACCCGACAGGAAATATAGGGAACAGAACCCAGTCGTGGTCAATGCGGAGGTCTGGGATAACACCGATGAGAAAGATGCAGTCATCTATACAAACGGATATGTAATACGACACGAAAGGGCATTTACAGCACGGTCGGCGGGCAGAATGGCCAAGGAAAACAGTGATGCATACGTTAGTTATGAACATGAGTAGTATGACGATGAATGTGATGGCAGTGACCAGGGCATTCATCTGGTTAGAGTCACACGACTACACCCACGCTTGCATACTGAATGATTCGTTGAACATGATACAAAAGGGGGAGGCGGGCTCTGTACGTATGCAATTGGTAGAGTCATAGAAGATGTCAAAGATACGTAACGTCATCTTTGTTTACGTCCCTGGATATGCGGGTTTTCGGAGAAATGAAAGAGCGGACAGGTTGGCTAGCTGCGCTGTCGTTGAAGACGATCAACCAATGGATCGAGCGGACATCATTAATGCCCTCCGAGATGTGGGAAGGGCACAAGACTTCGACAACCATGAGTCCACGTCACTCCTTCGGATGAAAGAGATGGGAGTTAAGATGGGCACAGACAGAAATGAGAAACTTAGTGGGCGCATATGAAGACGTATCAATCAACACAACTGGGGTCTTCTGTCGCTGGACACTGCGGGACTTGAGGAGGAGATCTGAGCTCCTGTGGACATGCTCGGAGTGCATGGTTGATGACCCGCAAATATCTCAATAAAACAATAACTCGGTATACAGCGTCTTAGATAGACAGTTAGGTTCACATAACCATCTCTTTAAACACAGCCAAGGAAATACTAAACTCCAACAGTAGAGAAGATTGGCTGAAAGAGTCGGTCATGGGCAAACAGGGAGAGAACTTTACATACATAACAAGGTCAAACACCCATGGCAGCATTATCAACCTGAAAAGAAGAGACCAAACCACCATATTCAGATTGAGAACCGGTGAGGTACCATTGAACAACCACATCAATAGAATACAACCAAATTTCACTGTCCTCTTTGAGAACGTTCACAACAAATAGTAGAAATCACTAGTTTGTCTCTGGACTACAAAGGACAAGCGGTAGGATTCGATCCCAACCGACGGCTTCCGATTCACCCAGCCTTTAACAGGTACCGATTTTTTTTTTCTGGGAAAGTAAAGCGGCACGGGCGTAATATCGATCACATTGCCCCAAAAATCATGTGCCGAAGGTCTGTAAAATTTATGGTCACTAACACCATATTCCCTCTACGCCACTTGGCTTGACGGGGTACTTTACTTTTTTTTTCCCCCACTAGTTTGTCTGCCCCAAGCTCACCAAAAACAAATCAACACTACTTCCTCAAAATGCTAAAAGGTGCAGTATATTGTACTGAACTACAAGGGAACTCACTGTTCCTCAGCATGCTTACCGGATTTCCTATGTTGATTTTCAGGCTCAGTGTTTTACTTCATTTTTAAATTATTTTTTTATTTATCATATAGTACATTTCCCTTATGGTTTATCTGTTCATCTAATCTCATTTTTAAAAAAATTCATTGTATTTCCCCCTGATCTACTCGTTCTGATTATAATAGAATATGTAGTATATGTTATCTTCATTTTGTTATCCATTTGTGTTGTTCTTGTTTTCTGAAGAGAACCGCATGTAGATGGAAGCATTATTTTGTGTTATCCTTTAGTTTTTGTTTATTACAGCTGTCACCATATTCTGTAGGAGTGTATGTTACATCTCACCCTGAACTCACAAATACATGCACATATCATTACATGGCGTTGTATCGAAGGGATCCATAACAACAGCTACAAAATTCAATTTCGGAAGGTGAGAAATGAAAGATCAACTGGCAGACTGTCAGAGCTGACTCATGCTGTTGACGATATAATGAAACTGGTAACAACAACCTGAAAGATAACAAATCTCGGGCAAACACTTGAAACCTGCAGTAAGAGCGGTTATTATTTGCTAGCTTTTTTGAGTTTGTTTGATATCAACATTTTAATTAAAATAGGCATGATCAGACTCTCATTTCGTTACTACTCTCCCCAACTCCTTCAATTCTCTCTGTCTTTTTCCTTTCTCTCTCTTTCTCTTTCTCTCTCGCTCTCTATCTCTTTCTTTCTCTGTCTATGTAAGAGCATTGATAGTTTTATCAGTTCGTTTGTTTTCCCTCTGAAGAAATAAGTATGATCTTCTTTCCTCGCTAAATCTCATCTTATTATCTTCCCTGTGCATATACATTTTTCTTCCGTCAGTGAAACGTTAGGAAGGAACAACCACAGGCAGGATAACTCTCTCTAATTTACGTACATTGATTCAAATAATCTCATTCTAGTTGGAAATTATTTTGTTTTAGATATTTCATTTTTTGTTAGCTTGTGGGGCCAATGTTATTCTTCTTCTTATGCGATCATGACTCTTTCAGAGTAGGATTCCGGACTCTCTCATGAAGGCAGCTTAAGTGATTGTTTACTTGATTTAAACTCTGTTTAAGTTATTCTGTTGCCCCGTATAGTTTCTCTTCCAGGGATGTGGGAGTGGTCCACATTGTACTTTTCAGGTCTGTGTACTGGGGGCAATCCTGTAGAACATGTTTTATTGTCATGTTGTCCAGTGAGCAGTGGCATTGGCTGGTAGTACCAATTTTGAGTTTGGTGAACATGTGGTTTCTCATTCTGTTGTGGCCGGTGCGTAGAAACTTTATTTTATTTACTTACATATATGTATATGTGTATTGTTTATTGTTCTTAATGAAAGCTTATGCTAAGCCGAAACATCGTTCAAATCTGTGTCGTCCATTAATAACGTAAACTAGACACTTTTTTCCTAGCTGTTGGAACAACAGCTAGGACTAAAGATTAATAGAGATAAGACCAACATTATGAGAATTAATGCAGTTGGCAATAACCATATAAAACTAGGAGAAATACCTCTACTAGACGTACAATCTTATATATATCTGGGCAGTAATATAGATAAAGAGGGAGGAACAGAAAATGATACCAAAATAAGGATATCAAAAGCAAGAGGAGCTTTCATTGCACTGGGAAACATATGGAAATCCAAAGAAATTAGGCTAAATACAAAAATAAAAATTTTCAACTCAAATGTTAAGTCGGTCCTAAGTGGCTGTGAAACATGGAGAATGACAAAACTGACAATCACGAAAGTACAGACTTTCATTAATGGATGCTTGCGCAGAATAAAGGGATGGAAATGGCAGGACAAAGTCACTAACGTGGAATTATGGAAATGTACCGGTCAAATACCAGTGGATAAAGAGATACAGCGAAGACGATGGCGATGGATAGGACACACACTACGGAAGCCAACTGAGAGTATTACACAACAGGCCCTTTTTTGGAATCCCCAGGGGAAAAGACAAAGAGGAAGACCAAGGAATTCTTGGAGAAGACAGATAGAAGCAGAGATGAAGATGATGGGGAAGACATGGAATGATCTTAAAAGAATGGCAAAAAACAGAACGACTTGGAAAGTGTTTGTTGAAGACCTATGCTCCACCGGGAGCTAAAAGGAAAAAGAAGAAGAAGACACTTTTTTTCTATTTTTTTCCATTACTCCTCATTTAAACAAATAATCATTACAACTGTACTTTAATAGAAAGATTGGTATCTCTTTGCTCTGCTAATATATTTTTTTCAGTACAAAATAATATTGCTATAGCTGAAAATGTAATTTAAACATACAATGATATGAAGCAGCTAAACTAATGGAGAGACGAGACAAAATACGACTTTTCGGCAAAAGCCGGCATCAAGTACATAACAAAAATATACAAAGATCAACACAGAACTATAACCTGCAGCCCCGCTTTGTATTTGACATTTAATATATTTGTTCTTATCGCCTTAGTTTAAATAAAGTCAATTCTGAACAAAATATTTACATGTTTATTTGAGACCTAAACATCCTGGTTATACCTGTAATGACACTTGTCCTGATGGTAATTTTGGGCTACAGTACGAACAGACGTGTTCTGATGGCTGTGACATCATATGTGACCCGGAAAGTGCAGACTGTACGTGCAGGGAAACGTACTACGGGTCAGACTGCACTTTCAAATGTCCGGACAACTGTTTCAACGACACCTGTGAACAGTCTACCGGGAACTGTACATGCAAGGGAACGTTCTTTGGGTCAGACTGCACTCTTAAATCTCCGGACAACTGTTTGAACGGAACCTGTGAACAGTTAACCGGGGCCTGCGTCTCGTATGTCGATGATTCCCACGTTAAGAAGAGTCTGCCGACTACAACAAACCCAAGCATATGGATACCTTTCGCGATCGCTGCTCTTCTACCTCCTCTTCTGCTTCTCTTGAATTGAGCCATGGCTCAATTCTCAGTATATATCCGTGCTAGTCGTAGCTCATATCTTAGTGGGTGTCTGCGATAGCCATGCCTGATATCTTAGTGGATGTATGTGCTGGCCATGGCTCATATCTTAGTGTGTGCTTGGGCTGGCCATGATTCATATCTTAGTGTGTGTCTGTGCTGGCCATGGTTCATATCTTGGTGTGTTTCCGTGAAGTCATGGCTCATATCTTAATGTGTTTCTGTGCTAGTCATGGCTCATATCTCAGTGTGTTTCTTTGCTAGCCATGGCTCATATCTTAGCTTGTGTGTGTGTGTGTGTGTGTGTGTGTGATCTAGCCATGGCTCATATCTAGCCATGGCTGTGTCATGTTAGTCATATCTCATATCTTGGTGTGTCCTTATTAATCATGTCTCATATCTTTATGTGTGTCTGTGTTTAGTCATATCTCATATTTTAGTGTGTATCTGTGTTAGCCATGTGTCATATCTTTGTGTGTACATGTCTGGGTTAATGATATCTCATATCCTTGTGTACATGTTTGTGTTTGTCACATCTCATATCCTTGTGTGTGTATGTCTATGTTAATCATATCTCATATCTTTGTGTGCATGTCTATGTTAGTCATGTATCATATCTTTGTGTGTGCATGTCTATGTCAGTCATATCTCATATCTTTGTGAGCATGTCTATGTTAATAACATCTAGTTACTCGGGCAGATGGTGCTCGCCTGGGAGGGCCGACCATCTAAGGGCAGAATACCCCTACAGAAAAGACAATCTGCTGCCTTGCAGGAAGATTGGGGACAATCAAAGGCTAAGGAAAGTAAACCTGAATAAAATGCTGGCTGAAATCGGATGCACTTGGCCACTGGCGCGGAACGTTTTAACGGGTGTTCAATCAGAGTGGATCTGGCAGACTTTAATTATGATGTTCTGTCTGTGGGGTCGATCAACACACTTAACCTGACAGCTGACTTCATGTGAGAGTCTGGAATCCTACTCTGATTGAGTCCTGATCGCAGAGAGAGAGAGAGACAGAGGAGAGAGATTTGAGGCCTCGCTTAGATGTAAGGAACACTTGCCAAGCAGGACAATCATCATCATGTGCCATACCGGTTAGCGTAGGTGATCATGTCCCTCCACAATCTTCTATCTACAGTGCATCGTATCAGTTCTGTTGTTGACTGCTTTCCATGCCATGACACCAAGCTATCCAGTATTTTCTCTCTTTGTCGTCCGCAATCTCTTTCCTTTTATTTTGCCAGTTGTAACCAAGTATTCCAACTTTCCTCTTCTCATGATGTGCCCGAAAAATGTTGATTGCTTCTTTCTGATGTTTTTTAAGAGCTCTCTTTTTGTATTGGCCTCTTTTAGAACTTCCTCATTGGTCTTTTTAGCTGTCCAGGGAACTTTCAATATTCATCTGAGAAATCCCATCTCTGTGGCCTCTAATCGTCTTTTCTTTGTCTACTGTCCATGATTCGCTTCCATAGGTCAGAATTGGTTCTATATATCACCGATGAACTCTCTTTCTCATTTTTATTGACATAGATTTAAGCAAGACAATATGAGGATATTTACGACTTCGTTGTGGAGAACCCTTCGATGGTAAAGGTTATGTCCCTAACTCGTGATTCCTAGACCGGCAATAAGTAAAAATATAAAGACATTTCTATTTGAATGACCTGAAAATGACAGAAACAAAACGCTGACCCCAAAGTTTCGTTTCAGCAGACACGTGCCCCAGAAACACGAAACAAATCATCAGATTGGTTGAGACATGTGACCAATCATTACAAGTAGTTGAGAACGGAGGGAGGAGAATTATTGTTCGCCAAAAATATTTCCCCAGCTGATTCAAAAGGTAATTCTTAGCAGTGATGTATTTTTATATAGAGACAAATAATAATAAATGAATATTATTATAGAGGGAAACATCCGAGGCGATAATCAGCGAATCAATTCAGAGGAAGAGGTATGTTTATAGCACTCGGAACAATTGACAAATAATCAACAACAGAAAAAAAAATGGACCAAAGCGGGATCGAACCCGTACTCAGTGGCCAGCGCCTTGCCACGAAAAGCTTTCTTTTTCCCTAACGTTTGGCCTTTCGTGGCAAGGCGCTGTGCCACTGAGTACGGATTCGATCCTGCTTTGGTCCATATTTGTTTCTGTTGTTGATTATTTGTCAATTTTTCCGAGTGCTGTAAACATACCTCTTCCTCTGAATTGATTCGCGTATTTTTATATACTAATTCCACTGTTAGACTAAATTGGTGTGGACAGTCAACCAATGGATCGATGTTGGAAGGACACTTCCACAACCATTAGTCCACGTCACTCCTTCGGATGAAAGAGATGGGAGTTAAGATGGGCACATCCAGAAACAAGAAACTTAGTGGGCGTGTACGAAGACTAATCAACCAACACAGAACTGGTGTCGTCAGTCGCTGGACACTGCGGGACTTGCTGAGGAGGGGATCTAAGCACGTATGGACATGTTGGGAGTGCAATGATGATGACCCGCTAATAACTCAATATCTCAATCAAATCAATTGAGAATGCAATCCATGCACGCCAAATATGTATTTATATTTATACATGGTCTTTGGCGTTGTGTCCGGCGTTTGGTAGCCAACAATTATGATATGTCGGTGGTGTGGTAAAATATTCCTATCTCATCCTGGATGCTGGTTTTGATGAACAGCTTCTCTCCTTGCTGAATCTACAAATATTGGATAGATAGATTCGACCACAGGATGGACAAGATGTATTCACGGTGTCTGGCCTCTTCTACTTTTTGCTGCACCTTTTGTCTTCTGAATTTGATATCAGCACTGCAATGCTCCTGTGCCGTAGTTTTAATTTTTGTTCTCCGTGTGTTATGGTCTGCAGTTTCTTCCCAGTTTCTCTCAATGATAGAGAATTCACTTAAAGAAGCCTTTCAAACAGCGTTATATCTCAGCACTGGTCTGCCTTTCGGTTCCTAAGTTCATCATACCATATGATGCTATATGTCAGAAAAATAGAACTAAATTAATCAAGAAGTGAGTTAAATAGGTGAATAGTATAGAGGATTAGCGTAGACGTGCCTAGAATCGAGTATTCTAGAGAAAGCAGTCCAGGTGTAGGTAGACAGATACATGTGTGAAGTGATATTCGACAAAGTTTTTGCATAGAGGCAATATCATAGTACAGATATACCTGTATCTTTGCTATCCACTTACAGATATGAACATTTATATTTTGGTTTTAACCTAGATTATATCAATGCTAACATTCACTGCAATATTTACACATATAAAATGCGTGCAATTGAGAGGAACCGTAGTTAAGATCACGAGAGCCTGTTGGATTTATGACTAATTACCCAGCATATATGGGAGCGAGGATAGCTCAGTGGTTAGTGAACTAGACTATAAAGGACAAGGGGTCGGGTTCGAGCCTGATCGACGGCCTCCAGGTTCACCCAGCCTTAAACGGGTACCGGATTTTTTTTTTCTGGGAAGGTAAAGCGGCACGGGCGTAATACCGACCACATTATCCCAAAAAGCATGTGCTGGGAGTCTGTAAAATATTTTGGTCACTAATATTATATTAGCTATACGCCACTTGGTATGACGGGGTACTTTACTTTTTCTTAACCCAGTGTGTGTGTGTGTGTGTGTGTGTGTCTGCGTGCGTGCGTGCGTGTGTGTGTGTGTGTGTGTGTGTGTGTGTGTGATGAACAATTAATATTGATTACTGATGAACAATTCACCTAATGATAATCACATAAAGGCAGTGTGATACGGCGTATAAACAGTATTGATAATTTATATCTTCCTAACCATTCACTTTCTACGCGATGAAAGTTGTGCTGTCCACATCGCATTACACATGTCTTGTCGCAGTCATCCTGGTAATGTCTACATAGCTCCTTCCTCTACTCGTGATCTTACGTTACAGTAAATGACGACCACATGGGGGGGGGGGGGGGGGGGGCGCCAAAGCCACGAGAAAACGCCGAGTTCAAAGTCAACCGTGTGTTTCGGAACCTTGACCTTCATGTATAGAGACCGAATTCTTACCAACAAAACTACCTGTTAGGTAATGAAATGCGAGTTATCTCCCGTTTACTAAACCTCAACTTCATGAGGTAGTTTCCTTCATCAACACATGATAGTATTCCGGGGATCAATTTGAAGAGGCTACGAGAGCCTTCTAGGTTTTTTTTAATCAAATAATCATGATTAACTTAACCAGGTAACAATTAAAATATGTAACACTAAACTTTGGCCATTCTTCTCTCAAACAGATCATAACCCAAACTATAT
Source organism: Megaustenia siamemsis (assembly GCA_032433765.1). Taxonomy (NCBI): domain Eukaryota; kingdom Metazoa; phylum Mollusca; class Gastropoda; order Stylommatophora; family Ariophantidae; genus Megaustenia; species Megaustenia siamemsis. Next base: position 20,384,951 of record JAVIAB010000047.1, read on the forward strand.
TTAGATTATTATCAAACTGGGCCTGGAACTTCAATGTCGCAACTTGAAAGTCAAAGGTTTGTGATATTCTGTTAAAAACGAAGGAACATAAGACTTGTTGTAGAAGTAACCATATTTTTGCTGGTGGCACTTCAGTTAAGTTTCGTCTTTAGGAAATATATTCAGTTCAATGGCTGGACGATTACAGGGAAAGGTTGCCATAATAACTGGCTCCAGTTCCGGAATTGGAGAAGCTACTGCTATTACTTTCGCTTCACAGGGAGCTAGTGTTACGTTGTGTGGACGAGACAAGGAAAGATTAAAGTCTGCGCTTGAGAAGGTCGTGAAAGCCAGTGGAGGACACAATGATAGGTTCATTACAGTTGATGGAGATTTGACTGATCAAGGAGTTCGGAAAGAAATCGTTGATCAAACTGTGAAGAAGTTTGGACGTTTGGACATTCTTGTGGCGAATGCTGGAGTTGCTGGTCCAAATCTGTCCGTGCACACTGCAACTGAAGAGTCCTACAACAGTGTCATGGACACAAACCTCAAGTCTGTGTTCTTCCTGATACAGCAAGCGGTGCCTCACTTGGAGAAGACTGGAGGAAGCATCGTTACAATCTCTTCTAATCTAAGTGATATGACGTTTCCACTTCTGACCGTCTATTCCATGACAAAGGCAGCTATTAATCATCTGACAAGTTGCCTAGCTGTTGATTTGGGGGCTAAAGGAATTCGAGTGAATTCTGTGCTTCCTGGATACATCAGCACCAATATTGGAAGATACCATGGTGAAAACGCCGCAGCTGTCGACCTTGCTGTCATCAAGGCTAATGACGCCGTGCAGCCGCTAAAGGGAAGAACGTTAACTGTCAACGACATCGCTGAAGCTGTGACATTCTTGTCGTCTGATGCTGCAGGTTGTATTACAGGAGAACACGTGACAGTTGACGGAGGCACGAGCTACGGTGGGATATTCGATCATTAATGTTGCTGCGTTAAAGGACATTTCTCATTTTGCAACTTATTTTATTTTATTTTACACTGTATACTATATTATAACACGATTATTATATTAGCCAAATTCCGCATATCAATGCAAACATACATTTGATTAGAGTAAATTATATACTGCAAACATGATCAAGAATTATGCTCCAAGACGGTATAACCATACACAGAAGAGAAAACAACTAACTAAAAAGGTTGTGAACTTTTGACTTTGTGTGGAATCTGTGGTGTTACTAACAAAATTAAAAGGTATCTGATTTTTTTCTCTAAATTATTAGTGTAACCAGCTTCATGCTTGAAGTCTCTAATATGTATCTTATGTTAATAAAGATCACTTTCATGGTCAAAAGCTATTCAATCTATTATATTGTAAATTCTTGAAAATGCTCTTACTTAAACACCTGGTATGCAAACCTGGTCTATATATATGTCATCAACATCACTATTATTAAGTACACAGCCGTAACCACTAGCAAGTCGTAGGGGGTCATGTCTTGTTACATATTACTATCTCTACAGCTGCTGATTTAATACCACGCCATTCTTTTCAACTGTCATACATCTTTTCTCTCTTTATCCCTCTATGTCTTCGTCCCCAAATTTTTTCAGCTGTCACAATATATTCCATCTGTTGACGAAGGTAGGAGTTACGGTTTGTTTGTTGATAGTTCTGGGCTCACAGTTTAGTGACGAATAGCGATAAACATGTTTTGTTTTCCTTTGACGATTATATTTCCACTTTTTACCTCGATATATAGTCATATATTTACATGCACTGCTGACACGGAAGCGTTTATTATTATCACTGGAATGTGACCAGCTATGATCGCAGGTATCCCATATGCAGTGAGGATTGATGTCACAATGGCCAGTCTTCTAAAGCTGACCTCCATACATAGGAGAGGAAAGAAACGAAAGACAGAGAGAGAGAGAGAGAGAGAGAGAGAGAGAGAGAGAGTGTGTGTGTGTGAAACAATAATTCATACTGTGAAGGCTGATGATGATGAGTTAATCATGTACGACAGTTGACGTTTATGTTATCACGGACTTTACTACTTTCTTAAACATCTTAATTAGGCGTAAAGATCCACTATTTACTTTTTCTTTACTTACCCCGTACATTTATTTAACTTTTAGACGTTTCGAAAGTGGAAGATAAAAAAAAAGTTTCCCATTTCAGCCTCAGCGCACAACGAAACAAATAACCGTTCAAGCTGAAATGAATAGATTGTATACCGCTGCAGGGTCTATTAAAAATACAATTAAAAACGAAATTATTACTTTCTTCACAATAAGAAACTAGCTTTCCTGGAATATCAGCGACGATACCTTGCTTCAGAGTTCTTGTACATTACTGAGATCTTCCTGTGCTCTTATTGAATCATTATTGACCCTTGTGATGCAGAAAGGTAAAGATCCAAATTCCAACAAAAAGACAAAATAAAATAAATAATTGCTTTAGAAGCCACTGAATGTGCCTAGATATTTAAAACAAATTGAGCCTATAAGATCAAAATAGTAATGTGTGCATCATGAAATGTAAAATGTACAACTTTTTATATTGAGTTTCACTATTTTGAAAGCATCAGTTTTCATAGTGTTGTGTCTACCTCTCGATCATGAAACAGGGCAATGCTTTAAGTTCACATGATAAAAAGTCTTGAATACTGAAGACGAAAGTATAAATACTATAAAAACAATAATTATTTCACAATTTACGTATATTGGTAAAGTAAATGTGTTTTCACAACATTGTAATTTTCTTTTTATTTTCGCGTATATTATAATACATAACACTTAATAATGACTAACGGATTCTACGATTCCAACACATTTTTAACAGTCAAATTCTGAAGCTCGTTTCCTGACCTGTACAGCAGATTTCCAGTCAATATGGCGGATAGGCGGAAGTGACTATTGAGGCTCAATCTGAAAAGTGTTCCTTGTTGCAGTTTCCTCGTGCTCCAAATCCGACTTGCTATCGGAGCTACTGAGTTTAGTGCTCTGTGCACACCATGAGCTGTGTTTTTCATCCGAATCGTGTTTCGATAACTTACGATGAATGATTAAATCGTATGACGGAGAACAGTTCACCTGCATTCACTTTCGGTACCGTTTGGCCTTATGTCTTTTGACGTGTGCTGTAGCTGCTATGATGGGTAATGCAGCTACTTTTCTTTGTCTGGATCCTTCAATGAGATGAGTTTTAATTTGGATGATTCCACTGGCACTGGCGGTTGAGCAATCATGGATTTTAATTCATTTGCGGTGATACCGAGACCTTTGACTAAACATAACCATAACCTGTACAGCAGGAAACTAAAACAGGAGTGAGGCGGAATAATGTTGCTAATGAATAAATAAAATATTAATGAAAACTCATACTTCACGTCTTATAGGGCTCTTATTTTTTTTTATTTTTTTGTTATTCTAGTAACGGAAATGAAACGAAAAATATAACACAATTACAACTAGGACCGTGTATTTATTATCACCATACAATTTTGCATCACTTCTGCTCATGGCTTATTTCGTAAAGCTTTATTTTGTTTTTAGTGTTGTTTTTCGGTAAAGATGATCTACTTTCTTCATTAGTAATATATTTCGTTCCCATGTATTTATAATATTCATTTTGAATATTGCTGTTAATTAATGTGTTATTTTATGTGTTTGAATAAAGTGGTTTTCGAGGTCTGTAATTTGTTGTTGTGTTTTTCAAACAGTGCTTGATATTGATGATGTTCATTTAATATGGGCAGTGTAAAAGATAAATTACAACTGTGTGCTATTTATTTATAGAAAATTAAACATTGATATATATAAGCACACATGTGAAAAGAGTAACATCAGGTCAACGACTACGTAGAAACCTTATCACCAAATGACATGACCATTTATCAAAGCTGGCTGTTCTTATGGCAGAAAGCAAAAGCAATATATATACTCTGCTAGGCCAACATCGTTTAGGATGGTTGAGACGCGTGAACTGCATTAAAAAAATATCAGAATAAAAAAAAAAACATTCAAGCATCTGAAAAGACCATAACTCCGAATTGAAGTACCTATTTTCACAACTTGAGGCAATTTATTATCAGCAGTGGAAATGTGTAAACATGTTTCTCAGACAAAGTTGAAAACTAGCACTAGTAAAGAGTGGCATGACAGCAAGCGTGACCAAAAATGAAAAACGTTAAAATATATCTTAGAAGTTAGTGCATATTAAAAATAATTATCAAATACGGGCAAATCAAAAAGTTTCAGGCCATGTGATTTTACATTTCTTAACCAAAATAGTTCTTACTTATTATGATTCAGCTTTTTTCTAATTAGTTAGAAAGTATAGTAGAAGAAGCTTATGATTTTGTCTTCCTGGAAAGATACGGAAGTGATACTAAAGTATCAGTGACAAACGACTGTGTTATGTGACTCGACTGTACTCAGGGTAGGGTCAAGGCAAAGGAATAAACATAAATGCTTCAAAATATGAAGCTGCAGTGAAGCTAACGGTGAGGAAAAATTGAAAAAAAAATTTTCTTTTTTAATACATGCGTGTTCCTGTTGAAGGCATTTGCGCTGAAACGTCGTTTTGATCTGTGGTGTCCACTTGTTACGTGAAGCTTTGACCGGACCATTTCATTCTATATATTTTTGTTCATCTGTGGTGTCCACTTGTTACGTGAAGCTTTGACCGGACCATTTCATTCTATATATTTTTGTTCATCTCTGGTGTCCACTTGTTACGCGAAGCTTTAACTAGACCATTTTATTCTATTTATTTTTGTTCATTTCTCCTCCTATACTCAAGGTAAAGGAGCCGCGATAGCTCAGTGGTTAGTGAACTGGACTACAAAGGACACGAGGTAGGGTTCGATCCCAACCTACGGCTTCCGCATTCACCCAGCCTTTATTGGGTACCGGATTTTTTTCTGGGAAAGTAAAGCGGCATGGGCGTAGTGCCGTCCATATTAATCCAAAAATCAAGTACCGACGAGGGTCTGTAAAATGTATGGTCACTAACACCATATTCCCTATACGCCACTTGGCGTGACGGGGGTTCTTTACTTTTTACTACTCAGGGTAAAGATTTACACCCACCGACGTGTTTATGTGCAATCTATCATAACAAGTGACTGATAACAATATCTCAATGTGAGGTCTGATACTACAAATCTGTTGTGACAGGTGGTACCAGTGGACATAAGTTCTGCCATAAATTGGTCGTATAACGGGTCTTGACATCTATGGTAGATAAGCAAAGAGTATGAACTTTGGACGTTAGACGAATAGAATCGTTAGACGGACTATGAAAATATTCAGTTAACTTAGGATTGAATAATATAATATGGAAAACAACAAAATTGACAATCATGAAGATACATACTTTCATTAATGGATGCTTCATCATCATCATGTACCCTGCCGGTTGGCGTAGGCGATCATGTCCCTCCACAATCTTCTATCTACGGTGCATCGTATCACTTCTGTTGTTGAATGTTTTCCATGCCATGACACCAAGCTATCCAGTATTTTCTCTCTTTGTCGTCCGCGATCTCTCTTTCCTTCTATTTTGCCAGTTGTAACCAAGTATTCCAATTTTCCTCTTCTCATGATGTGCCCGAAAAATGTTGATTGCTTCTTTCTGATGTTTTTTAAGAGCTCCTTTTTTATGTTGGCCTCTTTGAGAACTTCCTCATTGGTCTTTTTATCTGTCCAGGGAACTTTCAACATTCTTCTGAGAAATCCCATCTCTGTGGCCTCTAATCGTCTTTTCATTTGTTTGTCTACTGTCCATGATTTGCTTCCATAGGTCAGAATTGGTTCTATATAGCACCGATAAACTCTCTCATTTTTATTGACATAGATTTGTTGCATAAGATATTTTTCATTTTCTGAAATGCTATTTTGGCCTGAGCTATTCTGCTTTTTATTTATGTGGTGCTTCTCCCATCTGATGTTATTATTGTTCCCAAGTATTTGAAACGTTGTACTTGTTTCAGGTTTATCTCGTTTATTTTTATGCTGCATGATGGTGATGATTGTTTCTTCGATTTAACTATTTATTCTGTTTTCTTACTATTCAGACTGAGACCTTTCTTGTTGTTTTCTTCCACTGTTATATCTATCATTTCTTGTAGTTCGTTCTCTGTCTCTGCTATTAAGACTGTGTCATCCGCATATCGCAAATTATTTATGTTGTGACCGTTGACTTCAATTCCTTTTTTGTCTACTATTGATCTCATAATATATTCGCTGTAAAGTGAAAACAAATCCGGCGACAGAACACAGCCTTGTCTAACTCCTTGTTTTATATATTGGAATTGTCCTGTTTGGTTGTTAATTCGTATAGCTGCTGTTTATTGCCAGTACATGTTTTTTTATGATTCGCAGATCCATGCCATCAATGTTTAATTTCTCCATCATATTTATTATTTCCACGTGCTTTACTTTGTCAAATGCTTTTGTGTAGTCTATAAAGCACATATATAGATCTTTCTTTACCTCTATAGATCTATATAGAATAATGGATGCTTAAGCAGGATAAAAGGATGGAAACGGCAGGACAAAATCACATAGAATTATGGTGATGTATCATTCAAATACCTACGGATAAAGAGATACAGCGAAGACGATGGCATTGGATAGGACACACACTGCGGAAGCCAACTGAGAGTATTACACAACAGGCTCTTTTTTTGAATCCCCAGGGGAAAGACAAAGAGGAAGATAAAAAAATTCTTGAAGAAGACAGATAGAAGCAGAGATGAAGATGATGGGGAAGACAAGGATTGATCTTAAAAGAATAGCAAGAAAGAGAACGACTTGGAAAGTGTTTGTTGAAGACCTATGCTCCACAGGGCGCTGAAAGGTAGAATAAGAAGATTATAACACTTGGGACAATTGAAGCCTCTAGGCATTTATAGATAGACCGATGTAGTTATTTGAAATAGTAAAACAAGAAGGTAACAACAATATCCCACAAAAGAATTCAGAGCATAATAATAATTGATAACATATCAATGACTTATTGATGAAGGAACATTAATTACGATAACCATATATATATATGTGTATATATTGTTGGCTATTGTGTATTTGTTTGAGGTTTTGTTTTTGTCAAACAGCTTCTCTCGTGGTTAATTCTACCAATGTTTGACAAGCACACACGGCCACAGAATGAATAAATCAGGTCCACTGATCTACAGGGTTTTCCATCCTTTTTCATTAATCTTTTCTCTTCTAAGTGTTGCCTTTGCACAGTCTCAAATGATGTTATACCATTCCCTATACATGCTCTCCATGATGTGAATAATCATATAGTTGCGTGATATAGATAACGTCCATTGACTAAAACGATGTAACAGAGGCAATCATACCATTGCTGATTGTGAATGTTATCTAAACACTTGCCCACAAAATAATAATTGAAGTGATTAAGGTAAAGGTCAAGGTAAAGGTCAAGGTAAAGGTCAAGGTAAAGTACGAGACTTCAATCGGTGTCTTAGCGCGCGAGGTTTCACCCATATCTGCTCAGCCGCCTATCTAGAAATGCTCGGCCTCTTCTGGACAGTTTCCCTTCAAGCATCGTAACTCACGATGCAAGGCGGTATTCCTCACCTTCCCAGAGTGCTTTCCAGGTACCCGTTTCTGCCAGCGATTGGGTCGACAGCGGGGTAATTTTTTTTCTTTTCAAACCACGAGTACAACTCACAATTTTTCCAGCAGGAATCGAACGCGGGTTGTCCGAACGTCGGTAGCCAGTCGGGTGGTTTTCCCAACTAGGTTACCGAGGACCATAAAAGAACATTGATCAAGGTGTGGTGTTTCAGTTGTGAGTTATTCAATTACTTAAATATGATGTTGTGTTGAGAGTGTTCATGTCTCATTGCACCCCTTTGACCACTTTTTGTCGTCAGTAATCAGCAATGCTGGAAAAATGCTTTTCAACCAACAACTGCCTCAGCTGACACATTCTATTGTCGACATAACTGAGCTGATAACAAACAACCTGACAGATAACAGAGCACGAGAAAACATTTGAAAAATCACATAACTAAGCCGTTACTATTTATTGACTTGTTTGAGCTGTTTTGATATCAAAAGTTAAATCAAAATAGACCAACTGATACTTTGTTCTCTTTCTCTCTCTCTCTCTCTCTCTCTCTCTCTCTTCTCTCTCTCTCTCTCTCTCTCTATATATATATATATATATATGTATATATATATATATATATATATATATATATATATATATATATATATATATATACAGGATGTTTTTAAAGTCGCAGTGCAGTGAATATTTCTAATATTCAGTAAATGACGTAATCATCATCTACGTACCACAATTTTGTAAACCACATTTATGAACAAACCGCTGCTTCCTTTAAGGTTTTATTTACGTAAAGGACGGGCACTACGCTACTTTCACTGTCTCATTCCCTGAAGGAAATGGTGTTGACGATTGAAAACAGGGTATTTCTGGTTGAGCATGTCTTTCGTAATGGCGGTAAATATACGGATGAGGTCATTAGACAATTCGTGAGGAAATTTCCAGACTCACAAGTCCCTCACCGAAATTCTGTTACAAAATTGATCAAAAAGTTTCGTGAAACCGGTAGTGTGGTAGATGCATACCGATCTGAAAGACCTTCAATTTCACAAGACCAAATTATGGAACTCCAAGACAGAATTACAATGAGTCCAAATGCATCTTTAAACCACTTGTCTCAACAGGTGCAAATATCTAAGAGTTCTGTTCACAAGGTTTTAAGAAGTGAACTACACTATCGTCCATACAAATTAACTGAAGTGTCTCAACTCCAAGAAAGAGATTGTGAATCCCGTTTAAACTACAGCATGTGGTTTCAGAATTTTATTTATGAACATGGCGCTGCCATCCTTGACGTCACTTTTTTCACTGCTGAGGCCTGGTTTCATTTATCCGGTTATGTGAACAGTCAGAACAATCGGCTGTGGAGCAGTGAAAACCCCCATGAATTTCATCAAGTGCCGCATCACGATCAAAAAGTCGGAGTGTGGTGCGCTATAAGTCGTATGCGGATAATAGGACCTATATTTTTTAATGAAACAATAAATGCAGAACGTTTCCGTACTTTAATTCTGGAACCGTTCATAGCACACCTTACAGAACGGGAAATTATGGAATCCTGGTTTCAGCAGGATGGAGCAACAGCACACACAGCCACAACAACACTCAATTATTTAGAAAACATATTTGCAAATCGCATTATTTCACGTGGAATCTGGCCTGCTCGTTCACCAGATCTAACACCCCCAGATTATTATCTGTGGGGGGCATTGAAGGGGAAAGTTTATGAAAATAATCCGCAGAAAATTAATGACCTAAAGACTGAAATAGTAGACAAGATTAAACAAATATCACCAGACATTATTCTGAAGGTTTTCGCATATATGGAAACACGAATCACGACATGTCTTGAGGCCCGTGGTGGACATTTTCAACATATGCTTTAGGCACAACTTTATTGTGTTAATACCAACATTACCCATTATAAGCTCGCCGATAGCAGTCAAGCGTATTTGAATAATACCATGTATTTTACAATTTGTGTGACGCATTAGTTAACCGCATTTCTGGTGACGTTTTTTCTTCCGAGAGTAGAAATTCACTGCACTGCAACTTTAAAAACACCCTGTATATATATATATATATATATATATATATATATATATACATACATATATTTAAAAAAATAAAGTAAAGAGCCCTGTCACGCCAAGGGGCGGACAGGGAATATGGTTTTAGTGGCCATAAATTTTACTGACCTTCGGCACATGATTTTTGGAGTAATGTGGTCGGTATTACGCCCGTGCCGCTTTACTTACCCAGAAAAAAAATCCGGTACCCATTTACGGCTGGGTGGACCCGAAAGCCGTCGATTGGGATCGAGCCCACCTCTTGTCCTTTGTAGTTCAGTTCACTAACCATTGAGCTATCGCAGCTCCATATATGTATATATATATTTCCCTTTCCCACTCTTTCTTTTTCTGTTTGAGGCAGCGCTGCTATTATCTCTGATAATATATCTCTGATAATATATCTCTGATAATATATGTCTGATAATATATCTCTGATAATATATCTCTGATAATAGCAAAGGTAAATTATCTTCCTTTTTCACATTTGCGAACGCAAACGTTGTCTTCACGTTTCTGTTTAATTTTCATCTATTCATCTTCTCCGTAGACACACCCTATTTCTACCATCAGAGGACAAAAAGGAAAAGCACTAGGAGAGTTAACTCCCTCTATGTTAAAAAAAAAAACTAAATTAAAGAAATGTAAAATAAATAGCAGTGCACATAGAAAATGTCGATTGAAGCAGTAAATGGAAGGGGTGAAAAACAGTGAGCCTCTGTAACCACAATCATTCATACAGTTCGCTATAATTTACTAGATATTTAGTGCCTTTAAGACAACCACGAGTGCAGTAAAATTATGTCTTTTTATGACGATAATATAATTATATATCATTATCAAGTACCGAGCCTACTGGTGTAGGTGATCATGTCTCTCAACAACTTTCGATCTCGACAGTTATTTATCATTTCTGTTGTTGACCTTCTGCCAAGCCATTCTCTGAAGTTGTCTGTTATTTTCTTTCTTTGCTTACCGCTATCTCTCTGTCCCTCAATTTTTCCAGTTGTTATAATATATTCCAGTTGTTCTCTTCTCATTACATGGCCAAAAAATGATGATTGTTTCTTCCTAATATTGGAATATAGCTCTCTTTTTGCCTTGACCTCTTTCAGAACATTTTCATTACTCTTCTTAGCTGTCCAGGGTATTCTCAACATTCTTCTGTTGACTCCAGTGATTTTCTTGTCTGTTGTCCTATTGTCCATGATTCCCATCCATATGTTAAGACTGGCTGTACATAACATTTAAGAACTCTTTTTCTTGTTTCTATTGTCAAAAATAGATTGCATAGTATCTTCCTCATTTTTGGAAAGCTGCTTTTGCCTGAGCCATTCTGCATTTCACCTATTTTGTACATCTTCCGTCTGAAGTTAAAAAGTTTCCTAATATTTAAATTATAATTATATGTTGTCACACAGTTAGTCTATATATGGACTTCCGTTGTAAAAATGGGGGATCTAGGTCACGTTTTCTTGATCGCTGCAGAAAGTGCATTCGGGATCTGATTAACTTCTGTTAACCAATTGCACTTTGCTGCATTAAAGTTAAAATAATGATCTACTTATTACATCTGCGCCGCTAAAGCGTTGTCGTACGCCGGCAACAGTCCAGTTTTGACAAATCAAGCGTTGTGAATACGACCTTCCAACGTCTACACTTGATCTGCGTCTTTACGTCACATTGGTGCTGTTCATGACCGTTGTTGGAATTCCTTGATGCAAGTTATTTTCAAGTTACTCATTAATGTAAACTACTTCGTCAGCCGTAGTTGTATATCTTTAGGGAATTTGCACCGTGTTTTGTTCGTCGTAGGCTGCTTTCACTAAAGTAATCAGAAATCTAAAGGGAGCGAAATTGTGTGTACGACATTGGTGTGTGCTACGTCATCGTAATGGCTCATCGTATATCCCAAGACTGGCCGTACGCTAATCTTACGGTCTGTTGTTTGATGTGCAACAAGGATAATCTGACGACTGTGTGACTATATGTTCGGAATTGGAGTCAACAACGATGAACTAACATCATCAAGCGCTATACATTTTTTTAAAAATACGACGATCATCATTTTCAAGAGAAAGTGAACTCCCGGTATATAGTGGATAGGCGACAGGAACAATTGAAGACTATGCATGAAAAGTGTTCCTTGTTGCAGTTTCCTCATATTCCAAGTCCGGTTTGTTGCAGGAGCTACTGAGTTAGGTGCTGTGTGCACATCGTGAGCTGTGTGTCTGATACGTTTTGATCATGTTTCGATATTCCAATTTTTTACAATGAATGATGATATAGTATGACAGGGAACAGTTGGCTGTGTTCACTTTCAGTGCGGTTTCGCCTTATGTCTTTTGGCGTGTACTGAAACTGCTACGATGGGGACTACAGTTACCTTTCTTTGTTTGGGAGATGAGTTTCGGATAATTACGCTAGCACGGGCGGTTGAGCAATTATGGATTTTAATTTGTTTGCAGTGACACAGAGGCCTTCCATAACCAAATAACCAAATAATTATATATATATATATATATATATATATATATAGTAAATTAACAAACTAATTAAGTAACTAATTACTACCCTTACAATAATTATTGGCCAACTAACAATATCACTTACATGATTATTATAATTAATTAATTACCTAACAAATGAACTAGCTAGCTAACTAAACACTTTGTTGATAACTAACCACTTTTAAACAAAAAATAACTAAATATGTAAATAACTTGTCCAAATACTCAATAGTTGGTAATCTAATAAAGTAAATACTTACCACATACACTGCGAGGAGCCGCGATAGTTCAGTGGATAGTGAACTGGACTACAAAGGACAAGAGGTAGGGTTCGATCCCAACCGACGGTTCCGGTTCACCCAGCCTTAAATGGATACCGGATTTTTTTGTGGGAAAGTAAAACGGCACGGGCGTAATACCGACCACATTACCCCAAAAATCATGAGCCGGAGGTCTGTAAAATTTACGGTCACTAACACCATATGCCCTATACGTCACTTGGCGTGACGGGGGTACTTTACTTTACTTTTTACTCGTACACTGCAAACCATAATTTTATTTATCTGTCCATTAATTTTCTGTGTTTTATCTCCCCTCGCCTCTAAAAGGCAAATGAGGAAAGAGAGAGAGAAAGAAATTATTTTTTGTTTTTCAGTTAACGAACTAACATCAATTTGCATACGAAAAAAAAATACTCAGTACTGGATTATAGTTTGGACATGCTTACTCTCTCGTCAACTCTGGTCGCAAGGTTGGATAAAGTTCAGAATGAGGGCATACGGGCAGTTCTCGGATGCACATGAGATACACTTATCTGTTTAATGAGGTACTTCACTTACTGAGCATTAGAGTGCGACATCTGGTCTGGGCTTATTTGAACGTAGTAAAAATAAAGTAAAGAGCCCCCGTCACGCCAAGTGGCGTATAGGGAATATGGGTGTTAGTGACCATAAATTTTACAGATCTTCAGCGCATGATTTTTGGGGTAATGTGGTCCGTATTACGCCGTGCCGCTTTACTTTCCCATAAAAAAATCCGGTACCCATTTAATCATAGGTGAACTTGGACGCCGTCGGTTGTGATATACAATAGGACAACAGACATGGAAATCACAGGAGTCTGTAGAAATGTGGTTTTACAGAAGAATGTTGTGAATACCATGGACAGCTAAGAAGAGTAAAGAAACATTTCTGAAAGAGGCCAAAGGAAAAAGAGAGATAATTTCCAATATTAAGAAGAAACAATTCTAATTTTTTTGGCCATGTAATGAGAAGAGAACAGCTGGAATATATCGTAACAACTGGGAAAATTGAGGGACGAAGAGATAGAGGGAAGCAAAGAGAAAAGATACCAGACAGCTTAAGAGAATGGCTTGTTAGAAGGCCAACAACAGAAATGATAAATAACTGTCGTGATCGAAAGTTGTGGAGAGACATGATCACCTACGCCAGCAGGCCCGGTACTAGAATATGAAGATGATGATGATGATGATGATGATGATGATGATGATGATGATGATGATGATGATGATAGGATTCGCACTTGGTGACCTTGAAGTTTGAAGTCAACGTCTTCGTTGATGCTTCTGAGGTCGTACATTTGAACTGAAGCCAACTTTAGTGTTTTCGCTAGTGTGTGGCTTCCGAACTGGGCAACGTGCTGAGGACGAGAGCCCTGCATTAGGTTTTCTGTTGTTCAATGAAGGTGACCTGAACTAATCTAAATTATAGGTTTCCAACTTCCATTGTGGCCAAATATTGTGTTCACTGACTGTTGCAAGTAAAAGGTAAAAGTAAAGTACGAGACTTGAATCGGCGTCGCTCTCTGTCTCTCTCTCTCGCTCTCTGTCTCTCTCTCTCTCTCTGTCTCTCTCTCTCTCTCTCTCTGTCTCTCTCTCTCTCGCTCTCTGTCTCTCTCTCTCTCTGTCTCTCTCTCTCGCTCTCTGTCTCTCTCTCTCTCTGTCTCTCTCTCTCTCTCTCTCTCTGCGATCAAGACTCAATCAGAGTAGGATTCCAGACTCTCATGAAGTCAGCTGTCTGTTTAAGCGAATCGATTGCCCCGTATAGTTTCTCTTCCAGGGAGGTGGGCGTGGACCACATTGCTCTTCTCAGGTCTGTGTACTGTGGGCAATCCTGTAGAACATGTTTTGTAGTCATATTGTCCAGTGTACAGTGGCATTGGCTGGTTGTACCTATTTTGAATTTGGTGAACATGTGATTTTTCATTCTATTGCGGCCAGTGCGTAGGCGAAGTATGATGACTTGATCCCTCCTTGGTAGTTGGTGGTATCCGTCACTCTCGTTATGCTTTGGGTGTTCTCGTTTCCATTGTTCATGGAACTGACCCTTGAGAATGGATTTGGCTTCATCATAACTGAACGGAATGTTCTCTTGTGGTGATCTCCTTCCCTCTTTAGCTAATTTTTCTGCGCGTTCGTTCCCGTGTATATTATAGTGTGATGGTATCCACTGAATGACTACTCTCTAGAAGCTATTACATAGTTGGTCCAGCGTTGTTCTCAAGTCATCTAGTTCATTGTTCTTGGGGCTTTTTAGAACTGATAGTACTGACAGTGCACCAGTCAGAATCATCCATTTATTGTGCATGTAATTTTTGTGTTGAGTAGCCAGTGTTGCAGAATCTCTGATGGCCCCAGTTTCTGCTTTAAAGTTGTTTGAGAATTTTCCAGTAGCTATTGACTTGGTGATCTCGTCCTGGTTATTCAGCGTCAAGAACACACATCCCCCTCCATTTATGGTGGCATTTGTAGCAGAGCTATCTGTGTATATGTGGGACCAAGAGTCTTGTCGGTAGGTATCGTTTGTGTTTTTTCTGCCTCGTGTTTTCGTTCTGTGTCTGATTGGGTGCCTTTTTTCATGATTCCTGGTTATATCTCCCTTAAGTTCTGCTATTTTGTGTTTCCCATGAGGAGACATGTCAGATGGGCCCAAGGGTTTCGATATTGTTTGGGAAAGTACTGGATCTCTAGTAGTTAGTTCATTAGAAATTACAGCGAAGTTGCTCCTCTTTAGTCGTACTATTCTGAAACGAGTTATTCTTTGGTGCATGGGGTGGCTAAGGAGCCTTCTATACTTCTCCGCTTGTTGCAATACTTTAGTGACCCGTCTGTCATCTTAGGGTTGTAAACCTGTTACTGTTTCTAGAGTCTTGATAGGTGTAGATTTCATAGCACCAGTGATGATACTGGCAGTTTGGTTCTGTGTTCTGTTAATTTTGCTAAGGTGTGATTTGGAAGCCATAGCTCAGGCTGTGACTCCATACTCTAGAACTGGTCTGACTCTACGTATAGTCTTTTTCAAAATATTGCTGTCTGCCCCCCAATCCGTTCCTGCCAATTTCTTCATAATATTTGTCCGTTTTCTGGCTTTTTTCCTGGTTCTGTCCATCTGATTTTTCCAAGTCATTCTGCGATTCATGGTGACGCAAAGATATGTTGGGTTTTGGTCAATAGCGAGTGTAATCGGTGTTTTAGTACGCGAGTTTTCACTTATATGTGCTCAGCGGTTTATCCAGAAGAGCTCTCGGAGTCGTAAAAAAAAAGTAATGTACCCCCAAATGGTGTTAGTGACCATAAATTTTACAGACCTTCGGCACATGATTTTTGGGGTAATGTGGTCGGTTTACGTCCGCGCCGCTTTACTTTCCCAGAAAAATTAGGTACCCATTTAAGGCTGGGTGAACCCGGAAGCCGTCGGTTGGGATCGAACCTAACCCTTGTCCTTTGTAGTCAAGTTCACTAACCACTGAGCTGTCGCGGTTACTTAAGTCGTACTCATGGATTATTTTTCGTATGCGCATTTTTTCTTGTAACTTTGTAACTACATTAACTAAATACAGAAAAGTGACTTAATGCATTATTAACACCATAATCCCTATACACCACCATGTGATGGGAGATTATGTAAATTATATTTATATATATATATATATATATATATATATATATATAATTTAATAGCTAATTCGATAAAATATTCAACAACCGATGTAGGAATCATTTGTGGCCAAATAGGGAGTGTAACATATTGTGTATATTGTCGAATACACTTTGGTTTTGTAGATTGTTGATAGGTGTAACCTGCAGTGTTCTACACAGGGTTTGGTAATTGTGAATACGTGTAATGTTACGACTGGACCTGTTTTTTTTTTTTTTTTCTGGCATCTCAGTAAAAGTTGTGTGAATTTTGTGCAAACGAAAAAAAAAAACTTGTAATCATAAAAAAAGTATTTTACTGCATTTCTCTTCTATTGGAAGTACATTCAATACATTGGATTTCATTCACTACAATGGCAACTAAATTCCAAGGCAAGGTTGTCATTATAACTGGCTCAAGTTCTGGAATAGGAGAAGCCACTGCTATTACATTTGCCTCTTATGGAGCAAGTGTCACGTTGTGTGGACGAGACAAAGATAGACTAACATCTGTACTTGAGAAGGTCGTGCAGGCCAGTGGAGGACACAAGGATCGGTTCATAACAGTTGCTGGAGATTTAACTGATCAAGGCGTTCGGAAAGAAATCATTGACCAAACCGTGAAGACGTTTGGACGATTGGACATTCTTGTGGCAAATGCTGGAATAGGCGGACAATATGTATCAACGCAAAACGTTACAGAGGAGACATATGACAGCAACATGGATACGAATCTTAAGTCTGTGTTTTTCCTCATACAGCAGGCAATACCTCATCTCGAGAAGTCTAAAGGAAACATCGTTACAATCTCTTCTTCTCTAAGCGTTTTAGTTAATCCAATGCTGATAGTCTATTCCATAGCAAAGGCAGCTCTTAATCATCTGACAAGTTGTCTGGCGGTTGGTTTGGGAGCTAAAGGAATTCGAGTGAATTCAGTACTTCCTGGATACATTCCCACGAACCTTGAAAGACGCATTGGGGACAAAGGAGGAGTAATTACCAATGCAGTTTCAAAACAAAATAATGCACATCAGAAAGCGTTACAGTCAAGAGATCTAAATGTCAATGACATCGCTGAGGCTGTTGCATTCTTGGCCTCTGATGCTGCAGGTTGTATTACTGGGGAACACATGAAAGTGGATAGAGGGAGAAGTTACGGTGGATTTGTTAATATTTCAATGCTTCCAATTTAATGACAAATGTGACAGATGTGTTCATATATATATATATATATATATATATATATATATATATATATATATATATTTAGTTCAATATATAATCGGATATTTAAAAACGATAGTAGTAAAAATAGTTATAGATAATATGTGACTAACTGTGATGACAAATGTTTAATACAATTCTCATAGTGAGTATTAAAAGTGACTGATATTTACATTAACCTGCATATATAATTGATGTAGAGAGAGAAACAGAAAACAGAGATAGAGAAATTGATAGAAAGGCTAACTACATACTGTGGTGATGATATATTTATTAATATCGATAAGTGACTTTAATGAAAACACGGACTTTTCCATTTGTTTAGTTTGCTGAATTAATAATCATCGTTTTTATATAATTACTGACACGATTATGTTAATTACGTGTCGCTGATGCGTTGACAGAATCGCCTCATTATTAAAACTTATCTAGTTCAAGCCAAATTAGTATCTTTCTTTGTCCACTCATCCCTCTCTCTCTCCCCCAAGTAATCCCGTGCTTCTAGGCAGAATTGAGCTAATGAGTTAATGTATTATTAGCGGGCCATCATCATTTAACTCCGAACATGTCTATAGGTGCTCAGATACCCTCCTCAGCAAGTCCCGCTGTGTCCAGCGACTGACGACTCCAGTTCCGTGTTGGTTGATAAGTCTTCTTACACGGCCACTAAGTTTCTCGTTGGGCCCATCTTAGCTCCCATCTCTTTCATCCGAAGGAATGACGTGTACTCATGGCTGTCGAAGTCTTGTGTCCCTTCCATATCTCGGAGGGCATTGATGATGTCTGTCCAATCCATTGGTTGACCTTCCTCAGAATATCGTTGTATAGTCACTTTTTAAAACAAGTATTGAATTGAACTTTGACCATTTTCATAATAACAAAGTGACTTATGTTTCAATAAAATGGTCTTGTCAGTATGTCAGCAATGTTAATTTATTTCTCAGAAGTTTTGGATCATTGTCCTATTAATGGTAGCAAATAAAAATATGTTAAATAAAGTTACAACAACAAAAAACCATTGGCGTGTTTATTAACGCACCATTATTTAGAGTGATATCAGCTCAACATATTTCATTCGCGCTGAGTAGAAACCTAGTCATTATCTGGTTTGATCGTGTATCTAACATTGCTGTTCTTTAAAGCAAGAGACACAAGAAAAACACAGACTCTAATTAGCCAACGTCGTTTGAGATGGCAAAGACAGGTGACTCGTATGGACATTTTAATTCCAAAATTCATTCCCAACAGCAATCCAGTGACAGTTGGCGACCAGCATTCCGATTTAAAAATCACCTGTTTGAGCGGCATGAAGTAATTCTATATCGGCAGTGAAAACACGGTTTGCATTGAAAGTCGATCTAGGTAAAGAGTGGCATATCAACGAGAGTGACAAGTTAAGAAAAGACGTACAAGTTAAGAAACAGAAACATCACAAGTGTTAACATCTTCATCCAACTCCGTTCGATCTACGTTGACGTAATTGTCTTCTAGAGATGAACTATTCAGAAATAACAAAAGCTGTGTTCGTTCTTGACTGATTTAATATAATACATTGATAGAATACCATTTGTTATATTAGATTCAAACCATAAGACATCTCAACCTATGGATGTGAATCATGGATAATAGGATAACAGACAAGGAAATCGCTGGAGGTCGTAGAAGTGTGGTTTTACAGAAGAATGTTGAGAATGCCATGGACAACTAAGAAGAGTAATGAAAAAGTTCTGAAAGAGACAAAAGCAAAAAGAGAGCTAATTTCCAATATTAGGATGAAGCAATCATAATTTTTTTTGGCCATGTAATGAGAAGGGAACAGCTGGAACATATTGTAACAACTGGAACATATTGTAACAACTGGAACATATTGTAACAACTGGAAAAATCGACTTTGATCATCTAACAAGATGTCTGGTTTTGATTTGGAGCTAACGTAATTTTTGTGAATTCAGTACTTCCGGGAGACACATTTGCGCGAGCATTGGAACATCCCATGGGGACAAAGATTTAATCGCAAACGCTGTTTCAAAGCAAAGTAATGGCCAGGAAGTATTAAAGGAGAAAGATTTTAATGTCAATGACATTGGCGATGCTGTCGTTTTCTTGGCCTCTGATGCTGCAGGTTGTATCAATGTGGAACATGATAGAGTGGAAGGTGGCAAGAGTTACGCTGGATTTTGTTTACACTTCACATCTTACAGTTTAGTGACAACTGTAATAAACATCTTTTGCTTTATGTAATATTTATATGTTTTACCTTAATATAAAAATCAGATATTTATATGTTTTACCTTAATATACAAATCAGATATTTATATGTTTTACCTTAATATACAAATCATATATTTATAGTTTTACCTTAATATGCAAATCAGATATTTATATGCACTGCGAATAAGGGAAAGACTATAATGAATCAAATGCGACCATACATAACCACAAATGGTTTATATAGATGAGGATTTTAATGTTAGAATGGTCTGAGTTTTACATTCACCTCGTTACGTAAAAGAGAGAGAGAGAGAGAGAGAGAGAGAGAGAGAGAAATAAAAGTGAAAGGGAGAAAGGCAAACTGCACAACTATTCTTTAAGACAAATTACTTACTTTTATGTAAGCATGGAATTATTTATTTTAATTTGTTAAATTAAAATCGGTGTCTTTCTTTTATGATTAACATTATGTCAGTTAGGTGTCGATATTGCCATGAAGGTCGCGCGTTCAAAAGTATTACCCTCGAACCACATTTGCAACTATCATTTATTTCCCACCCCCTTACCTCAGTAATGTCCTATTTCAAATAAAAGAAAATATGTAATACCTAGTCTTATCGAAAACTGATTCATAAAAATATGTTCACATTTGAACTTAAGCAGAAAAAAATGAACAATTAATAGTTCAAATCCAAAAGAAGAGGCTGTATATCGTTACCTGGTCTTTATAAACAAAAATACTAAAGTGAAATTTCTTTTATTATTTTTTAGTTAGAATTCAGCTTTTGTGAAATGACTGTGATGTTACCTTGCTTCAGAGTTCTGGTACATTAATGATATCTTCATAAACTCTTCTTGGCTTCATAATGGTCATTGTGCTGTTGAAATGATGGTAGTTTCATCTAAAACAAACACGATGTAAAGCTCACCAGCTGTTTCTTTATCAATAACAATACGAAACGTTTTTGTACATTACCGAGATCTTCATGTGCTCTTTTTTGGCTTCTTAATGGTCATTGTGCGATTAAAATGAAGGTAGATTCAATTCAAACAACAAGATACACAGTTCACTAGTTGTTTCTTTATCAAGACACTCTTCGAAACTTTCTTGTACATTTTAAATAATGTAAACTTACTGGATCAACATATTCCAGCACATTAGAAGAAAGCTGCATAATGTAAACTTATTGAGTCAAAATATTCCAGCACATTAGAAGAAAGCTGCATAATGTGAACTTATTGGATCAAAATATTCCAGCACAGAAGAAAGCTGCATAATGTGAATCTGATTTATGTGAGTTTCACTACTTTGAAAGTAAAGAACTCATCTCGAGTAACGATGTTGTGCCTACACCTACATCATGAAACCATACGATGAGTTCAAATTATCAAAAGACGTGAAGCTCAAGTAAAAAGTTTACATTCCAACTTCTTGTGCACATTACATATTTTACAATATATTTTCCTTCCAGATTTTCATGCATCGTTTGTTATGTAAAAAGTTGAAAGTTCCTTTCATATAATTTTAAATATATGTTATATATATATAATTATATATATTATTATATAGAAGACAGATGATGGTTTGCGCCAGGATTGGTGAACCAGAACCATCCAGATTAACCTGTCTAGTCTGGCCAAGCGAGTAGAGATCGAAGAGGGAAGACAACCCGGTACTCAAAATGTCGTGCTGAAGTCGGATGTGTAGGGCCGAAAGGCGCAAATATCACAGTTATGCTGCAAACCACACCACAACGCTGACACGCCCACTTAACGTCCTTTTAGGGCGGATGATGAAGAGGATTACTCATTTAGTCATCGGGCGAACGCAAGCAAGCAAGCATATAGAAGGCTAGATAGTGACTAACGCGCTGCAGCATTCAAATAACGCCTTCACTCAGACGGACAATGAGACAGTTAACAGTAGGAGAATAAAATCGCAGTGATGAGCAATGTTTCTAATAATTAGAAACAAAGAAAAAATTAAATACTCAAACGCCATATATTAAAAGCTTATTTCCAAATCCAAATAATATAACGAGTAAAGCAATTAAACTTCGACGCATGTATTTAACGATTTCATTCAGAATTATATATTTTTTTCTAGAAATCCCTCTAATTCATAGTTTTGACCTTGTTCATCAATATTTTTATTATATCTTCCATATTGTTTTTTAGTTGGGATTGTATCCTTGCACCATTAGTACTTCTTTCAAGTGTATTTATAACATTCACTTTGAATATATTTCGTTATAACTTTATTTTATTGAATATGTTTCAATAAAATGGTTTCGAAACCTCGACATTTGTGATGTTTATTTTCCTCAACTGATGATTTATGATGACCTTGTCTAATACATAGTGGCAATGTAAACGGAAATAACATTGTACATGATAGCAATGTAAGCATTGATGCCTTAGTTCAGAACACAAGTAAATAGAATAATATAGGCTGGAACAGTAAATAGAATAATATAGGCTGGAACAGTAAATAGAATAATATAGGCTGGACCTGTAAATAGAATAATATAGACTGGACCAGTAAATAGAATAATATAGACTGGAACAATAAATAGAATAATATAGGCTGGACCAGTAAATAGAATAATATAGGCGGGAACAGTAAATAGAATAATATAGGCGGGAACAGTAAATAGAATAATATAGGCTGGACCAGTAAATAGAATAATATAGGCTGGAACATGGATAGAAAATGGACCAATAGATCCATAGGATGGAAAATGTACAACTGAAATAAACAAAAGAATAGGAATGGCAAAAAGTAATTTTAATGTCATGAAGGACATACTAACATCAAAACAAATAACACCAGAGCTAAAACTAAGAATAGCAAAATGTTACATCTTCTCAATATTCCTATATGGTGCTGAAACATGGACATTAGACAAGAAAACAGAACAGAGAATTGAAGCCTTTGAAATGTGGATATATAGAAGAATAGGTAGAATTGGATGGAAGGAAAAGAAAACAAACGACAAAGTCTTAAAACAACTAAAAATGAAAAGAGAACTTCTGAACACAATTAGAACAAGACAAATGCGATTCTTAGGCCATGTTAAAAGACACAACAGCCTACTGAAAGTGATCCTGGAGGGGAAAATACAAGGTAAAAGAGGCAGAGGCAGACCAAGATTAACATGGACGAGTAACATCAAAAGATGGACAAACCAACCGATGACAACCTGCACCATCAAAGCAAGAGATAGAGCAAAATGGCGCTCCATGGTAGCCAACCTTCGTTGCGGAGACGGCACTCAATGATGATGATGATAGGCTGGAACAATAAATAGAATAATATAGGCAGGGCCAGTAAAGAGAATAATATAGGCGGGAACAGTAAATAGAACAATATAGGCTGGACCAGTAAATAGAATAATATAGGCGGGAACAGTAAATAGAATAATATAGGCAGGGTCAGTAAAGAGAATAATATAGGCGGGAAAAGTAAATAGAATAATATAGGCAGGGCCAGTAAAAAGAATAATATAGGCTGGACCAGTAAATAGAATAATATAGGTTGGACCAGTAAATAGAATAATATAGGCTGAACCAGTAAATAGAATAAAATAGGCTGAACCAGTAAATAGAATAATATAGGCTGAACCAGTAAATAGAATAATATAGGTTGGACCAGTAAATAGAATAATATAGGCTGGACCAGTAAATAGAATAATATAGGCTGGACCAGTAAATAGAATAATATAGGCGGGAACAGTAAATAGAATAACATATCCTTGACTAGTAATAAGAATAACATAGGCGTAACACATGTTATCGGTGCTAAGTAGCAACCTAGTCATTATGAGGTTCAATCATACGTTGTTGTTCTTTAGACAGCAAACACAAGCAACATACATGTTCTGCTAGGCAAAAACCATTTGAGATGGTTGAGACACGTGACCCGTATGGAAGATAACAATTTTAAAAGCCATCAAAACAAAAACAAAACAAACGTTGAAGTTTTAAAACAACTAAAAATGAAAAGAGAACTACTAAACACAATTAGAACAAGACAAATGAATTTTTGGGACATGTTAAAAGACACAACAGCCTAAAAAAAGTAATATTGGAAGGGAAAATTCAAGGCAAAAGAGGCAGTAGCAGACCAAGACTAACATGGACGAATAACATCAAAAGATGGACATGTCAACCTATAACAATATCCACCATCAAAGCAAGAGACAGAGTGGAATGGCGCTCCATGGTAGCCAACCTTCAATGCGGAGACGGCACTCAGTGATGATGATGAAAAGCCACTCTCATAAACGACTTAGTGACAGTCAGACGACCCACCTACCGATTAATACTTCTATTTAAAGACACTGTCGTGCGCAACATGAAGCAAGTTTATTATTAGCATTGAAATTGTGGAAGGGAAAGTGTTCCACTGATAGACGCAAAGGAAGTTCACTAGTAAAATGTGGGAGGGAAAGTATTCTACTGATAGACACAACGAAAGTTCACTAGTAAAATGTGGGAGGGAAAGTGTTCCACTGATAGACACAACGAAAGTTCACTAGTAAAATGTGGGATGGAAAGTGTTCCACTGATAGACACAAAGGAAGTTCACTAGTAAAATGTGGGAGGGAAAGTGTTCTACCGATAGACACAAAGGAAGTTCACTAGTAAAATGTGGGAGGGAAAGTGTTCCACTGATAGACACAAAGGAAGTTCACTAGTAAAATGTGGGAGGGAAAGTGTTCCACTGATAGACACAAAAGAAGTTCACTAGTAAAATGTGGGAGGGAAAGTGTTCTACCGATAGACACAAAGGAAGTTCACTAGTAAAATGTGGGAGGGAAAGTGTTCCACTGATAGACACAAAGGAAGTTCACTAGTAAAATGTGGGAGGGAAAGTGTTCTACCGATAGACACAAAGGAAGTTCACTAGTAAAATGTGGGAGGGAAAGTGTTCCACTGATAGACACAAAGGAAGTTCACTAGTAAAATGTGGGAGGGAAAGTGTTCCACTGATAGACACAAAGGAAGTTCACTAGTAAAATGTGGAAGGGAACGTGTTCCACTGATAGACACAAAGGAAGCTCACTAGTAAAATGTGGGAGGGAAAGTGTTCCACTGATAGACACAAAGGAAGCTCACTAGTAAAATGTGGGAGGGAAAGTGTTTCACTGATAGACACAAAGGAAGTTCACTAGTAAAATGTGGGAGGGAAAGTGTTCCACTGATAGACACATAGGAAGTTCACTAGTAAAATGTGGGAGGGAAAGTGTTCCACTGATAGACACAAAGGAAGCTCACTAGTAAAATGTGGGAGGGAAAGTGTTCCACTGATAGACACATAGGAAGTTCACTAGTAAAATGTGGGAGGAAAGTGTTCCACTGATAGACACCAAGGAAGTTCACTAGTAAAATGTGGGAGGGAAAGTGTTCCACTGATAGACACAAAGGAAGTTCACTAGTAAAATGTGGGAGGGAAAGTGTTCCACTGATAGACACATAGGAAGCTCACTAGTAAAATGTGGGAGGGAAAGTGTTTCACTGATAGACACAAAGGAAGTTCACTAGTAAAATGTGGGAGGGAAAGTGTTCCACTGATAGACACAAAAGAAGTTCACTAGTAAAATGTGGGAGGGAAAGTGTTCTACCGATAGACACAAAGAAAGTTCACTAGTAAAAGGTGGGAGGAAAAGTGTTCCACTGATAGACACAAAGGAAGTTCACTAGTAAAATGTGGGAGGGAAAGTGTTCTACCGATAGACACAAAGGAAGTTCACTAGTAAAATGTGGGAGGGAAAGTGTTCCACTGATAGACACAAAGGAAGTTCACTAGTAAAATGTGGGAGGGAAAGTGTTCCACTGATAGACACAAAGGAAGTTCACTAGTAAAATGTGGGAGGGAAAGTGTTCCACTGATAGACACATAGGAAGCTCACTAGTAAAATGTGGGAGGGAAAGTGTTCCACTGATAGACACAAAGGAAGTTCACTAGTAAAATGTGGGAGGGAAAGTGTTCCACTGATAGACACAAAAGAAGTTCACTAGTAAAATGTGGGAGGGAAAGTGTTCTACCGATAGACACAAAGAAAGTTTACTAGTAAAATGTGGGAGGGAAAGTGTTCCACTGATAGACACAAAGGAAGTTCACTAGTAAAATGTGGGAGGGAAAGTGTTCTAGCGATAGACACAAAGGAAGTTCACTAGTAAAATGTGGGAGGGAAAGTGTTCCACTGATAGACACAAAGGAAGTTCACTAGTAAAATGTGGGAGGGAAAGTGTTCCACTGATAGACACAAAGGAAGTTCACTAGTAAAATGTGGAAGGGAACGTGTTCCACTGATAGACACAAAGGAAGCTCACTAGTAAAATGTGGGAGGGAAAGTGTTCCACTGATAGACACATAGGAAGTTCACTAGTAAAATGTGGGAGGGAAAGTGTTCCACTGATAGACACAAAGGAAGTTCACTAGTAAAATGTGGAAGGGAACGTGTTCCACTGATAGACACAAAGGAAGTTCACTAGTAAAATGTGGGAGGGAAAGTGTTCCACTGATAGACACATAGGAAGTTCACTAGTAAAATGTGGGAGGGAAAGTGTTCCACTGATAGACACAAAGGAAGCTCACTAGTAAAATGTGGGAGGGAAAGTGTTCCACTGATAGAAACATAGGAAGTTCACTAGTAAAATGTGGAAGGGAAAGTGTTCCACTGATAGACACAATGGAAGTTCACTAGTAAATATTGACGGTAAAATGGGGTATGTTGAAGGACAAGAAATATGGAGAGAATAGAAAATACTCAAAAACAGAGAGAGAAAAATCACAAGTTTTGGCATCTTCAGCCGACTACGTATTTTCTTTATTTGAATGAGATTGTCCTTCTGGTGTAAGGATATTCAGACATAACAAAACGGTGTTCGCTGATGTATGGTGATACATTGACTTATCTACCGAGATAGAAAGATAATTATTATAAATAAAGCAGAACCATAATAAAATAATATGTAGAGGCATATGCCAGCATGTTCACGTTAATTTCTTATGTGCCTTGCGTGCCAACATAGGACATCATGACTCTCCACACATTTCTCAATCTGCATTTTATTTATCTGTTCTTTTTTGAGTTATCAAACAATTCTTTTAATTAAAATGTTTTATATTGTTTTCCACTGTTGCTTCTATATGTTCTTCCATCGATATTTCAAGATTTCACAGTGTATTCCAGATATTCCAACCTCAATTATATGCCAACAACAAATGAGTGTACCTCACCCTCAGCAACAAAAAGATAGACTCTATAATATCAAAGAAAACAAACACACAAGCATGTATAAACTAAATGGAAAAATAACACTACAAGTGCATAGATTCAAATTCCTGGGATCAGTAATAATATTAGATGGCAGATGTACTGCAGAAGGGGGCCTCGGTAGCCTAGATGGGAAAACCACCCGACTAGACTACCGACGTTCGGACAACCCGTGTTCAATTCCCGCTGGGAGCAGTGTGAATTGTACTCGTGGTTGGAATAAAAAAAAAAAAATACCCCACGGTCGACCCAGCCGTTGGCAGAAATGGGTACCAGGGTATATTATCCTGGGAAGGTGAGGAATGTCGCTTCGCATCTGAGTTTCGATGCTTGAGGCTACACTATACAGAAATATCCGAACATTTCTGGATAGGCGGCCGAGCACATATGGGTATATACTCGCGTGCTAAGACGCCGGTTCAAGTCTCGTACTTTACCTTACCTTTACTGCAGAAATTAGAAGCAGAATGAGACAAGCATAGGCAGAATTCCATCTAATGAAAAAAAAAACATTTTGTGACAATTCATTATCAATGAATGTTAGAAAATATATACTCAAGTACTACATCCAACCTGTCCTGCTACATGGTAGTATGTCATGGACGATAAGCAAGACAACACAAAGAACATTAGAGGCAGATGAGACGATGTGGTTTATCACAAAATGTTACCAATTCCACAGAGAGCAAAAATTACAAATTAAGAATGTTTATAACGAGCTGGTAAAACCAGGAATATCATATAAATTATAACGAGAGATAATCTACATTTCAACTTGCACCATCAAAGCAAGAGACAGAGCAGAATGGCGCTCCATGGTGGGTGGCCAACCTTCGTTGCGGAGATGGCACTCGATGATGATGAATCTACATTTATTGGGCGTGCCCTGCAAAAAGAAGTCATTGATGATACTATAATAACAAGAAGAATAAACAAAGTCATTGATGATACTATAATAACAAGAAGAATAAACAAAGTCATTGATGATACTATAATAACAAGAAGAATAAACAAAGTCATTGATGATACTATAATAACAAGAAGAATAAACAAAGTCATTGATGATACTATAATAACAAGAAGAATAAACAAAGTCATTGATGATACTATAATAACAAGAAGAATAAACAAAGTCATTGATGATACTATAATAATAAGAAGAATAAACAAAGTCATTGATGATACTATAATAACAAGAAGAATAAACAAAGTCATTGATGATACTATAATAACAAGAAGAATAAACAAAGTCATTGATGATACTATAATAACAAGAAGAATAAACGGAAAGAAGAACAGAGTAAAACCAAGAAAAACAAATATTGAACAGTTTATCCAAAAGTCATAATATAAGTTCACTGACTGAAATTATGACACGCATGAAGGACCGAGTAATGTGGGAAGAGATTATCGCCTATGCCAGCCGGCATGGCACCAGATGCTGTTCAATTAATGTGGCAATAATCTTTCTTTTTACCCATTTTAGAACGTCTTCATTGCCATTGTTAGCTGCCCATTGTAATCTATGTACAACGATATTTCTGTGACCTCTGACACGAAATCTGTGCTCTGCTATTTAATTGTCCATGATACTTCTCCAGAATTCAAAATCAACTCCACATAACATTGAAGAACGTGTTCTCTTATCTCCATTGTATATTGTAACTATTTACATTAATTCCTGACTAAATAAGACTGAGTTAACTCGCCATTAATATCTCATTGTCTACATGAAAAATGTGACGTGACGAAGCTGTGAAAGATATATATCTAAATATACAGTGCTCTTTTTTCTGAAAAAAAGCTACATATACTTACCCTTGAATATTTTATTTTATCAACTTCTGCAATATTAACATATCCTCTTATATATCCGTGTATACCCTTATATACCATATTTATCATTTCTTTTGTTGACCTTCTGCCAAGCCATTCTCTTAAGCTGTCTGGCATCTTTTCTCTTTTCTATCCTCTATTTCTTCGTCCGTCAATTTTCCCAGTTGTAACAATATCGTGTAGTCTATAAAGCACATATATAGATCTTTCTTTACCTCTATAGATCTTTCTATCAATGTTCTTAAGACGTATATTGCATTATTGGTGCCCTTTCCTTCCACAAATCCATATTGTTCCTCACTTATTTCTGGTTTTATTTTCTTCCTTACACGTCTCATGATGATTCTTAGTAATATTTTAGTCATATGACTCATGAGACTAATAGTGCGATGGTCATCACAATCAGTGGCGCCTGGCTTCTTCGATATGACTACAAAGATATATTTTAGTTGATCTTCGGGTATGTGTCCAGTGTTATATATGTCATTGAGTAGGTTTGTTATGACTTGTACTCCCAGCTCTCCTAATGCATTTATGTCTTCGATTGTTATATTGTCGGGACCTGGAGCTTTGCCTCTTTTCATGTGTTGAATTGCGTCCTCCACTTCACTCTGCATTATTAGTGGTCCTGTGTCTTCATTTGAATTGTTTAATTTTGGTCTTTCATCCTCATAGAGTTGACTGATATATTCTGTCCATCTTTCCATTGTCTTCTCCTGTCCCATTTTTATATTTCCTTCCTTTGATTTCACACATCCTGAAACTGTGACTTTTGACACTTTTTGACAAAGTAAAGCACGTGGAAATAATCAGTCTGCTGGAGAAATTAAACATTGATGGCAAGGATCTGCGAATCATAAAAAAACATGTACTGGCAACAAACAGCAGCTATACGAATTAACAACCAAACAGGACAATTTCAATTTATAAAACAAGGAGTCAAACAAGGCTGTGTTTTGTCGCCGGATTTGTTTTCACTTTCATCATCATCATCATCACTATCAAGTACCGGGTCTACTGGCGTAGGTGATCATGTCTCTCCACAACTTTCGATCTCGACAGCTATTTATTCATTTTTGTTGTTGACCTTCTGCCAAACCATTCTCTTAAGCTGTCTGTTATTTTTTATCTTTGCTTCCCTCTATCTCTTTGTCCCTCAATTTTTGCAGTTGTTACAATATGTTCCAATTGTTATCTTCTCATTACATGGCCAAAAAATGATGATTGTTTCTTCCTGATATTGGAAATTAGTTCTCTTTTTGCTTTGACCTCTCTCAGAACATCTTCATTACTCTTCTTAGAACTCTTATTTAAGAACTCTTGTTCTTGTTTCTATTGTAAAAAATGGATTGCATAGTATCTTCCTCGTGTTTTGGAAAGCACTTTTTCACTTTACAGCGAGCATATTATGAGATCAATAGTAGATTAAAAAAAGGAATTGAAGTCAACGGTCACAACATAAATAATTTACAATATGCGGATGACACAGTCTTAATAGCAGAGACAGAATGAGCTACAAGAAATGATAGATATAATAGTAAAAGAAAGCAGCAAGAAAGGTCTCAGTCTGAATAGTAAGAAAACAGAAGTAATGGTTATATCTAAGAAACAATCATCACCATCATGCAGCATAAAAATAAACAGGACAAATCTGAAACAAGTGCAACGTTTGAAATACTTGGGCACAGTGATAACATCAGATGGAAGATGCAGCACAGAAATAAAAAGCAGAATAGCTCAGGCCAAAATGGCATTTAAGAAAATGAAAAATATCTTATGCAACAAATCTTTGTCAATAGAAATGAGAAAAAGAGAGTTTCAATGCTATATAGAACCAATTCTGACCTGTGGAATCGAATCATGCACAATAGACAAGCAAATAAAAAGACGATTAGAGGCCGCAGAGATGGGATTTTTCAGAAGAATGTTGAAAGTTCCCTTGACAGCTAAAAAGACCAATGAGAAAGTTCTCAAAGAGGCCAACACAAAAAGGGAGCTCTTAAAAAACATCACAAAGAAGCAATCAACATTTTGTGGGCACATCATGAGAAGAGGAAAGTTGGAATACTTGGTTACAACTGGCAAAATAAAAGAAAAGAGAGATAGATCGCGGTCGACAAAGCGAGCAAATACTGGATAGCGTGGTGTCATGGCATGGAAAACAGTCAACAACAGAACTCATTTGATGCACTGTGAATAGAAGATTGTGGAAGGACATGATCGCCAACCGGTACGGCACATGATGATGATGATGTTATAATATATTCCAGCTGTCTCCTTCTCATTTTATGGCCAAAAGATGATGATTGTTTCTTCCTAATATTTTCTAAATTAGCTCTATCTTTTTTTTGTCCACTTTCAGAACGTTGTTATTACTTTTCTTAGCTGTCCATGGTATTCTCAACATTCTTCTGTAAAACCACACTTCCATAGCCTTCAGTGATTTTCTTGTCTGTTGTCCGATTGTCCATGATTCACCTCCATATGTTAAGACTGGCTCTACATAACATTTAGAAAACACTTTTTCTTGTTTCTGTTGTCAAAATGGATTATATAATATATATTAATAGTTATATCTAGATCATTTTTAATAGCGGAAGAGACCTCCTATTTTTTCAAAGGGAAATGTAATCTGTGTGCTCTACGTCACATAGCCATGTGTGTTGGGGATCATTTAACCGATTGAGGTCGGGACCACATGACCATATGTGTTCAACTACGGAATTAAGCTAGGCCTAGTACTTCCTCTGGGTACTTGTAATGTTGTGCCTGTATTCGTTATCTTGATAAAACCAAGTACATATTTATATAATCCACGAGTTGTGCTTATGTTATTTCAATAAAAGTACAGTGAATTTTGTGTAAAAAAAAAATACGATAATCAGATTTGTGAAAAAAACGTTACTGCTTTTCTTCTGTTGGAAATATATTCATTATAATGGCAGGTAAATTGCAGCATAAAGTTGCTATAATAACTGGCTCCAGTTCTGGGATTGGAGAAGCCACTGCTATTACTTTTGCCTCCCAGGGAGCAAAACTAACGCTTTGTGGACGGGATAAAGATAGATTGAAGTCTGTGCTTGAGAAGGTCGTGCAAGCCAGTGGAGGACACAAGGATCGGTTCATTACAGTTGATGGAGATTTGACTGACCAGGGGGTTCGGAAAGAAATCATTGACCAAACAGTGAAGACATTTGGGCGATTGGACATTCTTGTGGCAAATGCTGGAGTAACCAGCCAGTATGTGTCATTGCAAAATGTTACAGAGGAGACATATGACAGCGTCATGGATACCAATCTCAAGTCTGTGTTTTTCCTCATACAGCAGGCAGTACCTCATCTGGAGAAGTCTAAAGGAAGCATCGTTACAACCTCTTCTTCTCTAAGCGTTGTAGTGCATCCAATGCTGATAGTCTATTCCATGTCAAAGGCAGCTCTTAATCATCTGACAAGTTGTCTGGCGGTTGATTTGGGAGCTAAAGGAATTCGAGTGAATTCAGTACTTCCTGGATACATTCGCACGAACCTTGGAAGACTCCTTGGGGACAAGGAAGAGCTAATTCTCAATGCAGTTTCAAAACAAAATAATGCACAGAAAGCGTTAAAGGAGAGAGATTTAAGTGTCAATGACATTGCTGACGCTGTTGCATTCTTGGCCTCTGATGCTGCAGGTTGTATTACTGGGGAACATGTGAAAGTTGATGGAGGAAGGAGCTACGGTGGATTTCTGGATACTTCACGACTTACCGTTTAGTGACAAATATAACTAACATGTTTTTTTTCATATTTATATTTATATTACAGTATATAATCAGATATTTATATGCACTGATTTTAAGAAAAGTAATAAACAATGAAATATGACTAACTATGATCACAAGTGTATCATATGTAGCAAGGATATTAATGTCGAAATGAATTTTACATTCACCGCCGTACTGAAGAGAAGGGAAAAAAGAGCAAAGGATGGAGAGCAAGGAACTGCAGAATTGTTGTGATCCTGGATTTATCCTTGAGGATAGGCAATTATAATGATGACGTGAATTTTACCTTTTTTTTTAGATTATTCTCTTTAGTTTAATGTGATACAACTCACCCTGGAAAAACTTCTTCATTTTCCTCGACGTTTTCTTAACAGAAAACTCTGATCACAAGCAAGTCCAGCCTTTTTTTAAAAGTGGCCAGAAAAGGTCAAGGGTAGGAAGCAGTCCCAAGAAAATGCGCACCGAAGATAGGACATATTCCATTAATGGATGCACAACATGATGGAAACTGTTTATATTTTAAAAGGGGCGACAAATAACAATCATTGGATAATTACTCTTTTTCTCACACTCGATTAATAATTATCAAAACGCATATTCTTCTCAACTAAAACAGGCGTACGTGTAATGTCGTGACAGTACCTATTATTTCAAGTAGGTGGAAAGTTTATAAATGGGAATTCTTCTGCTGCAACTGAGGTGAAAGTGCACTGCTTTTGAATATAAATAAAGTAATCATCGTGTATAGTGGATATCTCAAGAATGTGTGTCCCTATTTGTGAATACGTATTAAACAATAGCAGTCGACTGGAAGATAAATTGATTGTGCCAGGAGTCGGTGCTGTGAAGCGGAAAGGATATTTTAATTAATTCTACTTATCATAAAACTAATGTCATAGTGGTTCAGTCAGATTGATATAGTTCATGAAAGTAAATGTAAAATGCCACATATACTAACAAACTAACGAACTAGTCAACTAACTTACTAACTAGCTAATTATCTAATTAGCAAACTAACCTTAATTTAACGAAAGAACGAATGTTAACCAACTAAACAATTAAATCCCTACAATAGCACAGCATAAACAATTAACTAAGTACGTTAACAGCCAAAAATAATAAAAGAAACTACAGTAATGAAATAATTAACAAATCATTCAAAGCTCTGTTGATATAAGTAATGAACGAACATACACCTGATTAAATAATTAAGTACAAACAATATTAATTACTATTGATCACAATGTAAGTGTCATGACTGCTGTGGTTGGTGACTATATCTCTCCACAATTTGACATCTGTACAGAGGTTATCAACTCCATGGCTCAATTTCTTCTCTCAATTTATCTGCTATTTACTCTCTATTTCTAGTTATCGGACTCATCAGGCCGCCTCCCTCCAATTGTAAACAAAAAAAATTATGATTGCTTCAAAGACTATCCTGGCATCATGTTTTCCAAACTTTACCGATCAAGACCACTGTACATAACAGAAGATTTCATTTTCTTTTATCCAGTGTAATTTGCAACTAGGGACCGCCCAAAATCTCCCATTTATAGACGTGTGTAGACATGATATCAAAATCAAAACTCATAAGCACAAACATCAAACTTAGAGAATTCAAATTAAACGTACTATCAACCCTTACGTATGCACGTCATAGCTGAAAAAAAAGAGACATAGAAACAAAGATGAACGCATTCGAAAATAAATGTCTAAGGAAAATACTTGGTATATCGTGGAACGAATTAAAAGTAAACGAGGAAATTAGAGAAATTGCCAATCAACCACCAATATCTTTAGTAATCAAAAAAAGACGATGATCATATGTTGGACATGTGCTGTGGAGAGATAATAACCGAATAGCAAAGCAAGCCCTCATGTGGGAAACAACATGCAAGAGAAAAATAGGCCGACCCAAAGAGACACTGAGTAGAACATTGATCAGAAAGGCAAAAACAGCAGGAATCGGCTCCCTCAGTGAGATAGAGTTGCTTGCACAAAACAGAGACAAATGGCGAGACGTGATAAAATATCTTTACAAGGATTGAAAACTGCTAGAATAAAAAAAAATTAGATAAGAGAAAGAGTATCTGGGTCTATGATCTATGGGCCGGCTACGGCACGAAAGATCAATAGATAGATAGTGAACGTGATATGAAGATTATAAACATAAACCTGCAGTCTGGGAAGAAATAACTACAGACCACAGTCTTTGGAAACACTCTCTAATGCTCCAAATTAAGCAAGCAGCAGACAAATTCATTTTTTTTAAAAAAAAGAGAATACACAGTGAAAGGAAAAAACATGTTGCTAAGGTCGCTGCAATATGTATAGTAAAGCCTACAAGTCAACTGTGACTGATAGAGGCTATAAGTCAAATGTGACTGACGGAGGCTACTAGTCAACTGTGAATGAATGGAGCTACTAATGAAAGACTGAATAATTAAATAATATAGACCTAGATTAGAGGCAGTGCAACAGCTGAATAGAAAGGACGTTCAATGACACTTTTGGGCGTCATATTTTATGAAATATGTTTGGGAGATGAGATTCAGATGATTACCCTGGCACGGGCGGTTGAGGAATTATGGATTTTAATTCCTTTGCAGTGATACCGGGGCCTTCCATAACCAAATTTTATGAAAAGGACATTGCAATAAATTATGTTCAAACCCATAACACTGTGTGTGTTGTCTTTTAACTAAACTAGGCCCAGTTCTACTTAGTATATTTATAACTATACGACTGGGCCTATCTTGAATTCACAAACTTTATACTCGTGTCAAAAGGTATTTTTCTGTTTTCGGTTCAGCAAAATAAGACTAGATCTGTGTAACAATAATTCCTTAATCACATTGTTGGAGTGATTTTTACTTAATTTTTCGTCGGTTGGAAGTGTATTCACTCAAATGGCAGGTCGATTGCAGGGTAAGGTTGCCATAGTGACTGGTTCGAGTACTGGGATCGGAGAAGCTATTGCCATTACGTTTGCTTCATATGGAGCAAGTGTCACGTTGTGTGGACGAGACAAGGATAGACTAAAGTCTGTACTTGAGAAGGTCGTGCAAGCCAGTGGGGGACACAAGGATCGATTCATAACAGTTGCTGCAGATTTAACTGATCAAGGTGTTCGGAAAGAAATCATTGACCAAACCGTGAAGACGTTTGGACGATTGGACATTCTTGTAGCAAATGCTGGGATAAACGTCTTCAATCAGTCCTTACAAATTGCTACAGAGGAAATATATGACAACATTATGGATACCAATCTGAAGTCCGCGTTTTTCCTCATACAGCAGGGATTGCCTCATCTGGAGAAGTCTAAAGGGAACATCGTTACCATCTCTTCTAATCTAAGCAGTATCGTGAATCCCATGCTGCCAATCTATTCCATGTTAAAAGCAGCTCTTAACCACATGACAAGCTGTCTGGCTGTTGATTTGGGAGCTAAAGGAATTCGAGTGAATTCGGTACTTCCCGGATTCATCCCGACGAATATTGCAAGATTCCAAGGTGAAAAAATGGAGTTACTGATAAGTTCTGTTTCAAAGTATAACCTTGCCCATCAACCGCTGAAGGAAAAGGTTTTAAATGTCAAAGACATCGCTGAAGCTGTTGCATTCTTGGCCTCTGATGCTGCTGGTTGTATTACCGGGGAACACGTGAATGTTGATGGAGGCAGGACCTATGGTGGATTTGTTGATGCTGCAAGCTTTAAAGTTTAGCCAGTGATATTATGAACACTTATAGTTTCTGTTTAATCTGTACACAATTTATTTTATTATGTACAAGTATATTCGGATATTTATTTGACCTGGTAAGAGGAAATGTAGTAATTGTTTAATCTGTTTTATACAAAGTCCATGTGGAACAAAGAATGAGCTCTATACTCTGTCTATCTGATGTATATGTCTATGTGATGTATATGTCTATGTGATGTATATGTCTATCTGGTGTATATGTCTATCGGATGTATATGTCTATCTGATGTATATGTCTATGTGATGTGTATGTCTATCTGATGTATATGTCTATCTGATGTATGTGTCTATCTGATGTATATGTCTATCTGATGTATATGTCTTTCTGATGTATCTGTCTAATGTCTTTTCAAGCCGAAGACAGCACAGAGAGCTGACATTCTAGATTCTTGTGTCGTATAATCTTTACACTGTCAGACCTTGCATAGAACCTTCAATGTGTCTCGACACACGCTATACACTGGACGAGTTGTTTAATCTTGTCGAGACAGGTGATGTTTGCTGTTGTTGCCTCTCGTTTAAATGTTCTTTATAGTGTTTTTTTTGCTCCACGTATTCCTATTTTTCTTGTATCCTCTGGTTCTCATTGAGCTCTATAATCACCTCTGTACTATTGAGAGAGAGAGACAGAGAGAGAGAGAGAGAGAGAGAGAGAGAGATGATAATTACATAACTACAGTATTGTTGCGTTCATTATTAGAAAATGTTTGTCATAATGACATGGTTGTTAGATTATTAAGCAGCAAATAACATTATTGACAATATCATGTTTATTAGGTATTACAGAAATATGAGTGAATTCATTACTTCCTGGATACATTCGCACGAACCTTGGAAGACTCCTTGGGGACAAGGAAGAGCTAATTCTCAATGCAGTTTTCAAACAAAATAATGCACAGAAAGCGTTAAAGGAGAGAGATTTAAGTGTCAATGACATCGCTGACGCTGTTGCATTCTTGGCCTCTAATGCTGCAGGTTGTATTACTGGGGAACATGTGAAAGTTGATGGAGGCAGAAGCTACGGTGGATTTCTGGATACTTCACGACTTACAGTTTAGTGACGAATGTAACTAATATGTTTTTTTTTCATCTTTATATTTATATAATCAGAGATTTATATGCACTGATTTTAAGAAAGAGTTATAAACAATTAAATATGACTAAATATGATCACAAGTGTATCATATGTAGCAAGGATATTAATGTCTAAGTGAATTTTACATTCACCGCCGTACTGAAGAGAAGGGAAAAAAGAGCAAAGGATGGAGAGTAAGGAACTGCAGAATTGTTGTGATGCTGGATTTATCCTTGAGGATAGGCAATTTTTATGATGACATTATATTGATTATGAATGATACCTTTTTTTGATTATTCTCTTTAGTTTAACGTGATACCAACTCTCCCTGGAAAAACTTCTTCATTTTCCTCGACGTTTTCCTAACAGAAAATTCTGATTACAAGCAACTCCAGCCTTTCCTCAGGTCAAGGGTAGAAAGCAGTCCCAAGAAAATGCGCACCGAAGATAGGACAAACTCCATAAAAGGATGCACAACATGATGGACACTTTATATTTTAAAAGGGGCGACAAATAACAATCATAGGATAATTACTCTTTCTCTAATGTGGTCACTCGATTAATAATTATCAAAACGCATATTCGTCTCAACTAAAACAGGCTTACGTGTAATGTCGTGACAGGACCTATTATTTCAAGTAGGTGGAAAGTTTATAAATGGGATTCTATTGCTGCATTTGAGGTGAAAGTGCACCACAACTTGACGTCTGTACAGAAGGTTATCATCTCCATGGCTCAATTTCTTCTCTCAAATTATCTGCTATTTACTCTCTTTTTCTAGTTATCGGACTCATCGGGCCGTCTCCCTACAATTGTAAACCAAAAAAAAAAAAAAATCATAATTGCATCCTTTCGATGTCAGTAATAAGTTGTTTTTTTTATTTCCCATTTTCCGCCTATTTTACATGGCTTACAATACTCGCTGAGCTATTAATTATATTTTAAACAACATTTAAAACTGATTTTTTTAACCTTCAAAGACTTTCCTGACATCATGTTTTGCAGAATTCACTCATCAAGACCACTATATATAACATAACAACTCATTTTCTTGTCTCCAGTGTAATTTGCAACTAGGGACCGCCCAAAAACGTCCATTTATAGACGTATGTAAACATGATATCAAAATCAAAACTCATAAGCACAAACACAACACTTAGAGAATTCAAATTAAACCTACTATTAACCCTTACGTATGCACGTGATAGCTGAGAAACAACAAAAGACATATAGACAAAGTTGAACGCATTCGAAAATAAATGTATACGGAAAATGGAAAATTCTTGGTAGAGCGTGGAACGAATTCAAAACAAACGAGGAAATTAGAGAAATCGCCAATCAACCACTAATATCTTCAGTAATAAAGAAAAGACGATGGTCATATGTTGGGCATGTGATGTGGAGAGATAATAACCGAATAGCAAAGCAAGCCCTCATGTGTGAAACAACAGGAAAGAGAAAAATAGGCCGACCCAGAGATAGACACTGAGTAGAACATTGATCGGAGAGGCAAGAACAGCAGGAATCAGCTCCCTCAGTGTGATAGAGTTGCTTGCACAAAACAGAGACAACTGGCGAGATTTGATAAAAGATCTTTACAAGCATTGAAAACTGCTACAATAAAAAATTAATTAAGAGAAAGAATATCTGGGTCTATGCTCCATGAGTAGGCTACGGCTCGAAAGGTCAATAGATAGATAGTATACGTGATATGAAGATTATGAACATAAACCTCCAGTCTGGTAAGAAATAACTACAGACCGCAGACTTTGGAAACACTCTCTAATGCTCCAACTTAAACAGGAAGCAGACAAATTCATAAAAAAAAAGAGTACACAGCGAAAGGTAAAAATGTTTCGTAGGGTCGCTGGAAAATTTAGAGTAAAGCCTACAAGTCAACTGTGACTGAGATAGGCTATAAGTCAACTGTGACTGACGGTGGCTACAGGTCAACTGTGACTGAAAATGGTTACTAATGAAAGACTGAATAATTAAATAATATTGGCCTCGATTAGAAGCAATGCACCAGCTAAATAGAAAGGACGTTCAATGACACTTTTGGGCGTCATATTTTATGAAAAATACATTGAAATAAATTATGTTCAAAACCATATCAATGTGTGTGGTGTCTTTTAACTAAACTAGGCCCAGTTCTGCTTAGTATATGTATAACTATACGACTGGGCCTATCTTGAATTCACAAACTTTATACTCGTGTCAAAAGGTTTTTGTTCTGTTTTCGGTTCAGCAAAATAAGACTAGATCTGTGTAACAATAATACCATAATCACATTGTCGGAGTTATTTTTAGTTAATTTTTCTTCGGTTGGAAGTGTATTCACTCAAATGGCAGGTCGATTGCAGGGTAAGGTTGCCATAGTGACTGGTTCGAGTTCTGGGATCGGAGAAGCTATTGCCATTACGTTTGCTTCATATGGAGCAAGTGTCACGTTGTGTGGACGAGACAAGGACAGACTAAAGTCTGTACTTGAGAAGGTCGTGCAAGCCAGTGGGGGACACAAGGATCGATTCATAACAGTTGCTGGGGATTTAACTGATCAAGGCGTTCGGAAAGAAATCATTGACCAAACCGTGAAGACGTTTGGACGATTGGACATTCTTGTAGCAAATGCTGGGATAAACGTCTTCAGTCAGTCCTTACAAATTGCTACTGAGGAAATATATGACAATATTATGGATACCAATCTCAAGTCCGTGTTTTTCCTCATACAGCAGGCAGTGCCTCATCTGGAGAAGTCTAAAGGGAACATCGTTACCATCTCTTCTAATCAAAGCAGTATCGTGAATCCCATGCTGCCAATCTATTCCATGTTAAAAGCAGCTCTTAACCACATGACAAGCTGTCTGGCTGTTGATTTGGGAGCTAAAGGAATTCGAGTGAATTCGGTACTTCCCGGATTCATCCCGACGAATATTGCAAGATTCCAAGGTGAAAAAATGGAGTTACTCATCAGTTCTGTTTCAAAGTATAACCTTGCCCATCAACCGCTGAAGGAAAAGGTTTTAAATGTCAAAGACATCGCTGAAGCTGTTGCATTCTTGGCCTCTGATGCTGCTGGTTGTATTACCGGGGAACACGTGAATGTTGATGGAGGCAGGAGCTACGGTGGATTTGTTGATGCTGCAAGCTACAAAGTTTAGCTAGCTATTGATGTTATGAACACTTACATTTTCTGTTTATTCTGTACCTGTTTCATTTCAATAAGCTGATGTATATTAGGATATTTATTTGACCTGGTAAGAGGAAATGTAGTAATTGTTTAATCTGTTTTATACATGGTCCAAGTGAAACAAAGAATGAGTTCTATAATCTGTTTTATACATGGTCCAAGTGAAACAAAGAATGAGTTCTATAATCTGTTTTATACATGGTCCAAGTGAAACAAAGAATGAGTTCTATAATCTGTTTTATACATGGTCCAAGTGAAACAAAGAATGAGTTCTATAATCTGTTTTATACATGGTCCAAGTGAAACAAATAATGAGTTCTATAATCTGTTTTATACATGGTCCAAGTGAAACAAAGAATGAGTTCTATAATCTGTTTTATACATGGTCCAAGTGAAATAAAGAATGAGTTCTATAATCTGTTTTATACATGGTCCAAGTGAAACAAAGAATGAGTTCTATAATCTGTTTTATACATGGTCCAAGTGAAACAAAGAATGAGTTCTATAATCTGTTTTATACATGGTCCAAGTGAAACAAAGAATGAGTTCTATAATCTGTTTTATACATGGTCCAAGTGAAACAAAGAATGAGTTCTATAATCTGTTTTATACATGGTCCAAGTGAAACAAAGAATGAGTTCTATAATCTGTTTTATACATGGTCCAAGTGAAACAAAGAATGAGTTCTATAATCTGTTTTATACATGGTCCAAGTGAAACAAAGAATGAGTTCTATAATCTGTTTTATACATGGTCCAAGTGAAACAAAGAATGAGTTCTATAATCTGTTTTATACATGGTCCAAGTGAAACAAAGAATGAGTTCTATAATCTGTTTTATACATGGTCCAAGTGAAACAAAGAATGAGTTCTATAATATGTCTATCTAATGTGTCTGGCTATTGTCCTTTCGAGCCGAAGACAGCACAGAGAGCAGATATTTTAGATTCTTGTGTCGTATGATCTTTATACTGTCAGACCTTGCATAGGACCTGCAATGTGTCTCGC
The DNA here is from genome assembly GCA_032433765.1 of Megaustenia siamemsis. Classification (NCBI taxonomy): domain Eukaryota; kingdom Metazoa; phylum Mollusca; class Gastropoda; order Stylommatophora; family Ariophantidae; genus Megaustenia; species Megaustenia siamemsis. Next base: position 20,426,424 of record JAVIAB010000047.1, read on the forward strand.
CACACACTATACACTGGACGAGTTGTTCGATCTTGACGAGACAGCTGATGCCTGCTGTTGGTGCCTCTCGTTTAAATGTTTTTGTGTGTTTTTTTTCTAAATCAGCCTATTTTTCTTGCATCCTCTGGTTCTCATTTAGCTCTATAATCAGGGGTTAAGGCAAAGAAATGCAAACGAATTATGAACACGTATAGCTTCTGTTTAATCTGTACACGATTTATTTTATTATGTACATGTATATTCGGATATTTATTTGAACTGCTAAGAGGAAATGTAGCAATTGTTTAATCTGTTTTATAGTTCTATAATCACCACTGTACTATTGAGAGAGAGAGAGAGAGAGAGAGAGAGAGAGAGAGAGAGATGATAATTATATAACTACAGTATTGTTGCATTCATTATTAGAAAATGTTTGTCATAAAGACATGGTTGTTAGTTTATTAAGCAGCAAATAACATTATTGAAAATATCATGTTCATTAGGTGTCGCTGCAGCGCTGAAGTATTCGCCTCACAATCAGAAAGTAGCACATTTATTCAGAAATAACCAAGCTTGTTTAGAATGTCGGGAACAAACACATAACTGCAGTACTGCGGTAAAGATTGTAGCAGGGGCAAGTAGTGGAGGTGTAACGTATACTCATACAAGATATGGTGACAACTTTACAAAAAAAGGAACGCAACGAAATTCTGACGAAGGATACAAAAAGCAAATCTTCGTTGCTCTAGGAAACATGAGAATTGAAAGTAATTAGGTTAAATACAAAAATAAAAATTTCCAACAGCAATAAGTCAGTCCTATTATATGGGTATGAAACATGGAGAACAACATACATGACAACCACGAAGATACAGACTTTCTTTAATGGATACTTGTGCAGTATACAATCATGGAAATGGCTGGACACAATTACTAACGTAGAATTATGTGACAGTACCAGTCAAATTGCAGTGTGCAAAGAGATACAACGAAGACGATGGCGCCTGATAGGACACACACTAGAAGCCAACTGGCAGTATCACACGGCAGGCCCTTTTTTGGAACCCCCGGGGGAAAGACAAAGAGGAAGACCAAAATATTCTTGGAGAAGACAATTAGAAGAAGTGATGATGATGATAGGGAAGACATGTATTGATCTTAAAATAATGGCAAAAAAACAGAATAGCTTGGACATTGTTTGTTGAAGACTTATGCTCCACAGGGATTTGAAAGGAAGAAAAAGAATGACAATATAAATTCTAATTATGAGCTAAAGGTAAGGTTATACATTTAAAATACCGTTTTTTCCCTTTAGACGGACACAGTTCATCTAATCACTGTAAACAAGAAGTACTTGGCTCGAAGAGCTAGGAAAGATAACGCTCGTCAGAATGAGTGATGTTAGTATTTATTTTTAAAGTACAGAGGAAGATAAGTTCTAAGTGTCATACATAATGCAGATTCTCATGTCAAGATCAATGAAAAATAAACAATCTATAAAAGAAAAAAAGTCAATAATTTATCCGTTTTAATTATTTCTTTATTGATATAGTATTTCTTTTACATGTTTTTCCAATACAGAGTTTTAATTTTATTCGTTGTTTTTTTTTTTAATATTTCTTCTATGCTTTATTCTGAACTAAATGTATTGCTTCATATTTTATAATTAACAATTATTATTATTTATTATTAGGACGAGCTCAACCTCCCTCTCCCCTCCCGCCAAACAATCCTGAGCACCTTGTACATAGTAGCTGGTGTCAGGGAGAATCGAATTGTAAGTCCCTGCTGATTGACGATCAAAACTGTACTTATGTATGTAAGTCCCTGCTGATTGACGATCATAACTGTACTTATGTATTAAACATTATATAACTTTAGAGGAATATCCAAATCATTATAATCATCAAGTACCGGGCCTACTGGCGTAGGTGATCATGTCTCTCCACAACTTTCGATCTCGACAGTTCCTTATCATTTCTGTTGTTGACCTTCTGCCAAGCCATTCTCTTAAGCTGTTTGTTAATTTTTCTCTTTGCTTCCCTCTATCTCTTCGTCCCTCAATTTTTCCAGTTGTTACAATATATTCCAGTTGTTCTATCCTCATTACATGGCCAAAAAATGATGATTGTTTCTTCCTAATATTGGAACTTAGCTCTCTTTTTGCTTTGACCTCTCTCAGAACATCTTCATTACTCTTCTTAGCTGTCCATGGTACTCTCAACATTCTTCTGTAAAACCACATTTCTACAGCTCCAGTGATTTTCTTGTCTGTTGTCCTATTGTCTATGATTCGTATCCATATGTTAAGACTGGCTCTACATAACATTTAAGAACTCTTTTTCTTGTTTCTATTGTCAAAAATGGATTGCATAGTATCTTCCTCATTTTTTTGGAAAGCTGCTTTTGCCTGAGCCATTCTGCACCTCACCTCTTTTGTACATCTTCCGTCTGGTCAGGTCAGGTAATTTTACCTGCTACTGTATGCAGTAAACAGTACAACCTGTGGCTGCCCTGCTGCCTTGCAGGCAAGCTCGGGAGAGTAAAAGGCTAAGGGAGGGTACCCCGAAGTAAAACAACCCCACTGCCTTGTGGGTGAGACTTTTTAGTCAAAGGCTAGCGGAGCCAACCGTAAACAAACCGACGGAAAGCAACAGAAAACCACCGTCGTAATTTCTTTGTACAATCATGAATCACTACAACAATAGAAATAACGACAAGAACGTTAAGGGGAATTCCAATGGAAAACCCTCGTTCGGTAGGGGACATCATGTGCTACAGGTGATACACGCTCTTCATCAAGCTACTGTGCTACCTTTCTCTTTCTTTTCGATCCTCTAGGACCTCTCCATTCATACATCCTCAGTGGGCCCTTTCTCGCTTTCTTCAAACCTATTGGATCCTCCATTCATACATTGTGAGTTTGCACTTTCTCTTGGTCCACTATTTTTGTTTCCCTTTAGGACCTCTCCATTCATACATCCTCAGTGGGCCCTTTCTTGCTTTCTTCAAACCTATTGGATCCTCCATTCATACATCGTGAGTTTGCACTTTCTCTTGGTCCACTATTTTTGTTTCCCTTTAGGACCTCTCCATTCATACATCCTCAGTGGACCCTTTCTCGCTTTCTTCAAACCTATTGGATCCTCCATTCATACATCGTGAGTTTGAACTTTCTCTTGGTCCACTATTTTTGTTTCCCTTTTGGCTCTCGCGATCCTACCCGGCTTATTGATTGTCAAAAAACTCTGCATCGACCACGAATAAGATGAATTCTACATTATTATTTGTCAATACCAACATTTGCAATTTAGCGGTTACATAAACAACTAAGTTTGCTACAAACACGGGGCATGATCGATTAATAAACTAACAGGATGCAATGCAAATCACTGTCCAGAAATGTGTAGATTTCTAACACAAATATTCACACTAAAACCATATTCAACTCACCATTGACGTGGCGGGGTAAAAAAGTGAAAGCGCCAAACATTGACAGCCAAAATATTACAGAATAATGTCAACAATTTGAAAACCCAATATGGGACAGCTACCTCTTATACTTCAACACAAATCAATGCCTATTGGTTATTGGTTATGGAAGGCCTCGGTATCACAGCAAACGAATTACAATCCATAATTTCTCAACCGCCCGTGCCAGTGGAGTCATCCGAATTACTAACTCATCTCCCAAACAAAGAAAGATAACTGTAGTACCCATCGTAGCAGTCTCAGCACACGCCAAAAGACATAAGGCGAAACCGCGCAGAAAGGGAACACAGCCAACTGTTCCCTGTCATACGATATCATCATTCATCGTAAACAAGCGGGATATCGAAGCATCAATGCCTATTACCAGTAAGAAACATTTTATACAAAGTATATTTGTTCCAACACTGTGCTACCAATGCCAAACATGGTCATTTACGTTTATCATAAAATAAAGCTTTTCACTACAGAGATGAGATGTCTGAGAAAGGCTGTTGGAGCAACCAGAAAAGACAGAATCAGAAATAACATAAGAGAAAGTGTAGACAATGAGCCAATTCTAAACTACATACATAAACAATAAATAAACTGGTTTGCCCATCTAGAAAGAATGCGGTTTGATTCCATAGCATACAAATCATATGATAAAAGAAAAAATCTGAGGAAAAACAAGGAGCAGATTCAAAATAAGATGGACAATCATCAACTGACAATGAGCGAAGGCACCAAAAGGCAAGAACCAGAAACTTTGTATTTCCGTCAACAACCGAACGGGTACAAGAGGCAGTGAAGAAAGAAAGAAAGATCTGTGTGACAAGTCTTGTGTGATAATGCTACACACAATGGAGGAAATGCCACTGAGCACTTGCACGTTTTAACATTATATGTGTGTCAAAATAATGCTGCAGCTCAGGCGGTATGAGTTATCAGTCAAAGGCTTGTAGCTCACATAAATGACTGATGCTGTTGGATATATAATGAAAGTGAACATAACAACTGACAGCTCACTGTACACACGTCACACGCGTCAGAAAATGTTAAAATGTGTTTGTGTCACAGCCATCTATATCTAAGGCATGCGGGCTGGAAGGAATCACCCAACATTTATGACATCATTGGGACCAAGGGCGGCTGTGAGTAAAATGTCAGCCGTCTATAGCTCGCATAGCTGCAGGCATCACAAGCTCTAGGTGATTGCAAGAAGACTCTCTCAGTCCGCAGCCTTGAGATATTGTTAAATGTGTTCTGTTTATTTATTCATCATCATCGAGTGCCGTCACGGGCATCGAACGTTGGCTACCATGGAGCGCCATTCTTCTCTGTCACTTGCCTTGATGGTGCAGGTTGTAATAGGCTGACTTGTCCATCTTTTGATGTTACTCGTTCACAGTAGTCATAGTCTGCCTCTGTGTCTTTTACCTTTATATATATATAAATATATATATATATATATATATTTATATATGTGTGTGTGTGTGTGTGTGTGTGTATTTATATATGTATTGTATTATATACAACGTATTTTTGGAATAAAGGAAAAAAAAGTAAGCAGGAGTGGCAAGGGGGAAGAAGAGCAGTAGAGACAAGGCTAGCACAGGTAGGTATAAAGATATGTCGCAGGAGAGACAAGGCTAGCACAGGTAGGTATAAAGATATGTCGCAGGAGAGACAAGGCTAGCACAGGTAGGTATAAAGATATGTCGCAGGAGAGTCAAGGCTAGCACAGGTAGGTATAAAGATAGGCACCAGGAGAGACAAGGCTAGCACAGGTAGGTATAAATATAGGTCACAGGACAGACAAGGCTAATGCAGCTATGTATAATGATAGGTCACAGGAGAGACAAGGCTAGTGCAGCTAGGTATAAAGATAGGTCACAGGAGAGACAAGGCTAGCGCAGCTAGGTATAAAGATAGGTCACAGGAGAAACAAGGCTAGTGCAGCTAGGTATAAAGATAGGTCACAGGAGAGACAAGGCTAGCGCAGCTAGGTATAAAGATAGGTCACAGGAGAAACAAGGCTAGTGCAGCTAGGTATAAAGATAGGGCACAGGAGAGACAAGGCTAGTGCAGCTAGGTATAAAGATAGGTCTCAGGAGAGACAAGGCTAGTGCAGCTAGGTATAAAGATAAGTCACAGGAGAGTCAAGGCTAGTGCATATATGTATAAAGATAAGTCACAGGAGAGACAAGGTTAGTGCATATATGTATAAAGATAAGTCTCAGGAGAGACAAGGCTAGTGCAGCTAGGTATAAAGATAGGTCACAGGAGAGATAAGACTAGTACAGCTAGGTATAAAGATATATCACAGGAGAGACAAGGCTAGCGCAGCTAGGTATAAAGATAGGTGACATGAGAGACAAGGCTAGTGCTGCTAGGTATAAAGATATGTCGCAGGAGAGACAAGGCTAGCGTAGCTAGGTAAAAAGATAGGTCACATGAGAGACAAGGCTAGCGTAGTCAGTTATAAAGATATATCACAGGAGAGACAAGACTAGAGCGGCTAGGTATAAAGATATGTCACAGGAGAGACAAGGCTAGTGCAGCTACGTATAAAGATATGTCACAGGAGAGACAACGCTATCGCAGGTAAGTATAAAGATAGGTCACAGGAGAGACAAGGCTAGCGCAGCTAGGTATAAAGATAGGTCACAGGAGAAACAAGGCTAGTGCAGCTAGGTATAAAGATAGGTCACAGGAGAGACAAGGCTAGTGCAGCTCAGATATAAAGATAGGGCACAGGAGAGACAAGGCTAGTGCAGCTAGGTATAAAGATAGGTCTCAGGAGAGACAAGGCTAGAGCAGCTAGGTATAAAGATAAGTCACAGGAAAGTCAAGGCTAGTGCAGATATGTATAAAGATAAGTCACAGGAGAGACAAGGCTAGTGCAGCTAGGTATAAAGATAAGTCACAGGAGAGACAAGGCTAGTGCATATATGTAAAAAGATAAGTCTTAGGAGAGACAAGGCTAGTGCAGCTAGGTATAAAGAAAAGTCACAGGAGAGACAAGGCTAGTGCATATATGTATAAAGATATGTCACAAAAGAGACAAGGCTAGTGCAGATAGGTATAAAGATATGTCACAGGAAAGACAAGGCTAGTACAGTTAGTTATAAAGATATGTCACAGGAGAGACAAGGCTAGTGCAGCTAGGTATAAAGATAGGTGACATGAGAGACAAGGCTAGCGCAGCAAGGTATAAAGATAGGTCACATGAGAAACAAGGCTAGTGCTGCTAGGTATAAAGATAGGTCACAGGAGAGACAAGGCTAGTGCAGCTAGGTATAAAGATAGGGCACAGGAGAGACAATGCTAGTGCAGCTAGGTATAAAGATAGGTCTCAGGAGAGACAAGGCTAGTGCAGCTAGGTATAAAGATAAGTCACAGGAGAGTCAAGGCTAGTGCATATATGTATAAAGATAAGTCACAGGAGAGACAAGGTTAGTGCATATATGTATAAAGATAAGTCTCAGGAGAGACAAGGCTAGTGCAGCTAGGTATAAAGATAGGTCACAGGAGAGACAAGACTAGTACAGCTAGGTATAAAGATATATCACAGGAGAGACAAGGCTAGCGCAGCTAGGTATAAAGATAGGTGACATGAGAGACAAGGCTAGTGCTGCTAGGTATAAAGATATGTCGCAGGAGAGACAAGGCTAGCGTAGCTAGGTAAAAAGATAGGTCACATGAGAGACAAGGCTAGCGTAGTCAGTTATAAAGATATATCACAGGAGAGACAAGACTAGAGCAGCTAGGTATAAAGATATGTCACATGAGAGACAAGGCTAGTGCAGCTAGGTATAAAGATATGTCACAGGAGAGACAATGCTAGCGCAGCTAGGTAAAAAGATAGGTCACATGAGAGACAAGGCTAGCGTAGTCAATTATAAAGATATGTCACAGGAGAGACAAGACTAGAGCGGCTAGGTATAAAGATATGTCACAGGAGAGACAAGGCTAGTGCAGCTACGTATAAAGATATGTCACAGGAGAGACAACGCTATCGCAGGTAAGTATAAAGATAGGTCACAGGAGAGACAAGGCTAGCGCAGCTAGGTATAAAGATAGGTCACAGGAGAAACAAGGCTAGTGCAGCTAGGTATAAAGATAGGTCACAGGAGAGACAAGGCTAGTGCAGCTCAGATATAAAGATAGGGCACAGGAGAGACAAGGCTAGTGCAGCTAGGTATAAAGATAGGTCTCAGGAGAGACAAGGCTAGAGCAGCTAGGTATAAAGATAAGTCACAGGAAAGTCAAGGCTAGTGCAGATATGTATAAAGATAAGTCACAGGAGAGACAAGGCTAGTGCAGCTAGGTATAAAGATAAGTCACAGGAGAGACAAGGCTAGTGCATATATGTATAAAGATAAGTCTTAGGAGAGACAAGGCTAGTGCAGCTAGGTATAAAGAAAAGTCACAGGAGAGACAAGGCTAGTGCATATATGTATAAAGATATGTCACAAAAGAGACAAGGCTAGTGCAGATAGGTATAAAGATATGTCACAGGAAAGACAAGGCTAGTACAGTTAGTTATAAAGATATGTCACAGGAGAGACAAGGCTAGTGCAGCTAGGTATAAAGATAGGTGACATGAGAGACAAGGCTAGTGCAGCTAGGTATAAAGATATGTCACAGGAGAGACAAGGCTAGCGTAGCCAGTTATAAAGATATGTCACAGGAGAGACAATGCTAGCGCAGCTAGGTAAAAAGATAGGTCACATGAGAGACAAGGCTAGCGTAGTCAGTTATAAAGATATGTCACAGTAGAGACAAGACTAGAGCGGCTAGGTATAAAGATATGTCACAGGAGAGACAAGGCTATCGCAGCTAGGTATAAAGATAGGTCACAGCAGAGAAAAGGCTAGCGCAGCTAGGTATAAAGATAGGTCACAGGAGAGACAAGGCTATCGCAGCTAGGTATAAATATAGGCCACAGCAGCGCCAAGGCGAGCAGAGCTAGGTATAAAGATAGGTTACAAGATAGACAAGGCTAGCGTAGCTAGGTATAAAGATAGGTCACAGGAGAGACAAGGCTAGTGCAGCTAGGTATAAAGAAATGTCTTATGAAAGACAAGGCTAGTGCAGCTAGGTATAAAGATAGGTCACAGGAGAGACAAGGCTAGTGCAGCTATGTATAAAGATAGATCACGTGTGAGACAAGGCTAGCGCGGCTAGTTATACAGATAGGTCACATGAGAGACAAAGCTAGCGCAGCTAGGTATAATGATAGGTCACTGGAGAGACTAGGCTAGCGTAGCTAGGTATAAAGATAGGTCACTGGAAAGATAGGCCAGCGCAGCTAGGTTTAAATATATGTCACAAGACAGAGAATAAGAGGAGGTCGGTGATTAAAGAAAAAATTGTAAGGAGTTTCACCCTCTCGGATCTCATCCTCTGCTTTCTTCTTTCCTTCTACACCGTGGGTCTCCTCCTTTCATACATCCCCAGGGAACCCTTTCTCTTTGCCACTGTGTATGGTTCCTTTTTGCCATTCGAGATCCTACCTTTCCTCTGGACTATTTATCATGTGACAATAGCACTGATGAACTCTCTTTCTCACTTCTATTGACATAGTCTTGTTGTGTAAGCCGTTTTTTTCATTTTCTACAATGCTATTTTGGCATGAGTCATTCTTATTTTCATTTCTGTGGTGCATCTTCCAATAAGAATATTATTATTGTATCCAATAATTTGACGCTTTGCAATTGCTTTACATTTGTCCTGTTTATTTTTATGTTGCATGATGGTGATGATTGTTTTTGGACATGACCATTATTTCTGTTTTCTTATTATTAACTCTTTACGTACGTTTTGACGCACTGCGCACCATGCCGATTTCGCCCCGTACGTTTCGCCGTGTAGTGCGTCACTCTCAATTATATTAGTGTGAAACGTCATCAAAACCATATTCCTTTTACATGTCTTGTATCATCTTAGAATTGGTGAAATATTATGCATTGTTCAATATCTAAAAATTCATATATAATAATGTTATATGTTAGATAAATAAAAATATGTAGATTAATTCTTAAAACCATGAAAAAGGTTGTCTCTGAGATCTCTTTCGTTCCGTCGATAAAAAAAACTTCTGTACGAAAAGAGTTAAGACTGAGACCTTTCTTGTTTTTTTCTTTGATTTAGTTATTGAGTTATTGAGTTATTGAGTTATTGAGTTATTTGCGGGTAATCATCATTGCACTCCGAACATGTCCATAGGTGCTCAGATCCCCTCCTCAGCAATTCCCTCAGTGTCCAGCGACTGACGACTCCAGTTCTATGTTGGTTGATAAGTCTTCTTACACGGCCACCAAGTTTCTCATTTCTGGCTGTACCCACCTTAACTCCCATTTCCATCATCCGAAGAAGTGACGTGGATCTGTGTTTGTCGAAGTCATGTGCTCTTCCCACATCTCGGAGGGCATTGATGATGTCCGCCCGATCCATTGGTTGCCCGTCCTCAACGACAGCGCAGCTAGCCAACCTGTCCGCTCTTTCATTTCCCCGTACTCCCGCATGTCCAGGGACATAGACAAAGGTGAACTTACGTATTTTGGATTTCTGCAACGACTCTACCCATTGCATGCGTACAGAGCCCGCCTCCACTTTTTTTTATCATGCTCATCGAATCACTCAGTATACATGCGTTGGTGTAGTCTTGTGACTCTAACCATTTGAATGCCTTGGTCACTGCCATCGCCTCCACTGTCATGCTACTCGTCGTCATGACGTATGCACCACTGTCTTCCTTGACTATTCTGCCTGCCGAGCGTGCTGTAAATGCCCTTTCTTTGATTATTATGTTTATTATTTCTTGTAACTCATTCTTCGTCTTTGATAGTACACCGTGTTCTCTAATATATCATGTGCCATATGCATATCGCATATATTTTACGTCCTGACCTTTGATTTCAACTTCTTTTTTTTTTTCTTTTTTTCCGCTATTGATCTCGTAATATTATAGTTTAACCATCAGCCTGTTTTCAAAACGAAATAACGTGTCTAAATTTTAGCAAATACACTACAATTATTATTAATAGCAACGCTCTCACAGTTGTCAACAGTTTTACGTATCTAAATCCCAACATTAATAGTAAGGTTCTCCTTGCTGCCGATATCAACAGCAAAAGTAAAGTAAAGACCACCGTCACGCCATGTGACGTTTAGGGAATATGGTGTTAGTGACCATAAATTTTACAGACCTTCTGCACACGATTTTGGGGTAATGTGGACGGTATTACGCCCGTGCCGCTTTACTTCCCCAGAAAAAAATTAGGTACCCATTTATGGCTGGGTGAACTCGGAGCCGTCGGTTGGGATCGAACCATACCTCTTGTCCTTTGTAGTCCTGTTCACTAACCACTGAGCTATCGCGTCTCCCCGATATCAACAGATGCAACCAAAAAAGTATAAGCCACGGTCTTAATTCTCGAAAAAAGGATATGGAAACACAATGCCGTAACATAAATCACTAAATTTCACGTTTAAAAGGCCTGCGTTCACAGTAACATACATATTAGGCAGTTAATCAAGAACATCTTTGCAGAGATAGAATGAAGATGCAACAAAGCTTGTCAAATTATTGGACAGTTATCACCACTATTGTCCAACAAGGAAATAACTCTGGAGGCAAAACGAGTACTATACAATACAATCTTCATCCCAACGTTGTACTACCAATGCCAGACCTGGACCCTAGATGCAAGTACAATAAGAAAAATAACCTCTACTGAGATGAAATGTGTTAGACGAATGACAGGAAACAGTCTGAGAGATAAGATCAGAAATGAAGAACTGAGTAAATAGCTAGGAATAGCCCCCGTCATAGAATATATAAGGAAACAACAGATGAAATGGTTTGGCCACGTGACAAGGCAGAAAGAACAAAACACAACACAACGAGCTTTCAACAAACGTTGTGAGAACACCAGACTCAAGGGTCGACCACGAAAAAGATGGGTCGATGGAATATTAGAAGCACTAGGAAACATAACAGCAGCAGAGGCGAACAGAAGAGCAAAAGACCGCAAATTATATCTCCCCTCGACGCTGAAAGGTAGATGGGGAAGGAAAGAAGAGGAAGAAGAAGAAGATCAAGAACATCAGAAAATGCATCAGCTACCTTGCGCTGCCTATGTAAAATGCTAGACATTAGATGGTGTGATCGTGTACCAACATCGCTTTTCTAAAGGCAGCACACTGTTTGGGATGGCTGTAACATCTGATATGTAGAAGAAATCACATAATTAAACAAAAACAAATTGTGTGTTTCAAGCTGGCGACAGTTACGTCACATATCGACCGTCAACACTCCGTTTCAAGGATACCGGTTGCACGACATGAAGTAAACAAATATCAATCATGAAAAGATAATCACAGACAGACCGAAATGTTGGACAGTGGTAAAGACTGGATTGATAGTCGAAGATCTAAAGAGACAACACTCGTGGAAAGAAAAGAAAACGAACCAATCCAGTATATTTGTTGTCCTGTTTCTGATGAATGCCTATGACCGAAACATATTTTGTCCTGTTTCCTTACTAATTTTGCTGCCCAATAGAATTTTACGTTTATTTCTTTCAAATATGTCCAGCTATACTTGAGGTTCTACGCGATATTTACTTATGTGTGCCTAGCTCACTCTAAGAAAAGAAGAAAAGACGTAAAGACAAAGACACAGCAAAATCTCCAACATCATCCCCTAGATCTAGCTACATCTGTTCAATATGTGAACTGGACTGTCATTCTAGAAGAGAACTATTCAGCATGAGCAAATGACGTTTTCGTTACTTCAGTGAAATTGTGAAATGTAAGAGCCTTACAGAGTGAGAACAATGCAAAGTAAATAAATGATTACAATTGTTTGTTACATATTTTGTCCTGTACACCCTCCTCACATGATATCACATTTATGTGCCTACTTGTGTTCTTGAGTGACCTACTATGACACATAAATTTATCACCTGAGATAATATATATATATATATATATATATATATATATATATATGCAGTAATAAAAGAATTGTGCAACACAATACGACGTTACACTAATATAAGCACATATACGTGAACACAGTCATAAATAACACAATAGTTGGTCCTTTACTGTGAAGGTGATTTAACCTGACCTCTCTCTCTCTATCTCTCTCTCTCTCTCTCTCTCTCTCTCTCTCTCTCTCTCATACCATACGACTGTTTGTCACTGATACTTAGAGTTGTTCTGAGCTATTCAGAAATAATGTCTATACCCTTTTTCTCTGGATACTTTTAATGTGTAAATAAAATGTAAATAAATGGTTAAAGACCAAATATTTTACAGCAGAATGTGTGCATTTGTTTAGTCTTTGAAACATTTCCTCTAATCTGCTACTTCTATTTCCTTATTTCTTCAACTGCCACTCTACGTGAAGATGATCTATAGTTTGTTCTCTCTCTCTCTCTCTCTCTCTCTCTCTCTCTCTCTCTCTTTTTTCTTTTAGTAACTCCTTTCATTGGTACATTTGTATTGTTTATATATTCTATCCTTTCATGATAGGTTCATGGGCGTATTCTCTTAACGTTTATTAATGACTTTCTTCTGCGTCGCTCCTTTCTCATTTTCCTTTCCGCGTCGAAATGAGATAGTATGCTCGTCTGTTGACTTCTCATGTTGTATTCCCTCATGTAAGCCATCAATCTATATTTTTTCACAGTTGGCCCTTGAGACCTCATGCTAATGGCTCATTGTGTTCTTGTTAATATCTTTTAAGAGACAAGCCTTAATATAAAAACCACAGTGACATCTTCTACGTTGACCTTAGTACTTCCCCACCCTGTATGATCTTCAGTACGACTTCTTTTGTCTCTATGCGCTAAAAACCGCCTACCTCTTTCCACTTTCAGTTTTCTTTTCTTATTATACGTGTCATGTTTTATTGTTTGTGTCTTTGCTGAAGTGTTACTGTTCTGTTACCCTGCAGCAGCTGATTCTAATCGTGCAGACGTCAAAGTTCCAGAGAACTTAACTGTTTCTTGAACTTGGTTATGTTCTGACAGGAAGTGAGGTACAATCAAATACCTGGGAAACATAACATCACATCATCTTACATCTATTTAGTAAAAGAAGAGAATTTAGAATCATCATAATCATCATCAAGTACCGTGCCTGCTGGTGTAGGTGATCATGTCTCTCCACAACTTTCGATCTCGACAGTTATTTATTATTTCTATTGTTGACCTTCTGCCAAGCCATTCTCTTAAGCTGTCTGGTATCTTTATCTCTTTGCTTTCCTCTATCTCTTCGTCCTCGATTTTTCCAGTTGTTACAATATCTTCCAGCTGCTCCCTTCTCATTACATGGTCAAAAAATCATGATTATTTCTTTCTAATATTGGATATTAGCTCCCCTTTAAACATAACGTGTTCTAAAACTTAATTAAATGCGCAACAATATATATACAATTTGCCTCTTCTTCTTTGCGTAACCCCCAGTGTCGTTATAGCACCTTTGACATACTTCGTCAAGTAACTCCACTTTTCTCTATTTCCAGTCACTCTTTGATGCTCTGCTCTAAGTGGATGTATGTCCATTCTGTTACTTTATTTTCACATCTCTTTCTTTGCATAAGTCTCTTTCTCATACTTTTCACTTCTTTGCACAATGGTCTTTAATTATAAAATATTAACAGTAACAATTGTTACTTGGGACACCCTTGGACAAGATGGAGCTCTCGTTTAGCCTAACTATCAGGGTTATTTTGTGAAGCCATTGGAGCAGGTGGTGTATGGTGTTGTGGGAGCAGCCGACAAGTAGTGCTGGTTATGGCCCCTACTACGTGATGGCAGGCAGAGGATCTCATGGAAAGAAGTGATCTCTCCAGGATATGACGTCATTCATTTATGAAGATTCTTCTTGGATCTTCTTCGACGAGAACTCAGGAACTTTTCTTCCAGCATTTACATTTTAGCATTGCTGATCTCTGACACGGGTGTTCTGGTTGGCCTACTGTTTGTGTGGATAGAGACCATTGCTGATCTCTGACACGGGTGTTCTGGTTGGTCTACTGTTTGTGTGGATAGAGACCATTGCTGATCTCTGACACGGGTGTTCTGGTTGGTCTACTGTTTGTGTGGATAGAGACCATTGCTGATCTCTGACACGGGTGTTCTGGTTGGCCTACTGTTTGTGTGGATAGAGACCATTGCTGATCTCTGACACGGGTGTTCTGGTTGGCCTACTGTTTGTGTGGATAGAGACCATTGCTGATCTCTGACACGGGTGTTCTGGTTGGCCTACTGTTTGTGTGGATAGAGACCATTGCTGATCTCTGACACGGGTGTTCTGGTTGGCCTACTGTTTGTGTGGATAGAGACTATTGCTGATCTCTGACACGGGTGTTCTGGTTGGTCTACTGTTTGTGTGGATAGAGACTATTGCTGATCTCTGACACGGGTGTTCTGGTTGGTCTACTGTTTGTGTGGATAGAGACCATTGCTGATCTCTGACACGGGTGTTCTGGTTGGCCTACTGTTTGTGTGGATAGAGACAATTGCTGATCTCTGACACGGGTGTTCTGGTTGGTCTACTGTTTGTGTGGATAGAGACCATTGCTGATCTCTGACACGGGTGTTCTGGTTGGTCTACTGTTTGTGTGGATAGAGACCATTGCTGATCTCTGACACGGGTGTTCTGGTTGGCCTACTGTTTGTGTGGATAGAGACCATTGCTGATCTCTGACACGGGTGTTCTGGTTGGCCTACTGTTTGTGTGGATAGAGACCATTGCTGATCTCTGACACGGGTGTTCTGGTTGGCCTACTGTTTGTGTGGATAGAGACCATTGCTGATCTCTGACACGGGTGTTCTGGTTGGCCTACTGTTTGTGTGGATAGAGACCATTGCTGATCTCTGACACGGGTGTTCTGGTTGGCCTACTGTTTGTGTGGATAGAGACCATTGCTGATCTCTGACACGGGTGTTCTGGTTGGCCTACTGTTTGTGTGGATAGAGACCATTGCTGATCTCTGACACGGGTGTTCTGGTTGGCCTACTGTTTGTGTGGATAGAGACCATTGCTGATCTCTGACACGGGTGTTCTGGTTGGTCTACTGTTTGTGTGGATAGAGACTATTGCTGATCTCTGACACGGGTGTTCTGGTTGGCCTACTGTTTGTGTGGTTAGAGACCATTGCTGATCTCTGACACGGGTGTTCTGGTTGGCCTACTGTTTGTGTGGATAGAGACCATTGCTGATCTCTGACACGGGTGTTCTGGTTGGTCTACTGTTTGTGTGGATAGAGACCATTGCTGATCTCTGACACGGGTGTTCTGGTTGGCCTACTGTTTGTGTGGATAGAGACCATTGCTGATCTCTGACACGGGTGTTCTGGTTGGCCTACTGTTTGTGTGGATAGAGACCACTGGCTACAAAATCAATCAACTGAACGGGATGTGTCAAAGTCTCGTTTTTCGCCACCTACGTATTTAGCTCTCTGTTCATATGGTACGTTGTGTGCATAACAGTGGAGAATTACACCACCATATGTCATCCAACAAGCTCGGTGGTTATGTGCACAAGGCGAAGCGCCAGTATCGTGGTCATGTGCATACTAGTCTTGTCGTTGTTGCTGCATATGGTCACTGCTGTTGCTGTTGAGGTAACGTCAAACGAGATAGGTCTTGAGAAATGCTTGCCAACTCCAAGGCTGATGTTCTTGCACATAATAACCTACATTGACTCGGTAGTAAAGTTGCTACTACCGAAGATCGCCATTACTGTCATGCTCTTCACGATCGTTCTGTCCATCATACACAAGTCCCGGTGGAAGTAGCTCAGTGGCCTGCCGATGCTGGAAGTTTCCGAGCTGAAACCGATCAACGATCTTAGGTGGAGCTCAGTGCGAACTAGCGCCCAGGTTCGTGTGGCTATGATGCTCTTTGCCTTGTCTCTGTCTTACATCATCATGAACGCATCCAGCCACGTGGCCAGACTGTACTATCTGATGTGGACTAAAAACTCAGGGGACATGAAATTGACATTCTCTGAAGGTCTTATCCGGCTGATCTTCCAGCACGTCAGCCACGCCCACCATGCCTGCAAGTTTTTGATCTTCGTGGTCGTCATGGAGAAACTTTACCAAGAACCTACGGTAAACTTTGATGGACGTTACTAAGTGTATATGTTAGTCGTGGCTTATATCTTGGTGGTTGTCTGTGCTAACTATGGCTCATATCTTTGTGTGTGTATGTGCAAGCCATGG
The DNA here is from genome assembly GCA_032433765.1 of Megaustenia siamemsis. Taxonomy (NCBI): domain Eukaryota; kingdom Metazoa; phylum Mollusca; class Gastropoda; order Stylommatophora; family Ariophantidae; genus Megaustenia; species Megaustenia siamemsis. The sequence continues at coordinate 20,443,126 of JAVIAB010000047.1, forward strand.
CTCATATCTTAGTGTGTGTCTGTTCTGGCCATGATTCATATCTTAGTGTGTGTCTGTGCTGGCCATGGTTAATATTTTGGTGTATATCCGTGCTAACCATGGCTCATATCTTAATGTGTTTCAGTGTTGGTCATGGCTCATATCTTGGTGTGTTTCCGTGAAGCCATGGCTCATATCTTAATGTGTTTCTGTGCTAGCCATGGCTCATATCTTAGTGTGTGTCTGTGCTAGCCATGGCTCATATCTTAGCGTGTGTGTGTGTGCTAGCCATGACTCATATCTTGGTGTGTGTCATGTTAGTCATATCTCATATCTTAGTGTGTATCTGTGTTAGACATGTGTCATATCTTTGTGCGTGCATGTCTGTGTTAGTCATATCTCATATCTTTGTGTGCATGTCTATGTTAGTCGTATCTCATATCTTTGTGTGCATGTCTATGCTAGTCACATCTCATATCCTTGTGTGCATGTCTATGTTAGTCATATCTCATATCTTTGTGTGCATGTCTATGTGAGTCATATCTCATATCTTTGTGTGCATGTCTATGTTAGTCACATCTCATATCCTTGTGTGCATGTCTATGCTAGTCACATCTCATACCTTGTCTCATATAATTATGTGCATGTCCATGCTAATCACATCTCATATCTTAATGTGTGTCTGTCTATATTAGTCATGTCTCATATCTTTGTGTGTTTGTGTTTAGTCATATCTCATATCTTTATGTGTGCATGTCTATGTTAGTCACATCTCCTATCTTTGTGAGTGCATGTTTATATTAGTCATGTCTCATTTCTTTGTGCGTGAATGACTGTGTGCGGGAGCGTCATGTGCTATAGGTGACACCCGATCGTCATCATGCTACTGTATGCAAGATCAATAATAAAGAGACACTAGCAATAGGAACTTGGAACATAAGATCAGCATTCCAGGTTGGAAAACTAGAAAACATCAGTCAAGAAATGAAGAAAATGAAATTGAACATCTTTGGACTATGTGAAATGAGATGGACAGGAGCAGGATTATTACAACACGACAGTGCAAATGTAATTTACTCTTGGGGAACCACACACGAAAAAGGAGTAGGCGTCATGTTAGATAGAGAAAGAAGCAAAACAGTGACAGGATTTTAGCCAGTATCAGATAGAATTCTGCTAGTAAATTTGAGAGATAGGCCAATGGATATCAACATAATTCAAGCTTATGCACCAGCAAGTAATAGCGAAGAAGAAGACATTGACACTTTTTACAACGAGCTAGAGATGACCATGGAGCAGTGTAAATCCCAAGAAATAACTATTATATTAGGGGATTTCAGTGCAAAGGTAGGAACAGCTAAAGTTCAAAATGTGACTGGGCGACATGGCCTTGGAGAGATGAATGACAGAGAGGATAGATTGATAGATTGGGCAAAGACACATGACATGATTAAAGGTAACACCTGGTTCAAACAACACCCTAGGCGACTATGGACATGACAAAGCCCAGACAAAAAAGTACACAATCAAATTGATTTTATACTGGTACAGAAAAGATTCAGGAATGGGCTAACATCTGTTAAAACAAGGCCAGGAGCAAATTGCAATAGTGACCATGTACTAGTAGTTGGAAAGATAAGAATAAAACTGCGGAAGACACAGAAATCCCCAAGAAATATGAAATTAGAACTAGATATGCTTAGAGTAGATAGGGGCATGAGTGATAAGTACAGTATGTTAGTACAAATAGAAATAATGCTATTGAGAAAATAAAGGTCATCGAGGAGCAGTGGGAAATGCTCAAATAATCGATTCAACAGACAAAAAAAAGTAATACCAGTGACTAAAAAAATCAACAAAAAGAAATGGATGACAGAAGAAATATTAGAACTACTGGACGAAACACGAACACATAAGACAGAAGAACGGACATACAAAATATTGCACAAAGAGATTCACAACAAATGCAGAGAAGCTAAGGAAGGATGGTTACAGCAAAAATGTGAAGAAATGGAAAAACAACAAAAGAAAGATTTCAAATTTATGCACAATCAGTTAAATGAATTAACAGGAAGAAAAGAAGTCAAAGTTTCAGGATGTGTGAAATCGAAGGAGGGAAATATAATAATGGGATAGGAGAAAATAATGGAAAAACAGGACAAAATATATCAGTCAAGTATATGATGATGAAAGTCCAGAGCTAAACAATTGAAGAAGTAAAGGAATAAAGATGCACCAAGATGCATAGATATGCGAAGCTGCTGTAAAGCTGATGATAATGGCAATTTAAAACAAAAAAAAAGGAAAAAAGTGGTATGGTAACAGCTTTATAGGGTAATTAACAAAACAAAAGTCGACGTTTCGGCCAAGTAGGCCTTAAACTGGAACAACAACACAAAACACAAGTAATCCCCACCTTGATGTCGAATCGCCTATTAGGGAACAAGACCGAATCGGTGCAAAGCACGTGGTCACAAGTTCTGTAAACTCGACGTCCACAAGGAACAGTACCAAGGTGTTTGTGGTTTGAGCGGGGGAGGCGGCTCGTGACAAGAATGTCTCTCAGACTCCTGTCGCGTTTGAAGGCAACCAAAGGAGGATCATAGAAAAGTAGGCGGGCAGTGGGATCAGAGTAGAGAATGGAGCGGTAAGGGATCCCCACCGCAGCCAAGTTGTGAGGGTGGTAGGTGAGGGTAAATATGGTCCTATCAGAGGAACGGCGGGTGGGTGGGGTGAGTGCCACAGGACGGGAAATATCAAGAGCTCGTTGGAAGGCGGATTGGAGAACCGATTCAGGATAGAGACGACGCTTAAAGAAACTTAACATCAGGTGGGCCTGTTGGAGAAAATCTTGATCATCCTGGCAGATACGACGAAGTCGTAATAATTGAGAATATGGAATGGAATCTCTGCAGTGAGATGGATGAGACGAGGTGTAGAGAAGATAACAGTGGGCGTCCGTGGGTTTATAGAAGACGGAAGTGTGGAGGCTGGAGGTACCAAGGGGGACGACCAGATCAAGAAAGGTGACAGGGGAGGTAGAGATATAAGATGTAATCTTGATGGATTTGTGAAAGTTGCCAATGGAGTCGATGAACCTGGAGATGTCATCTTCCGGCAAGTCAGTCAGTCCAAAGACATCATCGATGTACCGGAGGTATTTAAGGGGAAGGGGACCACGGTAGGAGTTCAGTATTTGATGTTCAAGGTGACCCATGAACAGGCAAGCATAACTAAGACACATCTTGGTTCCCATTGCTACCCTACTCACCTGGTCATAGAATTGGCCATTGAATTCGAAATTATTAAGGTTGAGAACAAGTTCAGTGAGATGGAGGAGAGTAGAAGTATCCACAGATGGATGTTTTCTTTGGTCAAGACAGAATTGAAGAGCTATAACCCCATCGGCATGAGAGATAGAGGTATACAGAGAGCATACGTCGAGGACGAAAAGTTGGTACGAGCGTTCAGGGGTAAGGGAAAGAGAAGAGGATAATGAGGGCGTGATTCGTTGTTAACGAAACCATAGAATATTTATTGAATTGAAATTGTTCATAAAAGCTTTACAGCACATTTATTAATCATTAGTTCTCACAATTGGTTTACTTACGACTTGTTATAGAATATAGTGAAGCACAGTTCTAGGAATCTCACAAAACTTGTTTCACAAATTGCTTATATGTTCATTATTTACTTGTCAACTAACTTAAAGATTCCTAACTACTTGAATCTTGTGTCTACTGCTTGGAGAATTCTAACTTTACTTGAAGATTATTAACTACCCTTCCTGACTAAACTTTCTTGACTAAACTTTCGTAACTAAACTTCTGTCAAGGTTCTAACTTTTTCTGACTACATTTCTTCTAGTTCCTGAACTTCTAATCTTTTGAGCCTAACTAACTGGTTCAACTTCTGGTTCTTTCTTGTCTAAAACCTATCGTATTGAAGTTTAAATACTACAACATCACACTTTGTGTGACATATCTTCAGCCAATGAAATTGTCGCAAAGTGACAATTTGCAACAGTCCGACCACTCGTAGAGTCCATCAATTCTTATTCTTCTAGCCAAAATTTGACCTATGACTCAGAATTGTCAAAATAAACTGTTTGTGACCATCGTACCCTATGGTCAGATTTGGTTTTGATCTCACTAAGTCTCAAAACACTGATTACTTGATGACTTTGACCTGTCCTGATAGTTGTTTACAGGACAGTAAAGTCATGCGCCCAAATCATGCCCATTTCCACAACTTGCTTGCGTGGAAATTTCCATTCAACTATTATGTCCAGTATAATTCTACTTTTCCTTCCTCCCCTCTTTCTATGTGTCCACTACCCCCTATGAACTTCTATTCCCTTAACTTGTTATTCTGCCTGGAAATTTCCAAAACTTGTATTCTGTCCCAACACTGATGTTCGCCATCATATGTTACTGCTATAGTCTATTAGTAAATGTGTAACAGGTTAATTTACCTGCCCCATGCTTTCTTTCACCTACTCTGTTACATCGTGTCCTTGACATAGGTGGGAAGAGGTGTCACTATGGGTTGGAAAATGCTGTCAAGATAGTCGGATATGTTCCGTGGGACAACTACATGCTGAAACAATGGGACGACCAGGACTATTGGACTTGTGGATCTTAGGAAGCATGTAGAAGGAAGGTTTGCCTAGAGCACTGTCTGCGATGATGAGATGGAACGAGCAAAGAAGGGAGGGATTTAGCGTCGATAAGCTGTTTGATGGTTGAGCGAACCTTCTCATTGTTGCTAGTAGTGGAATCACTGAGGCAAGGTTTATAGAACGTGGTGTTAGATAATTGTTGGCACCTTCTTGGATGTATAGGTCCTTACGCCAGACCACCACAACCTCCCTTATCAGCTGGTTTAATGACGATATCTTCCCAACTTTAGAGGTGGGAGAGGGCTCGAAATTTCCGGAGAATACCCGGAGAATTAGGAGTTGCTAGATCTCCCGAAGAGTTACCTGTATTGAGTTATTGAGTTATTTGCGGGTCATTATCATTGCACTCCGAACATGTCCATAGGTGCTCAGATCCCCTCTTCAACAATTCCCTCAGTGTCCAGCGACTGACGACTCCAGTTCTATAACCTGTATGTATAAGTTGAGAGCCGTAAGGGACCAGAAGACGGTGTCCAATCAGATTTACAAGAGTAGAAACGAGAAAAATCATCAAATAAGAGGAAGATGAGGTGTCCGGATTCCCGCAGTGATAGTATTCTAAACGCATGCATGTGTGGAGATTTGTTTTCACTTTACAGCGAACATATTATGAGATCAACAGTAGACAAAAAGGGAATTGAAGTCAACGGTCACAACATAAATAATTTGCGATATGCGGATGATACAGTCTTAATATCAGAGACAGAAAATGAACTACAAGAAATGATAGACATAATAATAAAAGAAAGTAACAAGAAATGTCTATGTCTGAATAGTAAGAAAACAGAAGTAATGGTTATATCGAATAAGCAATCATTACCATCATGCAGCATAAAAATAAACAGGACAAATCTGAAACAAGTGCAACGCGTCAAATACTTGGGCACAATAATAACATCAGATAGAAGATGCACCACACAAATAAAAAGTAGAATAGCTCAGGCCAAAATAGCAATTCAGAAAATGAAATATATCTTATGCAACAAATCTATGTCTATAAAGGTGAGACAGAGTGTTCATCGGTGCTATGTAGAACCAATTCTGACCTATGGAAACGAATTATGGACGGTAGACAAACAGATGAAAACAAGATTAGAGGCCACAGAGATGGGATTTCTCAGAAGAATGTTGAAAGTTCTCTGGACAGCTAAAAAGACCAATGAGGAATTTCTCAAAGAGGCCAACACAAAAAGGGAACTCATAAAAACATCAGAAAGAAACAATCAACATTTTTTGGGCACATCATGAGAAGAGGAAAGTTGGAATACTTGGTTACAAGTGGCAAAATAAAAGGAAAGAGAGATCGTGGACGACAAAGAGAGAAAATACTGGATAGCTTGGTGACATGTCATACAGTCAACAACAGAACTAATACGATGCACCGTAGATAGAAGATTGTGGAGGGATATGATCGCCTACGCCAATCAGTATGGCACATGATGATGATGAACAATTATTACACCGAAAAAAGGCACTAAACCTTTCCTTAAGAAGCATTCACATCAATGTGCCCGTACAGATATTACGACACAGATGGTTGGTAATTGTGTATTGTGTTTTGTTACTGTATTGTGTTTTGTTACTGTATTGTGTTTTGTTACTGTATTGTGTTTTGTTACTGTATCGTGTAACAGGAGTTTCCTACATTGTGAGCATCAGATCATGAAACGTGAAATTGAACATTTTTTAAAAATCTATTTGCTTAGAGGAACAGTACATTTTTTATAAATCTATTTGCTTAGTGGAACAGTACATGTTTTATAAATCTATTTGCTTAGTGGAACAGTACATTTTTTATAAATCTATTTGCTTAGAGGAACAGTACATGTTTTATAAATCTATTTGCTTAGTGGAACAGTACATGTTTTATAAATCTATTTGCTTAGAGGAACAGTACATGTTTTATAAATCTATTTGCTTAGTGGAACAGTACATGTTTTATAAATCTATTTGCTTAGAGGAACAGTACATGTTTTATAAATCTATTTGCTTAGTGGAACAGTACATTTTTTGTTACCCCTTAAATTCATGACAAAGATATCTCTTTCTTCTTCTTGTTCCTCTTCTTTCCTTCCTCATTTGCATTTCAGCGTCGAGGGGAGATATAATTTGCGATCATTTATTTGCTCTTCTGTTTTCTTCTGCTGCTATGTTTTCTAGGGCTTCTAATATTTCATCGATCCATCATTTTCGTGGTCGACCTTAGGGTCTGGTATTCTCGCAACGTTTATTGAGGGTTTGTTGTGTTGTGAGTCGTCTCTTCCTTGTCACGTGGCCAAATCATTCTATCTGTTGTTTCTTTATAAATTCTATGGCGGAGGTTATTCCTAACTTTTTTCTCAGTTCTTCATTTCTGATCTTGTCTCTCATGCTATTTCTCAGTAGAGGTTATTTTCGTATTGTTCTTGCATTTAGTATCCAGAACTGACATTGGTAGCACAACGTTGGGATGAAGATTGAATTGTAGAGTGCCCGTTTTGCCTCTATAGTTATTCCATTGTAGGACAATAGTGGTGATATCTGTCCAATGATTTGATAAGTTTGATGCATCTTGAGTCTATAAAAGATATAGACAAAGATATAGCATTTTGAAACTGGAACGATTTGGTCATGGTACACACACACACTCCCACAACAGCTCAGTTGTTGTGGGAGTACATCAGTGCATCTGAACAACTGACGGACTAAAAAATCTTATTCTCTAAATATGATTTTTTTTTGTATGGTTATGGTTATGGAAGGCCCCGGTATGACTGCAAATGAATTAAAATCCATAATTGCTCAACCTTCTGTGTCAGTGGAATCTTCCGAATTAAAATCTCATCTCCCAAACAAAGAAAAGTAGCTGCAGTCCCATTATAGCAGTTTCAGCACACGCCAAAAGACAAAAAGGTGGAACCGCATAGAAAGCGAACAGAGCAATCTGTTCGCCGTCACACAATATCGTCATTCATTGTAAGCAATCGGAATGTCGAAAGACGGTCAAAACGGATGAAACGCACAGGCTGTGCACAGAGCACTTAACTCAGTAGCCCCGGTAGCAAACCGGACTTGGAATATACGGAAACTGCAACAAGGAACATATTTGAGACACAGACTTTAACGGTTCCTGTCGCCTGTCCGCCATATTGACCGGAGGTTCATATTTTTTTTATCTATGAAGGTTGCAAGCTTGCGATTTAATGTCTTTAGATTTGGTTCGGCGTTGTTAATTCCTCGTAACTTGTGCATCGCACTTGTTAACAGGTTTGATGTAGAATGATATAGATAGAGAAAAGAAATGAGAGAAGAAATATGAGTGAACAAACACTGCTGGTGAAGCAACAGAGTATCTTAACACAGGATGTTTACCCTTCAATAGTTAATGGAGCGGGGAGAGAAAAAAACGGTGACATCTGCATGCACATGCAAGGTACGTGTGTCAAGGCTAAATATGGGAAAGATGTCCGCTAAATGAGGGAAGTGAAGCGGTGCGTCCGAGCATTGCTGGGGCACGTATGCAGCAAGACTCAAAATCCACCTGTGCAAATTATAACTTTTAGCACGTAGCCAACAGGATTGAACATACTTAAACATTATGTGCATTCAGACAATATATTTTTTCACGGCGACAAATGTCTGTGGAGATAACGAAGAACATTAACTTGTGTTTTGCTCGTCAGTCACAGAAGACATGAGTGTATAAGCGGCTAGGGACGGAAAGAACATGACAATATAAAGTTAGATATCGTCGATTAGATTTATTTTGATTAAGTTGATGTGAACACTAGACATTTTGATAATAAAGTTGGAGAATTGACCAGGCAATCTTTATATGGGTCAGAGACGAGTCTAGAGGGGACTGATGACGCAGAATCGCGGAACTTAGTCAAGAATTCACTTTCCGGAGAGACTGACAGAAGAAGGACGATGTTTCAAGGTTATCTTGTTATATCGATGAAATCCCTAGCAACGCCTCTGCCTAGAACATGATAGCACATCATCATCGTCAAGTACCGGGCCTGCTGGCGTAGGTGATCTTGGCTATCCACAGTTTTCGATCTCACCAGTTATTTATCATTTCTGTTGTTGACCTTCTGCCAAGCCATTCTCTTAAGATGTCTGGTATTTTTTCTCTTTGCTTTCCTCTATCTCTTCGTCCTCAATTTTTCCAGTTGTTACAATATATACCAGTTGTTCCCTTCTCATTACATGACCAAAAAATGATGATTGTTTCTTCCTAATATTGGAAATTCGATCTCTTTTTGCTTTGGCCGCTTTCAGAGCGTTTTCATTACTCTTCTTAGCTGTCCATGGTATTCTCAACATTCTTCTGTAAAACCACATTTCTATAAACTCCAGTGATTTTCTTGTTTCTTGTCCTATTGTCCATGATTCACATCCATATGTTAAGACTGACTCTACATAACATTTAACAACTTTTTTTCTTGTTTCGATTGTCAAAAATGGATTGCATAGTTTCTTCCTCATTTTTTGGAAAGCTGCTTTTGCCTGAGCCATTCTGCATCTCACCTCTATTGTACATCTTCCGTCTGAGGTTAACAAAGTTCCGAAATATTTAAATTCAATTACGTGTTTTAATATTGTTCCACTTGTCTTTTTTTGCACTAAGGTGATGTCTTTTTCTTTGTTGTTACCATTACTTCTGTCTTTTTGCTGTTAAGGCTGAGTCCTTTAGTTTTGCTTTATTTCACTATAATGTCTAACATTTCTTGTAACTCATTTTCACCCTTAGTGATAGAGATAGCACAGTTAAAAGAAAAGGTCAGAGAACATTGTTATCTTCATGAATTATCGCATCGCTTAGAAGTCATACTGATAATTATAGAGGTGTTAGATTTGTAATTCTACTCATGTGTTTATAATTATTAGTAAATTATATTGGGAGCTGCGGTAGCTCAGTGGTTTGTGAACTGGACTACAAAGGACAAGAGGTAGGGTTCGATCCCAACCGACGGCTCCGGTTCATCCAGTCTATAATGGGTACCGGATTTTTTTCTGGGAAAGTAAAGCAACACGTGCGTAATACCGACCATATTACCCCAAAAATCATGTGCTGAAGGTCTGCAAAATTTATGTTCACTAACATTATATTCCCTATACGTCACTTGACGTGATGGGGGGGGGGCTCTTTACTCTTTCTTTTTATATTAAATTATATTGTGAGACCTGTCAACAACACTAATAAATATCAGTCAAGAAATCTGTTTATTATGATCTTAATTCTTCCATGCGATATGTCGCCGCACGTTCTTTCAAACCCTATATACTGAACTCAAACCAGTTATTGCCAGTCGCAGTATCGTTCCCCGGTCCAGTAACTATACTCTGGTACATTTGTACTGATAACGCACAGAAATAAAATCATTCGTCCTTGAGTAAGTTTAACTGGCACACATAATTTGCAACGTCATGGAACTGTTAGATCATATTCTACATATTCTACCAGATAAAATAAAAGTTCAGTGTCACCTACATATGAACCCACATATACCCTTCTCAAAGGCGGGTCGAATGAGGCTCAGCGCTAGTGTCAACTATTTTATTTGTTTCCTTTTTTTTATCTCGCGGCGGAAATTCTCGAATAGTAAACGACATTACAGGTTAAAAATTGCCTCGTCATCTTTCTAAGTAAGTGAGTTATCTAATAACGTTTATTTTTGGGTTCCATGTGGTGGAAGCTTCTCGTATATTACCAAGCAAATTAATTTAATTACTTTGTTATGGTGAAAACATTTCTCAGATAACTCCGTTAATGTATCTGTCTCCCGCGAATTTATCTGTCTCCGTGAATTTATCTGTCTCCCGTGAATTTATCTGTCTCCCGTGAATTTATCTGTCTCCCACGAATTTATCTGTCTCCCGTGAATGTATCTGTCTCCCGTTAATTTATCTGTCTCCCGTTAATTTATCTGTCTCCCGTTAATTTATCTGCCAACGTGGACATTATGATTTAAATCATTCTAATATAACTCCGTTAATTTATTTAACATTGTTCCGTTAATTTATATGCAAATAGTGGTCCTATGCTCCAAGCAACCATGACTCTTAACACTACCCGAAGTTCTCAAATTAATGTTTTTAATTGTTCATATTTAATTCTTAATGTATGAATCTTTTATTTCTGTAATGGCGTTGTAATACACAGTTGAATTAGTAAGCAATGCCGTGTAGGTTTTAATAACTAATATTCACCTTGTAAAGAGTCAATAAGGAGCCACGATAGCTCAGTCGTTAGTGAACTGGAATACAAAAGACAACAGGTAGGATTCTATCCTGATCGACGGCTTCCACGTTCACCCAGCTTTAAATGGGTACTGAATTTTTTTTTTTCTGGGAAAGTAAAGCGGTAAGGACGTAATACCGACCACATTACCCCAAAAATCATGTGTCGAAGGTCAATAAAAATAATGGTCATTAACACCATGTTCCCCATACGCCGCTTTGTGTGATGGAGCAATTTACTTTTTTTAAGCCTAAATTCCTGCGGTGGAAGAAAAGATGGCATGATTTGTTTGTAATAATCACCCTCAATTCAAATGTGAGACAGATACAAACTATTTTTTTTTCGGAATGATGCTACTATTTACGACTCTTCGTCGCACGCCCTTTACAATGACGGAAATTAGCCAATTACGTTGTTTTGTAGTTCACATTAAGTTGAAATATGTGTTATTTTAGCCCCAGCATATCCGACTTTTGGAGAGCCGCGATAGCTCAGTGGTTATGAACTGGACTACAAAGAACAAGAGGTCTGGTTCGATCTCAACCGACAGGGCCCCGTTCACTCAGCCTTTAATGGGTACCGGATTTTTTCTAGGAAAGTAAAGCGGCACGGGCGTAATACCGACCACGTTACCTCAAAAATCATGTAGATGAAGATCTGTAAAATTTATGGTCACTAACACCATATTCCCTATAACCACTGAGCTAACGCGGCTCCGTAGTTGCAGTGCGTCACTCTAATTTTAATTAGTGTAAACTTTCATCAAACCATATTCTTTGTATACGTCTTGTATCATTGGGGTATTGTTTAAATCTAATTCCTTGTTTAATTATCTAAGAATTCATATATATTATTTTAAGTATTAGAAAAATATAAACATGTAGATTAATATTTAAAAAAACGAACAATATTGTCTCTGAAATCTCTGCCACTGAATTGATAAAAACCTTCCATACTGTAAGAGTTCATCTTGAGTCGCAGTCAGATTTGAGTCACCGACGCTAGAGTCACTGACCACCCTGGAACGTGGAATTGAACCTGTATTCTCTTTATGGCCAAGTTAGAGCGCTAGACGGGATAGTTTTGACTACCACATTAAACTTACTACAGTATTAGTTCACACGATGTGAGGCAATGTTGCATGTAACACTCATTTATTGCAGTTATGAAATTTCCTGAAATAAAACTTAAAGCAGCTTTTGTTGTTTTTGTATAGTGCTGTTTGGCCTTGACATTCACTGACACCAATAACATCAAGTGCAGGACCTATAGTTTGATCTATCTATCTGTCTTTCGTTCACCAGAAATATTCTCTATAACTGGAATGTCGTTTCCTGCAATTTTCATTGGCCAGTAGCTCTATTCTTTCGCCTCCTCACTTCACAGAGCGGTTGAGAAGGGCATCCAGTAATAGAGGTTGTGCCCTTTCGAGGCGGAGGGCCCGACATTGCATCTGCCTGAGTGTCCATCACAGGACGAGTGCTATATTAATTCACAGTTATAGACATACTTCCCATTGGCGTGAGTGCGTGTCATTCTGATTGCTATAACTGGTTGCCTTTTGGCTGGTTGCATCCGACTTCAGAGCAGACTGTGATCTTGCTCGGGTGTACAAAGGCCTGGCCAGTCTTGGTTTTCAGTCCCTGGTGACTGTTAAGCCCCATCCCCACGACAAGGAGCTGACCTTGATGTGGTATAATTTAGGTGTTCGTCTTTCTGTTTATTATGAGTTGTTTATTCAACTATTGACTTCTTACCGTAGTTTACGAGAACATGTCAACACATGCCAGGAATTGACGATCAGCAGTAGACAACCTAATGGCCCGGTAATGTACCCGCGAGGGTGATTGAAAAAACACTAACATTCCTGTTCTGGGAGTGGACAATCTAGAATTCAATAACACATATATCCACAACGATATATATATATGTACACATTCACACAGATTGAAAAAAAGATTATTATTAGTTTTACAGTTTCACCAAAGTGGAAATAATTGTGTCAAATCTTTAATCGTGCAAGATCAATGTCTTTTTGACGAGACATTTAGGCGACAGTAGACTTTTATACTAACGACACCTCTACGAGGTTAAAACATCAATGTAATGTTCTCTTCAGTGCTAGTTTCATTAATAAACGTGTATGTATTCAATATGAACTCTTTCTTTCAAGCTCTTTATAATTTTTCCTGACTTGTTTTTGAAAACTGCCTAGATGTAAAAGAGCTATTCTCCTCTAACTATATGGATTAGAAATGACGATTATTTCATTATGTTGTTAGAAGTAAGCTTTCTTTTGCTTTGTTTTATGGTCAGAACATACAAAGTATTCTCAACACTCGTCGATAAATTACAATTACGTTGTGTCTAGAGATTGTATTCTTGTCCATACATAAATTGACCAAGATGTGCTGGATACAGATGTTACCATTTTGTAAATATTCGTAAATGTTGCAATAGCTCAACTCATACTTTGCCCCACTTCTCCTATGTGTCTGCCATGCATGATAGGGACATAACGCTTTTGAATTTGTTAATGTCATATATAATATCACACAGCTATGTTCTCGATTACGCTGATCCATGCCTTTTAAATGTCGCTGCTAACGTGACGATCACAACAAAGGACCGACAATATATTTCATAGTCTGACTTAGTATGTTTATTTTAGTTTATGACTGGGAGAGAGTCTATAACTAGGAGGGAGTCTATAACTAGGAGGGCATCTATGACTGGGAGGGAGTGTATAACTAGGAGGGAGTCTGTAACTAGGAGGGCATCTATGACTGGGAGGGAGTGTATAACTAGGAGGGAGTCTATAACTGGCAGGGCATCTATAACTGGAAGGGAGTGTATAACTAGGCGGGAGCCTATAACTCGGAGGGAGACTATAAATGGGAGAGAGTCTATAACTAGGAGAGAGTCCATAATTTGGAGGGAGTATATACCTGAGAGGAAGTCTATAAATAGGATGGAGTCTATAACTGAGAGGGAGTCTATAACAGGGAGGGAGTCTATAACTAGGATGGAGTCTATAACTGAGAGGGAGTCTATAACTTGGAGGGAATCCATAACTGGGATGGAGTCTATAACTAGGAGGGCATCTATAACTGGGAGGTAGTCTATAACTGGGATGGCATCTATAACTGGGAGTGCATCTACAACTGGAAGAGAGTCTATAACTGGGATGGAGTCTATAATTGAGAGGGCATCTATAACTGGGAGGGCGTCTATAACTGGGAGGGCATCTATAACTAGGAGGGCATCTATAACTGGGAGGGCATCTATAACTGGGAAGGCATCTATAACTGGGAGGGCATCTATAACTGGGAGGGCATCTATAACTGGGAGGGCATCTATAACTGGGAGGGCATCTATAACTGGGAAGGCATCTATAACTGGGAGGGCATCTATAACTGGGAGGGCATCTATAACTGGGAGGGCATCTATAACTAGGAGGGCATCTATAACTGGGAGGGCATCTATAACTGGGAAGGCATCTATAACTAGGAGGGCATCTATAACTGGGAAGGCATCTATAACTGGGAAGGCATCTATAACTGGGAGGGCATCTATAACTAGGAGGGCATCTATAACTGGGAAGGCATCTATAACTGGGAGGGCATCTATAACTGGGAGGGCATCTATAACTGGGAGGGCATCTATAACTGGGAGGGCATCTATAACTGGGAAGGCATCTATAACTAGGAGGGCATCTATAACTGGGAAGGCATCTATAACTGGGAAGGCATCTATAACTGGGATGGAGTCTATAATTGAGAGGGCATCTATAACTGGGAGGGCATCTATAACTAGGCATCTATAACTGGGAGGGCATCTATAACTGGGAGGGAGACTATAACTAGGAGGGAGTCTATAACTTTATTTTTAATTCAACGAGCATCATGTGACACATTTTTTGCTGAAGGTAATGACTGCACTTTTGTTATTGCGCCAAGTATTACCTCATCTACGTTTCCGTACAGTTACTTGGACATACATCATAATGTCATCTGCACAGCTGAGTGTGTAATCCGACACTGCTCTATTTAAAAACGCTAACCTGGCAGTGCAAATATAAAATAAAATAGGTGATAATGGCGACACTTGAAGCAGGATGGTCAAGCACAAGAGTTCATAATGGAGAGAGTATGCGAAAAGAATTAAATTAAAGCTGGCAAGGATATGGTAAAAACTTAGACTATTCAAGTCAATCATATTATCAACCACTAAGTATGCGAGATTTGGAAAAGAACAAACGACATAGAAATAAAGATGAATGCGTTTGAAAATAAATGTCTAAGTATAATAGTTGGTATAGCGTGGAACGAATTTAAAACAAACGAGGAAATTAGAGAAATCGCCAATCAACAACTAATGTCATCAATAATAAAAAGAGGCTGGACAAAAGTTAGACATGTGATGAGAAGATATAATAACCGAATTGCAAAGGAAGTCCTCAAGTGGGAAACAACGGGTAGGAGGAAAAGAGGCTGACACAGAGAAACACTGGGAAGACCATTGATCAGGGAGGAAAAGGTAACAGGAATCGAATTGCTTGTACAGAGAATCGAATGAGATCGAGTTGCTTGCACAGAGAATCGAATGAGATCGAGTTGCTTGCACAGAGAATCGAATGAGATCGAGTTGCTTGCACAGAGAATCGAATGAGATCGAGTTGCTTGCACAGAGAATCGAATGAGATCGAGTTGCTTGCACAGAGAATCGAATGAGATCGAGTTGCTTGCACAGAGAATCGAATGAGATCGAGTTGCTTGCACAGAGAATCGAATGAGATCGAGTTGCTTGCACAGAGAATCGAATGAGATCGAGTTGCTTGCACAGAGAATCGAATGAGATCGAGTTACTTGCACAGAGAATCGAATGAGATCGAGTTACTTGCACAGAGAATCGAATGAGATCGAGTTGCTTGCACAGAACCGAGACAATGGTGAGATTTGATAAAAGATCTTTGCAAGGAAGATTGACTGCTAGAAAGACAATTTAGAAAAAGGGAAAGAGTATCTGGGTCTAAGCCATATAGGTCGACTATCTGGAAAGTGTGATATATAGATAGAAAGACAGACTGGCATGGAGGCAGACAGACGGACGGACGGACGGACGGACGGACGGACGGACGTACGGATGGATGGATGGATGGATGGATTGATGGATGGATGGATTGATGGATGGATTGATGGATGGATGGATTGATGGATGGATGGATCGATGGATGGATGGATCGATAGAAAGATAGATAGATAGATAGATAGATAGATAGATAGATAGATAGATAGATAGATAGATAGATAGATAGATAGATAGATAGATAGATAGATAGATAGATAGATAGGTAGGTAGGTAGGTAGGTAGGTAGGTAGGTAGGTAGGTAGGTAGGTAGGTAGGTAGGTAGGTAGGTAGGTAGGTAGGTAGGTAGGTAGGTAGGTAGGTAGGTAGGTAGGTAGGTAGGTAGGTAGGTAGGTAGGTTTCTGATATTTTTTAGGAGCTGCCTTTTTTTAAGGTCTCTTTGAAACTTAATCATTGGTCTTTTTAGCTGTCCAGGGAATTGTCAACATTCTTCTGCGAAATCCCATCTCTGTGGTCTCTAAATGTCTTTTCATTTGTTTGCCTGCTGTCCATGATTCTGCTTTTTATCTCTGTGTTTTCATTTTCTTCACATATGGTTTAATCTTGGTTAAATCACAAGAGAATAAGATTCAGCTCGATATGTTTATAACATGTAATGGAACATTTTCTAATGCTTTATATTTTAGTGAATAAAAAAATCTTACATTAATCCAAAAGGTCCCGTTCTTGTCATCTCAATGTCCCGCTGTTGCCAACCCAATGTCCCGTTTTTTACATCCCAATGTCCCGCTCATGGCTGAGAGAAATAAAATCAGCCTACCCCTAAACGGAGCAAGTATTTCTCTTGTCTCCTATCCTTGTTATTCGGTCCTCTATTTAATGTGAATAATTAAAATCATCATTATCAGAGTGAGCAGCATAAATAATACATTGATAGTGTCCATATATTTTGATCATTCGCACGAGTTTTTAATTATTAGATACAGTACTACGCCAGGGCGTCTTCTTTCCAAGGAAAAATATAACATCTCTTAACACCCTATAAGTATAGGTTAATCATGAAAACCGATCTGTCTAAGGGAAGTAATGCACAAGTTCAGTTTCGTGACCAGTTCACTTTCCACTGCACTCCCATGACTTCCTATCCAGTAATTCACAGCTTAAAGTATGTGACACACCATGTGAGCCAGTATGGGAAGTCTGGAGCACGTACTATTTGTTCAGGTTTGTCTCCCTTTATGTGAATGTTATTTTATCCGGTGTTTGTTTTCAATGATGTCTCATCTAGTGTTCTTACCATGCCAACGAGTTTTTCCTACATTGATTCTAACCAGCATTAAGTTTGTCTTTACTGATTTCAATGTATTTATATACGTAATGTTTGTGCTTGCCAGCTTTCACCACTGCCGAAGTCCTAGAGATTAGGCACTGAATTTTGCATATTATTCCGTTTTTCAAAGGCATTCTTGTGCACAGTGGTCCCTCGACGCACAGGCAGATAACTCCGTTTTCGGAGATACTCATTTTATTCGTCGATGATGCAATGCCGAAACCCATGAGGCCATCTGGTGTGACACCCAATGGGAAACATAAAATACCAGAACTTAATAAAGACATAATTGGAATCGTAAAAAAGGCACACAACGAGACACAGCGAGAAAGCACATAGCTGAAAACACATAAACGACAACTACCTACAGGAATCCTGGTCATACATACACACAGATGACTCTGCTACAAACGCCACCAGAAATAGAGGAGGATGTGTGTTCTTGAGGCTGAATAACCAGGAAGAGATCATCAAGTCAATAGCTCCCTGGAAATTCTCAAAAAACTAAAAAGTAGACACTGAAGACCTCATAGACGCTGCAAAACTGGCTACCCAACACAAAAATGACGTGTCCACGAAATTGGTGATACTGACGCACTGTCAGTTCTAACAGCTCTAAAAACATCAGGAACAGTGAATTAAATGATTTGAGAACAACCCTAGACCAACTGTGTAATAACCTCCAGAGAGTTGTCATCACGTGGATACCATCACATACACGGAAACGAACGCGCAGACAAATTAGCTAAGGGGGAAGGGAGATTACCACAAGAGAACCGTCTGGTCAGCTACGATGAAGCCAAATCCATCATCAAAAGCCAGTAAAATGGAACCAAGAATACCTAAAGTATAACGAGAAGGGCGGATATCTCCAACTATCAAGGAGGGAGCAAGTCATCATACTTCGTCTACGCACTGGCCACAACAGAATGAGAAACCTCATGTTCACCAAATTAAAAAAGGAACTATCGGCCAGTGCTACTGTATCCTGGATAACATGACTACAAAACACATTCTAAAGGATTAGAGGTAAAGGCATCAAGATGCACCAAGATGCGTAGAGATGCGAAGCTGCTGTAAAGCTGATGATAATAGCAATACTAAAAAAAGGAAGAAAAAAGCGGTATGGTGACAGCTTTACGTGGTAATGTGAAAAGGAGTGTTTCATTACCACGTAAAGCTGTCACCATACCACTTTTTTCTTCCTTTTTTTTAGTATTTCTAAAGGTTTACCCCCAGTACACAGACCTGAGGAAGACAATGTGGCGCACATACACCTCCCTGGAAGAGAAACTTTACAGGGCAAACGAGTCTCTCAAACAGACAGTTGCATTCAAAAGAGAGTCCGGAGTCCTAGTCTGAATGAGGAAAAATTAAAAAATAAAAAAAGGTATGTAAGAAGCTTTACGTGACAAGTGGACGACACAGACTAAACAACGTTTCGGCTCAATAGGCCTTCATCAGGAACAGTCTGAATGAGCCATGATCGCAGAGGAAGAAGAAGAAGAAAATGTCTCATCTAGTGTTCTTACCATGCCAACGAGCTTTTCTTACGTTGATTCTAACTAGCATTAAGTTTGTCTTCTCTGATTTTATTTTATTTATTATTTTTTTTTTTCTGCACTCGCCAGCTTTCACCACCACCGAACTCATAGAGACTAGATACTGAATGTTGTATGTTTTTCCCTGGCAGCGGTGTGTACAGGGGTCCCTTGTCGAACAGGCAGATAACTCTGTCTTCGGAGGTACTCATATTTTTTCGTTGATGAGTAATTGACGTTTCAAGCCGAGCCTCGCTGCTGAGACCAGGGGTGGTTGCCGCAGAGAGAAATCATAAATAAAAATCCCAGCTGGTACAGCCGAGATTTGAGCTCACAACCTCTCTGTTTCGAGACCGACGTCTTGCCTTGAGACCAACCATTCCCCCCTTTGGCTGAATTCCATGACAGGCAAAACAAACATGATCTCCCATTGAATAATTTTCTTCGTGAAAATGAGTACCCTTTTATTTTCTTTGATCAGAAAACGTCTAGGAATGTTTCAGACTGCACATTTAGTAATATAATTAAGGCATCAATAAATATTCTTGAGAAACATTATATAATTAATTACTTCATCATTATCATCATATGCCATACCGTTTGGAGTAGGTGATCATGTCCTTTCACAATCTTCTCTCTACGGTGCATCGTTTCAATTATGTTGTTGACTTTTTGTCATGCCATGACACAAAGCTATCTAGTATCTTGCTCTTTGCCGTCCGCAATCTCTTTTACCTTTTATTTTTCCAGTTGTAACCAAGTATTCCAACTTTCCTCTTCTCATGATGTGCCCGAAAAATGTTGATTGTTTCTTTCTGATGTTTTTTAGAAGCTGCCTTTTTGTGTTGGCCTCTTTGAGAACTTCCTCATTGGTCTTTTTAGCTGTCCATGGAACTTTCATCATTCTTCTGAGAAGTCCCATCCTTGTGGCCTCTAAATGTCTTTTCATGTGTTTGTCTACTGCCCATAATTATCTTCCGTGGGTCATAATTCTCTATAGCATCGATGAACTCTCTCACTTCTATTGACATAGATTTGTTGCATAGACATATGTGGTAAATTAAGCCACAAGAGAAGATTTTCAGTAAAGCAGCACCCAGTATGAGACACTAACGCTTTACCAAACTACTGACTAATCATGATTGCTTGCTACCAACCGTCTGTCAAGACGCCAAAGGCCATATAGTTATTTAGTTAGTTATCTAGTTAGATAGTTAGTTAATTTGTTGGTTAGTTAGTTAAATAGTTGGTTAGATTGTTTGTTTTGTTAAGTTAGTGAGTTAGTTAGTTCGATAGTTGGTTTGTTGGTTTATTAGTTAGGTAGTTTGTTCTGTAAAGGTAAAGGTAAAGTACAAGACTTGAACCGGCGTCATAGCACGCGAGTTTCCACTCATACGTGCACGGCCACCTATCCAAAAATGTTCGGAGATTTCTGTATAGTGTCGCTTCAAGCATCGAAACTCAGATGCTAGGCAACATTCCTCACCTTCCCAGAGTAATACCCTGGTACCCATTTCTGCCAACGGCTGGGTCGACCGTGAAGATATTTTGTTTTCCAACAACGAGTAGAATTCACACTGCTCCCAGCGGGAATCGAACACGGGTTGTCCGAACGTGTTGTCCGGGTGGTTTTCCCAACTAGGCTACCGAGGCCCCAGTTAGATAAGTAGTTAGTTTGTTAGTTATTTAGTTAGGTAGTTAGTTTGTTGGTTAGTTAGTTAGTTAGGTAGGTAGTTAGTTTGTTGGTTAGTTATTTAGTAAGGTAGTTAGTTTATTGGTTATTTAGTTAGGTAGTTAGTTGGTTGGTTAGTTAGTTAGGTAGGTAAGTAGTTAATTTATTGGTTAATTACATAGTTTGTTGGTTACTTATTTAGTTAGGTAGTTAGTTTGTTGGTTAGTTAGTTAGGTAGTTAGTTTATTGGATATTTAGTTAGATAGTTAGTTTATTGGTTGGTTAGTTAGTTAGTTAGTTAGTTAGTTAGTTAGTTAGTTAGTTAGTTAGTTAGTTAGTTAGTTAGTTAGTTAGTTAGTTAGTTAGGTAGGTAGTTAGTTTATTGGTTAATTACGTAGTTGGTTGGTTAGTTATTTAGTTACGTAGTTTGTTCGTTAGGTAGTTTGTTCGTTAGTTAGGTAGTTTGTTCGTTAGTTAGGTAGTTTGTTCGTTAGTTAGGTAGTTAGTTTGTTGATTAGTTAGGTAGTTTGTTCGTTAGTTAGGTAGTTTGTTCGTTAGTTAGGTAGTTTGTTCGTTAGTTAGGTAGTTTGTTCGTTAGTTAGGTAGTTTGTTCGTTAGTTAGGTAGTTTGTTCGTTAGTTAGGTAGTTTGTTCGTTAGTTAGGTAGTTTGTTCGTTAGTTAGGTAGTTTGTTCATTAGTTAGGTAGTTTGTTCGTTAGTTAGGTAGTTTGTTCGTTAGTTAGGTAGTTTGTTCGTTAGTTAGGTAGTTTGTTCGTTAGTTAGGTAGTTTGTTCGTTAGTTAGGTAGTTTGTTCGTTAGTTAGGTAGTTTGTAGGTTAGTTAGGTAGTTAGTTTGTTGATTAATTAGTTCTTCCTACTTCGGGAATTAAACCCTGGAACCTATAAAAACTGACATAGTCAAAGCTATTACGCCATCACTTCAGTGTCCTCAGACTGTCTCTCCTTTACCTCAATTGATACCTGTGCATTTTTCAAAGGAGAAACAAAGTTCCTTCTTGAACTAGAACATCTGGTTCCAAGCAATAATATTAATTATTCACATTGTGACCGTCGAAAGACGTCCTTGTATCTAAATATGTAATCGATCACACACTTAACCTAGGCATCATCCTCAATGACTTATAACAACATTTATAATCGATCACACACGCAACGTGGGAATCATTCTCACTGCCTCAGATTTACCTGTAAATGATCTGTAAAAGATCATACATATAAAATGTGCAGCACCTTCAGTGCCTTATTACAACATATGCAATCTAACATACACATAACGTGGACAGCATCCTCAATGCCTTATCACAACATATGTATTGACCGCACACATAACCTGGTCATCATCAATATGCCTTAAAAAGACATATTAACACACATATTATTGGCAACAATAATAAATACAAAAAGATCTCACATTTAAAATTAATAAATATTTAATAAGCCACCGGTTTTGAATACACGGATTAAGCAAATTAACAGCATTCAGATTTCTCGTAAATTTATCATTTGAACGTCTAGCCAAAATTATTACACAATTTCTGTGTTAAGGTGTCATTAATCTGGATTATTGTTGCTATTTTAAAGAAATAAATTCATCGAAAGTCGTTTTAAAATCCGTTGTACATCAAGGAAGCGGAATTTATGTTGTTGTTTTTTTTAATTGGATCTATGGGTTAATGCTTCGTGATGAAGTAGCCTAGAGATGAGAGTTGGTTTTGGAGAGATAGAGTTCGGTGATTTTTTCAATTTTTGTTGAATGTGTGTCTCTATTTGAAAAAAAGTAACCTTTCTAACAGTAAAAATTAAGCAAAAAATTCACGTTCCCGTTAACAGCAAAACACTGTACATGTTTTGTAACAGAATAATCCTTGCAAAAATGCACTTTTTAAAAGCAAAAACTCGTGAAATATAAATATTTATATCTTTTACTCAAATAAATTTTCTACACCACTTTCATCGTATATCGTTTATTTATTAAAGGAGGCAACAAGAGAACACGGAGAAACGTACAATTAGAGGACAACAAAGAGTAATCAAATATCTTTGTGGACGTCTTTTTCTTTCAGCGTTTTATAATTCTCGTATTCACTTCTATAATTCGATTATTCTTCTAATTCCTTTAATGTTTTACGCTAGGCAATACGATTTGAATTAGCATGACACAGCTTACAAGTTTGTTTGTTAAATAATAATTCGAGTGCTTGCTGTTTTTTTATGGCAATAGCTGTAGCTTCCAAGCTATTTCCTTTTCTCTCTTGTTTTTGAATGTTCTGCAGTTATCACTTACACATTAGAGATTTCTCAATTCTTTTATGAAATTTGCTGTCTGTTTCAAGTTTATTTTTATTTCCGTCGAATAGTTTTAATTCAAGGTGATTTGTATTGATCACATATTCTACTCTAGTCTGTGTTTGATACAATTCTTGTTGAATTTATTTTGATGTGAAATATTCTAGAGTGGATTAGCACAAGCTAGCGATGTTTATAGTCTGTGTGTCTAAAACTATCTTTAAAGGAATATATAGTTGTTATATTTTCTAGAGTGGTAACAGGCTAGCGGTATTTATAGTCTGTATGTTTAAAACTATCTTTAAGGGTATATACAGATGCTATATCTTCTAGAGTGGTAACAGGCTAGCGGTATTTATAGTCTGCATGTCAAAAACTATCTTTAATAGTATATTTTGTTATATCTTCTAGAGTGGATTAGCACAGGCTAACGGTATACATAGTCTATACGCCTAAAACTATCTTTAAAGGTTTATTTTGTTATTATATTTTCTAGAGGGGATTGGCATAGACTAGAGAATTAATTGATAGTGTTGATTCTGTTGTATTCTAAATGTATTTTGCTATATCTCAAATCGATTTCTTTCTTTGTTTGTCGATGTAAGAGGAGTTTATTACGTCCAATATTCTAAAATCTGCGTTCTTGATTTAGCCTGTTCTTGTCAAACTTTTTAATCTTTGAAACATTTCGATTTAGTAATTCTAAACTTGTAGTTATGTTGTACTGATTTCATTTGCCATTAAAATTAATGCTGGTATATAGGCGCTGCTGTTGTATACTACTATTGTTTGCATCATTCATCATGTGCGCATCTTCTATCATTATTATTATTATACCCTTACATCCACCATAGTTCTGCTGTTTTCTTGCTCTGGTCCCTTTCCCTCCACAGTTTTCATAAAAGTACCTATGACATTAAAATCATAATCTTCCGCAAATTGTTCATTTGACATAAGTCAGTATTTGGGTTTATTAATATGTGTTCCCTTTCCCAGTATTTATTATTGGAGCAAATTTGTACTTTGCTATTTTTGTTAATTTTTTTTTTTCAATACGTTTTTTTTTAATTCCTTCTTTTAAGAAGACCTTGCCAGATCGATGTCGCATATCATATGTCCCTGCAAGTACAATTATATTCTTATTTGCGTATGCAAGAAGTTCTGCATTTAGTCATATATTATGGGAAATAATTTTACAAACTTTCATTTCGTCAAATTAATATTTTCCACAAATTGTCAACGGTTGTCGTATAGCAGTAACGTTAATAGCAGTCTATTATCAAATATCAATTATTATTTGATAATACCTACGCGAGCAGGCCCGGTACTTATTGATGATTATTGACTATTGTCACGACAAGTGCCTTCATTCTTCTTTCTTTAACTTCCTCTACAACTATCTACAATATTATCTTCTGTGGAAAAAAAAACGTGTTTATCGTTCCAAAAGACCTTCACAATATTAATCGAGCATCCTACACAATTCGGAGCCGCGATAGCTCAGTGGTTAGTGAACTGGACTACAAAGTACAAGAGGTGGGGGTTCGATCCCATCCGACGGTTTCCGGGTTTACCCAGCCTTAAATGGGTACCGGATATTTTTTCTGTGAAAGTAAAGCGGCACGTGGCGTAATACCGACCACATTACCCCAAAAATCATGTGCTGAAGGTATGTAAAATATATTGTCACTAACACCACATTCCCTATACGCCACTTGGCGTGACGGGGGCTCTTTACATTTTTAACCTGTGCTTACAGTGCAGTAAATAATATATGCTGTCGTTTCTATATTAATGAAGGAAAAAAACGCTTCTTCTTAAATCTGTAATTTAGTACTTTCGTTATGGCATTTTTATTTCAATTTGGTTGTTTTTTTAATGTCAAAATTAAAATCATATAACATGTTTAGAAAACACTCTTTTTCTTTTCTTTTTTTTTTTTTGCGGGTGGAGAAGGGAGTATCTCTTGTTTTCGTTTTCGGTGCACCGTTTAAAAAGGGCAAAATAAAAATAGTTGTGTCTAAATGTTCCCATTTGAATAATATCAGTTTGTCATGATGTTTGTTTATCATATCAGGCCACGGGTAACTGTACAATAATGAAATGATGTTATTTATTTTGACTCAGATTAGCTTTGTCCACTTTTCTTTCTGAATTAAATGGTTCTGATGCGAAGAGCCAGAAAGAAGAACCTCAGTAGAAATCAACGGAGATTCTTTGACACAAGCACTTCTCGAGAGGGTAAAGACAGTAGCCTCTGGCCAGATTCATGCACTCCATGTTCTTGCAGCAAGTGGTCTCCCAAGGAACACAGCCCTCCATGTAGTTCTTGCACTGTGGGGATTTCAAACAGAAGTTAGGTGTAAATTTGTGAAGTTCATGTTATATAGATCTGTTAACGGGACATAGCAGCAAGATAGATGATGTTGATGTTCTCAGATGTCGCTTGTTGGTGAGTACTTCTTCCATCATGGGTCAAAGGCAAAGAAATGCAAATAAATGCATAAAAATGCGAGTCTGTAGAAAAGCTGAATTTTAAGGAGAAATTACATGAAAAAATTGTATGGTAAAAGCAACAACTATATGTATGCTTGACCATACCATTGTTTCCTATTTGTATTCTCATTGTACTTCTTCCATTAAACCTTCTGCGACTCTTCCCATCACATTTTCTTACAACGATATCACAGTTCCATGTTTTCTTCTCCTATATACCCCCATCTCTGCAGAGATTTAATGAAAAGAGATAGACAATTTATAAAATAAAACATAAATCCACGCAGCAGCGCTGCTGTGAAGTTTGTGCCAGACTGGGCTCATTCATCGCTTCAGGAAGTTTGATCGGAGACATAAAAAGTGACCATAGTATTGCATCGATTGTTATATACATATATATTCTAACTGGAACGAGATTTTGAATATTTAATTATAGACACTATACACCAAAATAAATATGTAGTGGACTATGAAAGAAGTAGCAAAAAGACTGAAGTAATAGTACCAACAAAGAAAAAGACTATTAAAACGGGTAAATTAATTTAAATATCTGGGAGCATTGTTAACCTCAGATAGTAGATGTATAACAGAGGTGAGATGCGGAATAAGTCAAGCAGAAAAAGCTTTCCAAAAAATGAGGATGACACTGTGCAATATTTTTTTGACAATAGAAACAAGTAAAAGAGTTATTAAATGTTATGTAGAGCCAGTCTTAACATATGGATGTGAATCATGGACAATAGGACAACAGTGAAGAAAATCATTGGAGTCTGTAGAATTGTGCTTTTACAGAAGAATGTTGAGAATACCATGGACAGCTAAGAAGAGTAATGTAAACGTTCTGAAAGAGGTCAAAGCTAAAACAGAGCTAATTTCCAATATTAGGAAGAAACAATCATAATTTTTGACCATGTAATGAGAAGAGAACAACTGGAATATATTGTAACAACTCGAAAAATGAGAGACGAAGAGATAGAGGGAAGCAAAGAGAAAAAAATACCAGACAGCTAAAGAGAATGGCTTGACAGAAGGTCAACAACAGAAATGATAAATAACAGTCGAGATCGAAAGTTGTGGAGAGACATGATCACCTACGCCAGCAGGCCGGTCCTTGATGATGATGATGAGTAATCCACCGATGCATATTATTTAAGGAAGGAAACTTTCTCAGTCTGACATATTTTGAATCTTTTCTTGATAACAGTGAATATTTCGTTGAACTGTGCATTTCTTTTCCATGACCAAATTATTAAGTATGTTATTTCTTCAAACAGGCGACAAATAATAATAAATGAATATTATAACAGAGGGAAACTTCCGAGGCGATAATTCAGCGAATCATAAACATACATACCCTTCCAATGATTCGCTATTTCTTCATAATGTGAAGATATTTGGTAATCATCTTATTTCTTCTTCACTAATTAATTTTCATTCTCCGACTGGTTCGCATAATGCCCCTGACACATTCATTTTCTCTCTCTTTCTCTCTCTGCGATCAAGTCTCAATCAGAGTAGGATTCCAGACTCTCTTATGAAGTCAGCTATCTGTTTAAGCGATTCAATTGCCCCGTATAGTTAGATCCATTCTGATTGAATACCTGTTAGAACGTTGCACTGTGTTCCGCTCCAGTGGCCGAGTACATCCGATTTCTGCCAGCATTTTGTTTAGGTTTGCTTTCCTTAGTCTTTGATTGTCCCCAATCTTCCTGCAAGATTAATTCATTTTCATACCGGGTAGGACATTCACTTTTATTTTTTTATTTGATTAATTTAACATTTCAAAGATATGTTGTCATATTGTTCGTCAAATTAAGGACACCATCAGAGGTAGTTTAAAGCACGCATGAATACCGGAAAAGACAGATGGGTTGGTGAACCGTCAGATAGAAGCCATGTAATTAAGATTCGCTCCAAACTGGATGTACCATTGAGGGTGTAAGCTCTTTAATTGGATTGAACAAGCTGTTACTGTAAAGTGAACAGAGCTCGTTATTTTTTTCTCTAATGAATCGTATGTGACTTCCGGGTAGGACATTGTTGTTGTTTGTGGTTATAAAGCGCATTTGGTTCCATTCACCAAACAAAAACACTAGTACTATAAAGTATGTTCCAACTAGTGCATCAAAGTACACAAGTTTAATATGCACAGCCAGTGCACAATATGAAAAGAAGTCTGTGTTAAACATGTGCACAAATTAAGCAAGTGAGAAATGAGTGTTGAAAAGTGTATCCTAACGTGTGCACAATGTACACATGAATGCTGTAAAGTATGCTGTGTGTCGGTCACTCGGTGACCTATGGACACCTGCTCATATGCTCCATTCCAATGAAGTTGTCACTTTCAATTTTGGTGGATTATTGCGGTCAAAGATAACATAGAAGACCTAGTCTTATGTGAAACGGATCGTGACTCGTCAATGAGTTGGCAAAAACCCCCGGACAAGACAATGTGTTAATCAGTGGTGCTAGAAAGGACAAGTAAATTATGTAAGGTGAAAGAGAAAAAAAGAGAGCACAGAGTATAAAGCAAGTGCTTAAAATTGAAATGTGTTCAAACAAGATGGAAATACTTAGCGTGTTTTATAGAACTTGTAAACATGACTTCCCATAGCTGAACCTTACAAGTGAGTTCTGGTCTCAACGACCAAGTCACCTATGGGACTCATCACTTAATAAACGTACATCGTCGACGTTTCCGTTGATCGCTCATTTAACATTCGAATCTCTTTTCTGTCATTTTTTTCTTCTAAATTGCAAACTCCTCCAGCGAATCACTTGTCCCGCCAAACAGAGACATCCCGAGAGGTTAGATGTCCTCATAGAGTTTTACAAATTGTAATTTAATTTTTAATTAGAGCAAGACAAATGAAATTTTTTGGTCACATTAAAAGACACAACAGTCTAATAAAAGTAATATTAGAAGGGAAAATACAAGGTAAAAGAGGCAGAGGCAGACCAAGACTAACATGGACGAGTAACATCAAAAGATGGACAAGTCAGCCTATGGCAATCTGCACCATCAAAGCAAGGGACAAAGTGGAATGGCGCTCCATGGTAGCGGAGAGGGCACTCCATGATGATGATGATGAATTTAATTTTGAATAACGTGATAAATACATAATTTGCAATGAGTAGAATATTAGCAACATCACCCTTTCTCTTATTCTGATAACTCTTTGTGTCATCGGGACACCAATGACATACTTAGTCATCATTTGTTCCCCTTTTCTCACCAGCTTCAGTCAGTCTTTGAGACCCTGCAAAGTCGAGGCCTGTAGATTATTTAATGTTATCATCCCATCTCTATCTATCTATCTATCTATCTATCTATCTATCTATCTATCTAATCTATCTATCTATCTATCTATCTATCTATCTATCTATCTATCTATCTATCTATCTATCTATCTATCTATTTATCTATCTACCTACCTACCTACCTACCTACCTACCTACCTACCTACCTACCTACCTACATACCTATCTATCTATCTATCTATCTATCTATCTATCTATCTATCTATCTATCTATCTATCTATCTATCTATCTATCTATCTATCTATCTATCTATCTATCTATCTATCTATCTATCTATCTATCTATCTATCTATCTATCTATCTATCTATCTATCTATCTATCTATCTATCTATCTATCTATCTATCTCACTCTTGCACAGTTCTTTAAAGAATGATTTTTGCCAGGTCAGCTGATCGAAACACGTGACCAAACCATTTCATTTTGTTTTTCTTCACTATAGCCACAAGATAATTATGTGCGCCAAATGCTTATTGTATCCATTTGTGATCTCTTCCATTTGTGGACTCTTTCATTTGTGTACTCTTTCATTTGTGAACTCTTTCATTTGTGAACTCTTTCATTTGTGAACTCTTTCATTTGTGAACTCTTTCATTTGTGAACTCTTCTATTTGTGAACTCTTTCATTTGTGAACTCTTCCATTTGTGAACTCTTTCATTTGTAAACTCTTCCATTTGTGAACTCTTTCATTTGTGAACTCTTTCATTTATGGAATTATCTACGATCATCATCATCATCATGTGCCATACCGGTTGGCGTAGGTGATCATGTTCCTCCATAATATTCTATTTACAGTGCACTGCATCAATTCTGTTGTTGATTGTTTTTCATGACATGACACCAAAGCTATCCAGTATTTTCTCTCTTTGTCGTCCGCGATCTCTCTTTCCTTTTAGTTTGCCAGTTGTAACCAAGTATTCCAACTTTCCTCTTATCATGATGTGCTCGAAAAATGTTGACTGCTTCTTTCTGATGTTTTTTAGGAGCTGCCTTTTTGTTTTGGCCTCTTTTAGAACTTCCTCATTGGTCTTTTTTTAGCTATCCAGGGAACTTTCAACATTCTTCTGAGAAGTCCCATCTCTATGGCCTCTAATCGTATTTTCATTTGTTTGTCTACTGTCCTTGATTCGCTTCCATATGTCAGAATTGGTTCTATATAGCACCGATGAACTCTCTTTCTCATTTCTATGTAATGGGTAATAGCGGGTTTTAAAGGTAATATAAGAAAGCGAGAGTTGCTATCAGCTTTAAATTTAATATTTTATTCAGTCCAGTTTTGTTTAGTTTAGCCAACGTATAGTTTCTCACTGCACATAGAACACGCCCATACGTGCTCAGATCTCCTCCCCAGTTCGGTTACAGATGGCTACAGTTCTGTGTTGATTTGTTATTCTTCTCTGTCTCAGCGCATAGCGATCATTTCTGACTTCTTTTGACCAACTATTGGTTCTTCCGGACATGGTCTTATATTAAGGATTATTTTTAATCATAAGCCAAACCTGTTCCCTGAGGGCATTAACTATATGTACCGGTGCTTTCCTGAGGGCATAAGTACATCTATCGGTGTTTCCCTGAGGGCATTAAGTACATCTACCGGTGTTTTCCTGGAGGCATTAAGTACACCTATCGGTGTTTCCCTGAGGGCAATAAGTACATCTACCGGTGTTTTCCTGGAGGCATTAAGTACACCTATCGGTGTTTTCCTGGAGGCATTAAGTACACCTATCGGTGTTTCCCTGAGGGCATTAAGTACACCTATCGGTGTTTCCCTGAGGGCATTAAGTACATCTACCGGTGTTTTTCTAAAGGTATTAAGTACATCTATCGGTGTTTCCCTGAGGGCATTAAGTACACCTATCGGTGTTACCCTGAATACATTAAGTAAACCTACCGGTGTTTCTCTGAAGGCATTAAGTACATCTACCGGTGTTTTTCTAAAGGTATTA
The DNA here is from genome assembly GCA_032433765.1 of Megaustenia siamemsis. NCBI lineage: Eukaryota > Metazoa > Mollusca > Gastropoda > Stylommatophora > Ariophantidae > Megaustenia > Megaustenia siamemsis. Next base: position 20,473,712 of record JAVIAB010000047.1, read on the forward strand.
AGTACACCTATCGGTGTTTCCCTGAGGGCAATAAGTACATCTACCGGTGTTTTTCTAAAGGTATTAAGTACACCTATCGGTGTTTCCCTGAGGGCAATAAGTACATCTACCGGTGTTTTTCTAAAGGTATTAAGTACACCTATCGGTGTTTCCCTGAGGGCAATAAGTACATCTACCGGTGTTTTTCTAAAGGTATTAAGTACATCTATCGGTGTTTCCCTGAGGGCATTAAGTAAACCTACCGGTGTTTCTCTGAAGGCATTAAGTACATCTACCGGTCTTTCCCTGAAGGCATTATGTACATCTATCGGTGTTTCCCTGAAGGCATTAAGTACATCTATCGGTGTTTCCCTGAAGGCATTAAGTACATCTATCGGTGTTTCCCTGAATACATTAAGTACATCTATCGGTGTTTCCCTGAATACATTAAGTACATCTATCGGTGTTTCACTGAATACATTAAGTTCATCTATCGGTGTATCCCTGAAGGCATTAAGTAGATCTACCGGTCTTTCCCTGAAGGCATTAAGTAGATCTACCGGTCTTTCCCTGAAGGCATAAAAGTACATGTATCGGTGTTTCCCTGAAAGCATTAAGTACATCTATTGGTGTTTCCCTGAAGGCATTAAGTACACCTATCGGTGGTTCCCTGAAGGCATTAAGTACATCTATCGGTGTTTCCCTGAAGGCATTAAGTACATCTATCGGTGTTTCCCTGAAGGCATTAAGTACATCTATCGGTGTTTCCCTGAAGGCATTAAGTACATCTATCGGTGTTTCCCTGAAGGCATTAAGTACATCTATCAGTGTTTCCCTGAAGGCATTAAGTACATCTATTAGTTGATTGCATGGTCTCTATACATGGCAACTGTTCCAGAAAAGCTGTCTCCTCGTTCGTTTCCTATCATGTCCGACTGCCATGGAACAAAAATATAATAGTTCATAATCAGTTGTTGGTTCTCTAGTGACACCAGCCACTACTTTCGAGAATACATCTTCCACCTCCCCTCACCACTTTTTTTATTTTTCTTGAGTAAAATGTGTTTCTATCCAGACCATTACTTTAATGACCGCATATAGTTTCCGTTGACAAACTACCCGTAGTTACAGTTGAGGCGCTCTTTCCTTATTCTTACTGTTCCATCAGTGTAAATGACTGTCAAAGCCTCAGTTAAATTCTCATAAATCAAAAGCCTGCAACTCTGTCTCCACGACCACAGGGTTTTCTTGTCTGCATTCCATATTCATGTGATCATCATCATTATCGAGTGCCATCTCCGCAACGAAGGTTGGCTACCATGGTGCGCCATTCTGCTCTATCTCTTGCTTTGGTGGTGCAGGTTGTCATAGGCTGACTTGTCCATCATTTGATGTTACTCGTCCATGTTAGTCATGGTCTATGTCTGCCTCTTTTACCTTGTATTTTCCGATCCAATATTACCTTTAGTAGGCTGTTGTGTCTTTTAACATGAATAAAAAAAATAAAAACCAAAAATCGCATTTGTCTTTTTTGAATTGTGTTCAGTAGTTCTCTTTTCATTTTTAGTTGTTTTAAGACTTCCTCGTTTGTTTTCTTTTCTTTCCATCCAATTCTACCTATTCTTCTATCAATCCACATTTCTAAGGCTTCAATTTTCTGTTCTGTTTTCTTGTCCAATGTCCATGTTTCTGCACCATATAGTAATGTTTTGAAGATATAATATTTTGCTATTCTTAGTTTCAGCCCTGGTGTTATTTGCTTTGATGTTACTATATTTTTCATGATATTAAAATTACTTTTTGCCATTCCTATTCTTTTGTTTATTTCAGTTGTACATTTTCCCTCACTGGTTATAGTATGCTCACGGTAGTTGTAGCTCTGAACTGTTTTCATCCTGTCTATTCCATCAGCTTTGATATCCGCTTGTTTATTTTGTGTATTATCTTTGTTTATGATCATAGATTTAGTCATTTTTATATTCATATCTAATCCATATTATTTGTCTGTCAGGTTTATTTAGTTATATTATTATTATAGTATAATATTAGTTATATATTTATTAGTTATGTAATTGTTGTAGATCATTAGGATTTTCTGCTAGTAGAACAGTATCATCAGCATATCTTAGGTTATTGATTATCTTTCCATTAATGTTTAGGCCTGGCATCTCTGAAATGTTTTTAAAGATTTGATCAGTGTATAGATTGAACAAGCTTGTTGACAGGAAGAATGCCTTTGTTACGCCTGCCAAAGAGAGATACAAGACGACATAAGGAATAAGACAAAGTCTATCTTAGTGTCATGGCACTGTGAACAAATCAAAAACAGAAGTGTTGGTACCATGGACATAGAATTGTGCAAGGATAATGTGGTCTACACCAAACGGTATGACACATAATGAAGATGAGTATATAAACAAGACAAACATATATTTTATGTTGCGATCACCCTAAAAAGGCAGACATAAGATATACTTAATGACGGGCATATTTACCACATTTTCTGATGCCCTAGTACGAACATGCGCTGCTGACAGCTGCCCTGTTGCCAGTCTGGGAAGGGCACTGACGTAAATTGATGACGTCATCACGCACAGAAGGAACATAACTCCGCAGTAGTGCATGGTTCTGAAAACACAAATCAATCTAATATAAATAAATACAATAAATTTACTGGTATCTGATATGTTTCTTGCATACTTACCGTATTTCTTGTTTGCATTTTGCACCCGTTGAAACTGACAATTCTTAAATTAAAATAAGGTAGCAAAATTCTATGAGTCCTTGAATCGTCCCCGTTACTGTTGAATGCTGCATAAGACTCCCGGCTTTTCCAGGACATGCCGGAGGTGTTTTCTGTAAGGGCTAAAGAATAACGACCGCATGACTCACGAGATCATAGAATCGTTTTTATGCAAATCCCAAAAGACAAACAAAAAAGCAACTTCTAATGGTTGGTTCTAGGCTTTGTTGACGGAGCCAAATGTTTCTTTGATTTATTCGAAATTCGATCTTCATGATAGTTTTATTTTTTTTAAGATCACAATATATTAAATAATGAGCAAATAGTAACTTATCAGTGAGCCATTTGAGGGTAATGCGATTAACTACTAACATTAAAGGTTATATCTGAAAAGTGTTCCTTGTTGCAGTCTCCTCATATTCCAAGACCGGCCTGTTGCAGGAGCCACTGAGTTAAGTGCTCTGTGCACACTGTGAGCGGTGCGTTTCATCTGTTTTGATCGTGTTTCGATATTCCGATTGTTTACGATGAATGATGATATCGTATGATGGAGAACAGATGACTGTGTTCACTTTCTGTGCAGTTTCGCCTTATGTCTTTTGGAGTGTGCTGATACTGCTATGATGGGACTACAGCTACCGTTCTTTGTTTGGGAGATGAGTAAGTAATTCGGATGATTCCACTGGCATGGGCGGTTGAGCAATTATGGATTTTAATTCGCTTGCAGTGATACCGGGGCCTTCCATAACCATAATCTGTAACAATGTTTGGGGGAACATTTTAGAACAACGTTTGATAGGATCGTCGTTTCAATCGCCCCGTTAACAACGTCATATAGAAAGCAAAGAGTGGCTTTATTTATTATTAACCATTCTAATTCAATATCCGTTACAGTGGTTTCTTTGATAATGATGTCTAGATGTGGAGTTGGTTCATCTGTATCAAACTACATCACGTGAATGGGATGCGAGAGGTTAGAATATCCTGGATATGTTCAGCCAATCGGGCTTGTTTGTTAGCACTTTAAGTTAGTAAGGTGCCATCTTTACTCACAACAGGTCTGTCATTTGATGTAAAAGAGCCTGTTGTTTCTGTATATTATATAATACCTTGTTATTTCCAGTTTTAGAGACTATTTTTGCTTCAACTGTAGATTGCAAGTTCTTTTATCACGTCTTGCTGAGTTTTCACTCTATTATCAAGGTCTTTATATGTTGCTTGGTCAGTGTTTTACCTAAGTCAGACGTGACATTTAAAAAGACTAGTTTAGCTTCATGGCTACTTTGAATATGCTGTCATGTAATATCTGTCTCTGACAATTACTTCCTTCAATTAAATAGACAATATGCTTCCATGTACTGTCTGTCTTTTGCATGTACTTCAATAAAATAACCGATATGCTTCCATAGAATGTCTGTCTCTGCATGTACTTCAATGAAATATCCGATATGCTTCCATAGAATGTCTGTCTTTTGCATGTACTTCAATGAAATATCCGATATGCTTCCATAGAATGTCTGTCTTTTGCATGTACTTCAATGAAATAGCTGATATTCAGGCTAGATTCTCTAACACTGAGTCTGATGCTAGATAAAGAGAATATCAGAAAAGTTGTCTTTGTTGCAGGTTCCTCTTATTCCAAATCCGTCTTGCTGCTGGATCTACTGAGCTTAGTGCTTAGTGCACACCGTGAGCAGTGTATTTCATCCGGATCATGTTTCGATATTCTGATTTCTTACGATGAATGATGATATAGTTTGACAAAAGACAGTTTAGCTGCGGTCACTTTCGGTGCCGTTTAGCCATATGTCTTATGGCGTGTGCTGCTGCAGCTATGATGTGGACTACAACTGCCTTTCTTTGTTTGGATCCTTCAATGAGATGAGATTTTAAATAGGATTATTCAACTGGCACGGGCAGTTGAACAATTATGGATTTTGATTCGTTTGCAGTGATAGCGGGGCCTTCGACTAACCATAACCATAAAGAGGACATCATTAAGTTTATTATTCATTAATTCTTCTTAAAGAGAATAGGACATGATGTGCTAGTAGGTTGGATAATGATCTATATATTTATACTGAAGAGTCTATGAGTGGAAAATGGGTGTAGTCGATATGGAGTGCCAAGTGGGAAAGGCAGATGTATTGACAACCAACATCATCATTTTTGAGTGCTGTGTCCGTATCGAAGGTTGGCTACCATGGAGTGCCATTCCACTCTGTCTCTTGCTTTGGTGGTGCAGATTGTCATAGGCTGACTTGTCCATCTTTTGATGTTACTCGTCCATGTTAGTCTTTGTCTGTCTCTACCTCTTTTAATTTGTATTCTACCTTCCAAGATTACTTTTATTAGGCTGTTGTGTCTTTTAACATGCCCCAAAAATGTCATGTCTTATTCTAATTGTGATTAGTAGTTCTCTATTCATTTTTAGTAGTTTTAAAACTTCATCGTTTGTTTTCTTTTCTTTTCATCAATTTCTACCTTTTCTTCTATATATCCACATTTCAAATACTTCAATTTTCTGTTATATGTTCTTGTCAAATGTTTATGTTTCTGCACCATACAGGAATTTTTAGATATTACATTTTGCTATTCTAAGTTTTAGCCCTGGTGTTTATTGTTTTGATGTTAGTATACCTTTCATGGCATTAAAATTGCTTTTTGCCATACCTATTCTTGTGTTTGACAGCCAACACGTAAGAGAAACAATAAGTGTGCTCGCGAATCCTGAAATGCATGGACAGGCGGTAAAGCGGATAAGGGGGTTCCTCGCATACACAGATTCGACAAGAGAGTAGAATAGAAAACACAATAATATTGCCATTAAGTTAATAATATCTATCTATCTATCTATCTATCTATCTATCTATCTATCTATCTATCTATCTATCTATCTATCTATCTATCTATCTATCTATCTATCTATCTATCTATCTATCTATCTATCTATCTATCTATCTATCTATCTATCTATCTATCTATCTATCTATCTATCTATCTATCTATCTATCTATCTATCTATCTATCTATCTATCTATCTATCTATCTATCTATCTATCTTCTTTCTTCTATCTATCTATCTATCTATCTATCTATCTATCTATCTATCTATCTATCTATCTATCTATCTATCTATCTATCTGTCTGTCTGTCTGCCTGTCTATCTATCTATCTATTTTTCTATATGTCTATATTTCTATATGTCCGTCTTTCTGTCCCTCTGTTTATTCCTTTATCTTTCTATATATACATATATACACTCTCGTGCTGTGTGCCATTAGTTTCCAGGCAGTGAGTACTGATAGATCTGTCCTCAGTACTGTAAAGTTCCCTCACACGTTAATCTACAATCAGAAAACCTCCGATCCAAAGCACAGACTGTACAAGATAATATAATTGTCTCTATTTAAATCATGTTAAAATGATCCATTCCGTAATTTGATTTCGTCCAACCATCAAATATGTCACAATCCTCACTCTATCAAATTATGTAGGGACAACCTGTGAATTGTACTGAAACGATCTCTGAACTTTACACCAGGCTCCTGAGAGACTCGTCAACTTGGTACTCATAATTCGAGCCCAGCACGAGGGCTTTGAAATCAGTGATTTTCTTGCAAATGATATTACATGTTTGATAGAGAAGAAATGTCCAGACGACTTGTTCTGAAGGGACATGTGGGAATATTACGTGAAAATGAAAAATTATGTGCGCTTGTCCAGTCTCTACAGGGAATCTGAGAAGTGGTGCAAGGAAACAAAAAATATTTTGAACGATTGTAGAAATTTTCCGGTAGAACAGATTTACTGGAAATTGAGTCCGTTATTAGTGTGGTGAAAGCGTTGACATTTATCGTTCCTGTCATCTGTAATTATGATCATCATCATTACCACACCATAATCATCATGGTCATTACACACGTGTTATCAACATCACGTTATCGACTACCGTAATAAAATAACATATAAATCCACATATATTACTATCATAATTAATCATCTATTTATTACATTTTCTGCTTTTAAAATAATACATCAATGTTTATTTTTTTCATTTTGTTTTGTTTAACTTGCCTATATCACCATCAACAATATCAAAATCATAAACAACGTTTTATCTTCAAGTCAATTTTACTCGAGTCTGATATGTGGAAACTATAAGGGCAGATATAGTAGAGAAACATAAACTAAAACAGAACAGATCTACGTCTATTTAACACCATTTTAAAGGCGTATGATGAATACGAATAGTCGTTGATTGAATGTTGAATCAATAGAAAGTTATTGTTATCAAATGGAGGACGATGAAACGTTAGGACTTCCGGTTCCAAGATAGTGAAATATAATGTGTGTTCCATTGAATACTGCTGGATATGCAGCAGATGTGATTAGTTTCATCTCTCTGATGTAGATCCCTGTTCAAAAGTCAACAGGAAATTCCATTGTAAGGATTTTGCTCCGGTGCTGCAGAGCTCGTGCACTGGCTGCGGTCTTTTCAGCGAATCAAGCATTGTGTGTGCATCCCTTGTTTTGAAACGGTGTGCGTTGTACGTCATAGTGTTGGACGATGCGACCTTTAACATTAACAGATCGTAAAATACCAACGTTCTAGTCTAAAAGAAATAGAACAAGATAAAGATTTCGATTCTGTCAGAGAACATCCCTTGTGTGATTTCCTGACTTTCAAGTCACTATAGATGTTGCCTAAATTCACGAGAGCTTTATGGAGAACGGCCGAAAACTTGTTATTCACATATTTTTATTTCTGTTATTTTACACTGCTTTGTTTACCGGGGAGAAGATTTGAGCACTTATGGACTATCATTCCATGTGCGATGAAGATAATTCGAAAACTAATATCGACAAGAAGATAATAGTATACTACTAGTTGCTCTGAAAAAGCATAATAAAAATACAAAGCTCTGTCACAACTATAGTGTATGGGGTTATAGAATGTTTTGTCCATAGGATAGTCACTGCCAGTGATATAATTATTAATATGAATAGTTTTAACAATTATGTGGAGCCGTGGTTAAAAGCAATTTGTGTAACAAATAAGATTAAGATACATCGAATATTCAGTATGAAAATCATAGAACGGAGGGGAACAACAAACATCAAATGAAATGGTTTGGACATTTGGTAACAATGTAACCAGACAAAACATCGAAAACTTTCTGCCTCTAAACATCAGAAAAGAGAGCAAGAGGGAATGCAAGGAAGAGATGGGTAGACGTTTCTATCCTAACAACACACAGAAACACCCACGCTACATGTAAAAGAGAAGTGAGAAAAAGAACAAGCGATACAACATCCTCAGCCATCAGTTTATTTTAAACAATCTTCCTTTCTCTTGCGACGTTTCAGTGCAACAGCTGACGCACTAAAACAAATAAAGAAAGAAAGACAGAAAGAAAGAATGAATGAAAGAAAGAAAGACAGAAAGAAAGAATGAATGAAAGAAACAAAGAAGAAAGAAAGAAAGAAAGAAAGAAAGAAAGGAAGAAAGAAGGGAAAGAAAGGAAAAAAAAGAAAGAAAGAATGGAAGAAAGAAAGAAAAAAGAATGAAAGAAAGAAAAGAAAGAAAGAAAAGAAAGAAAAGAAAGAAAAGAAAGAAAGGAAAGAAAGAAAGAAAGGAAAGAAAGAAAGAAAGAAAGAAAGAAAGATCCCAAAAAATGTTTAAAATGTTGTGTTTTCTTTTTAAGGTTAAGGTAAGATGAAGGATAAATATGAACATACAATAACAATATAAATAATATAATCTGTGAAAGTACATTATATCGTCTTCGGGGTTTAAGACGGAACAAAGAATATACATCGTTTCGATTTTTAAAGTTCCTTTTAATAGTGAAATCGAACAAATAAAACAAAACCCTTCATGTTTATGTATTTTATTTATATAAATGTCTAGTCTCATGACCAAACTCACATTTTTTTAATCAAAAATATTTACTGGCACGTGTTTCTACTTTTCTGAGAAATTCACAATGCTTCGTACTAAATTTCTGATAATTTTGCAATATCCGGTACTGACTGTCTGATAATTTTGCAATATCCGGTACTGACTGTCTGAGAATTTTGCAATATCCAGTATTGACTTTCTGAGAATTTTGCAATATCTGGTACCGGCTTCCTGAACATTTTGCAATATCTGGTACCGGCTTTCTGAGAATTGTGCAATATCTGGTACCAACTTTCTGAGAATTTTGCAATATCTGGTACTGACTGTCTTAGAATTTTGCAATATCCTATATTGACTTTCTGAGAATTTTGCAATTTCTGGTACTGACTTTCTGAGAATTGTCAATATCTGGTACCGGCTTCCTGAAAATTTAGCAATTTGTGGTACCGGCTTTCTGAGAATTTTGCAATATCTGGTACCGGCTTTCTGAAAAGTTTGTAATATCTGGTACCGGCTTTCTGAGAATTTTGCAATATCTGGTACCGGCTTTCTGAGAATTTTGCAATATCTGGTACCAACTTTCTGAGAATTTTGCAATATCTGGTACTGATTTTCAGACACATTTTGCTCGTCTTTATGAATTAATAATAGAGTCGCGATAGCTCAGTGGTTAGTGAACTGGACTACAAAGGACAAGAGGTCGGGTTCAATCCTGATCGACAGCTTCCATGTTCACCCGGCCTAAAAAATGGGTACCTAATTTTTTTTCAGGGTGAGTAAAGCTGCACTGAGGTAATACAGACCACATTACCAAAAAATTCATGTGTCGTAGGTCTGTAAAATCTATGATCACTAACACCATATTCCCTATATGCCCTTTGCAATAACGAGGCTCTTTACTTACTTTGTTTATGAATGAGTTGAAATCAAAACGAATAGAATCAAAGTAACCATACGAGTATGTAATCCGTTCATCGCTCTTGCCACTAAATACGATATTAATTTTCTGCTCAACCTGACTATTATGGCACTTTGAAATGGGTGTAATCTAAGAAATGATTATAGCCTCGGAATATATCGGAGCTAAATTGTGAAATGTCAAAATCAATGTCTGCGGAAATTTTGAGATAGAACTCTCAAAGGTATGATAATAGACTATGAACATTTAAGAGTACACTGACGGGGGCCAGAGTGTAACGAATTGGTAAATGAATGAAGGAAATTATAGACCCAGTATTGACAGAAAAGTGGTATTAGGATACTAGGTTTCAATATTAACTGATGAAAGGAGAAATAACGAGGGATATTATAAATGTCTGGTGGTGGGTGTTATCTGGGTTACTGGACTTGATTACTATGGACGGATCTTTATATCAATTGCTTCATATAATGTAGAATCACACATAGTATATATATATATATATATATATATATATAAAACACGTCGGTGAACTAGATGTATGTTTTATTTACATTCCCAGATAGTCTCTTTAATGGATGTTTTTTGTATAAGAACCAATTTAGTATTTATCCTTTACTTGTTATTTCCTTCGTCTTTTGTCTTCAATATTTAGGGGAGAAAAAAATAGTTTGCAGGGTTTTGTTCATTGTTTTTACGTCCATGATGTTTTGTGTACTTCCACAACCAATTTTTTTAAAGATTGTATTACGTGTATGAAAGATGTAGGTCGGGTTTAATTATTATCGCCGCGTCACGTTGATAAACAGTTTGATCTGTTGTTTCTTTACATAGTTGGGTTTAGTTGACAGATCATCTTCATTGTCCAATGGGCAAACTCCATAGTGCTCAGATACCCTCCTCAGCATGTTCCTCAGTATGAAACATGCTCACCATACTGCAGTGAAAGCACTGAAGATGGATTCAATTCATATGCACGAACTCCGTAGCACCGGTGAAGATCTTGTCCCCAACCTCCTTAGCTGCCTCTTGCAGCATGTTTTGAAGGTGACAGTAACTCTTATTATTGTTATTTACAGTCAGAGCTCCGGTTGCCACACTGGCAATCAAAACTTCATTCTGTGATGTAAACACCTGCTGGAACTGGCATGCTTCTACTGGATTTTAAAAGTGGTGTTCCCTCAGGCTTTTGCTTGGCCAGGGTGAGTGTTCGCTCTTTGTGTCTTCGTTGATTTATTTATTTGGCTGTAATTGTCAATGTGATGTCCTACTGTTAAGTTCTGTGTTCATTGACTTACGATATTGACATCCTATGGAGTGACTGAGTGCATGTTAGTGCGCTCGTAAAAAAAAGTAAAGTACCCCCGTCACGCCAAGTGGCGTATAGGGAATATGGTGTTAGTGACCATAAATTTTACAGGCCTTCGGCACATGATTTTTGGGATAATGTGGTCGGTATTACGCCCATGCCGCTTTACTTTCCCAGAAAAAAATCCAGTACGCATTTAAGGCTAGGTAAACCCGGAAGCCGTCGGTTGGGATCTAACCCTACCCCTTGTCCTTTGTAGTCCAGTTCACTAACCACTGAGCTATCGCGGCTCCACCATATATATTGCGGCTTGAAACGTCAATTACTCATCGACGGAAATTTATATGTGTATCTTCGGAGACGAAGTTATCTGCCTGTGCGGCGAGTGACCCCTGTCCGCACGGCTGCCAGAGAAGAAAACGGATTAACACGCAAAATTAAATCCCTAGTCGCTTGGGACTCCGCAAAAGGTGAAAGCTGGCGAACGCAAAAAGAAAAAATAATAACAGAATGTTATACTTTCCTCTTTTTCCTTGTGATACATCGCAACAACAGCGGATGGATAAAATAAATAGAGATAAATAAATAGAATACGTCTTCGATAGAAAAAAGAGATTTTTATAATTTAGGCCTGTTTAGAAATAACTGTTTCAAAACCTCCATTAAATCAAGCAGTAAGAAGTAATAAACACTTTTCGGGCACATGCTGAGAAGAGGACAGTTGGAAAACTTTGGTTACAACTGGCAAAATAAAAGGAAAGAGAGATCGCGGGCGACAAAGAGAGAAAATACTGGATAGCTTGGTGTCATGGCATGGAAAACAGTCAACAACAGAACTGATACGATGCACTGTAGATAGAAGATTGTGGAGGGACATGATCACCTACGCTAACCGGTATTGCACATGATGATGATGGATACGCTTGTATTTGTTATACTTTGGGAAGTTATACTCTTACTGTACCTGGAAAAGGGAACTCCTGCTGTTTGCATTGAATTATTGGGAGACCACTATTCTGCTTTTCAACATAACCGTTATATACAAAGCAATCGTATCATTAGTACATCGAGGGTTATGTTAGGATCAGCATCCCTGCACTTTGGACACACCCATTGGTTTTTCGATCTACTTGAAAAGTACCTCCGACTTCCTGACGGAGCAACTGAGTTTAGTGCTCTGTGCACACTGTGAGCTGTCGTTTTTCATCCCAATCATTGTGTTTCGATACATAGATTCCTTAAGATGAATGATGATATCGTATGATGAAGGTCAATTCGGCTGTGTTCACTTTCGGTGCGGCTACGTCTTATGTCTTTTGGCGTGGGCTGTGGCTGCTGAGATGGGAACTGCAGCTGCCTTTCTTTGTTTGGATCCTTCAATGAGATGAGATATTAATTCGGATGATTCTACTGGCACGGGCAGTTAAGCAATTATGGATTTTAATTCGCTTGCAGTGATGCTGGGGTCTTCGATTAACTATAATTATATCCAAAGAGAACCGTGATCCACGTGACTGAACTCCGTAGCATGGCTTGGGATTCGTGCATCGTGTGTTACTGCTCAGACTTCAGTGCATGAAACCTAACTTAAAAATAACTACATCTACTGATTTGCACTGATAATGTTGATTGATGTCAAATCTGATGAATGTATGTACAACCAGTGACATTCGTGAATCATTTATATTCCACAAGAGAGTCATGATAGCTCAGTGGTTAGTGCAATAAACTATTAACAACGAAATTTGTATGTTCAGCCCAAATAAACGGGTTCCATGTTCACCCAGTCCTAAATGGGTACCATTTTATTCTGAGAAAGAAAGACAGTACTGGCGTATTGTTGAACACCTATCTTAACAAAATAATAAGTTGAAGTTCTATTTTTTAAAATGGGCACTAAAACTATATAGCCAATGTACCATCATGTTACGTAATGCAGCCATTTTATCTGTTTTAGTGTTTTCAGATCCCATCTCATATCATACAGGACTGTATAGCTCTCAACATCCTAAGAACAAAATATAGCCCACGGAGCCATTCCTGCCAAACAAGCTATGAGGAAGCTGGTGAAGGCCTTAGACACACCGTCTTCTACGTGACATTTGCCAATCCCAATGAATAGAAAAACCTAATGGGCGGAGAAGAAGAGGTAGGGCTTTTACTTTTCGTTAAGTGATTAAGAGCTGCCTAAGAACACTGTGATGGTGTATAGAGGAGTTGATGTCAATAGTGATCATAATATATGTGTTTAAACCATTTAAGTTGTTGTTGTTCTATATATTCTTGGCAGGGTTTTGTTACTACCATTTTCTTATGGTTTCAAGAAGAGAAAAATGGTAGGAACTAAACCCTGCCAAGAATATATAGAACAACAACAACTTAAATGGTTTGGCCACCTGGTCAGAATGAATCCTCACCAATCACCATCAAGGGCGTTCTTCTCGAGAATGCATGGAAAAAGACCAAGAGGAAAACCCAGAAGAAGATGGATAGATGCAGTGACAGGGACATGTAACAACAACAAAAAATCACTAATTCATACAGTTCGAGCAGCTCAAGAACGACAAATGATTTAACCACGACACCTTTTAGGTATCAGTGAAAAGTTAAAATAAGAAGAAAGAAAATGTATGTGTTGGGAAGATTAAACTTAAACAGAAAAGTCGCCACAATAAGCATGTCTTGAAGAATATAGAGGACATCATGTGCTACAGGTGATACCCGATCGTCATCAAGCTACTGTAAGCAAAATAAATATAAAACAAACTTTAAAGATAGGTACTTGGAATGTGAGAACACTCATGCAGAAGGGTAAACTAGAAAACATCATACAAGAAATGAAAAGAATGGGTTTACAATTACTGGGACTTTGCGAAATGAGATACACCGGATCAGGGGAGATGTATTCTGATAAACATAAAATAATATATTCTGGAGGTACTGAACACCAAAGAGGAGTAGGTATCATTTTGGATGCAGAAAGAGCAAGAGCAGTGAAAGGCTTTTACCCAATATCTGACAGAGTCCTTTTAGTGAAACTGAATGGAAAGCCAATAGACATAAATCTTAACAAGTTTATGCACCAACAGCAGATAGTCTAGAGGAAACAAATGGTAAATTTTACGAGTTAAATGAGGCACTTCATAAATACAAACCACATAAAATCACCATAGTTCTAGGGGATTTTAACGCAAAAGTAGGAAAGGAAAGAGTTGAGGAAGTAGTTGGTCACTATGGCTTAGGCAAGAGGAATGAAAGAGGTGAGAAACTTATTGACTGGGCAAGAACACACAACATGATGATAGGAAACACCTGGTACAAGCAACATCCAAGAAGTCTGTGGACATGGAAAAGCCTAGGTGACAACGCACGTAATCAAATTGATTATATAATGATAAGTAATAGATTTAGAAACAGTCTGGTGTGTGTGAAAACTAGACCAGGGGCAGATTGCAATAGTGATCATGTACCCGTTGTGGGAAAGCTTGGAGTAAAATTAAAAACAACAAAACGAGCATCAGTTAACATCAAGTTAAAATTAGATTTACTAAAATCAGACAAGAAGCTGCAATACAAATATACAATCACAATTCAGAGCCGGTACAATGCAATAGAGAAGATACAAAGCATTGATGAACAGTGGGAAATGCTAAAAGAATCAATGCAACAAACATCAAAAGAGTTCATACCACCAGTGAGGGCAAATTCAAGAAAGAAATGGATGACAGATGATATTTTGCAGCTAATGGATACAAGAAGAAGAAATAAAGAAAATAAAGATGAGTATAAGAGATTAAATAAAGAAATTGTAGTAAAATGCAATGAAGCAAAAGAAGCATGGCTAAAAGATAGATGCAAAGAGATTGAAATGCAACAAAAAGGAGATGCTAAAACTATATACAAACAATTTGAGGAATTAACAGAAAGAAAAATGCAATCAAAAAATGGATGTCTAAGATCAAAGGAAGGAGAACTGTTGATTGATCAAGAAAACATAAGGGAACGATGGACAGAATACATTAATGATCTTTATAATGATGAACAAACGGAAGTAAATATTAAGGATAATGGAGAAGGACCAGAAATACTTAGAGAAGAAGTGGAGGACGCCTTGCGCAATATGAAAGCAGACAAAGCTCCTGGACCAGATAATATAACTAAAGAAGAGATTGAAGCCATGGGTGATTTTGGAATAGAAATAATAACAGAAGTATTGAATTATATCTACAACAGCGGATATATACCAGACGACATGCTCAAAACAATATTCATAGCCCTACCAAAGAAATCGGGTGCGATTGAATGCGATGATCATCGCACAATAAGCCTTATGAGTCATATGACTAAGATATTACTAAGAATCATCATACGAAGAGTGCGAAACAAAAGCAGTCCAGAAATTAGCGATGAACAGTGTGGTTTTGTTAGAGATAAGGGAATAATATAATATAAATAAGATAAGGGAATAATATAAAGCCATAATATAAATAATCTAAGGTATGCTGATAATACAGTCTTAATCGCTAAGAGTGAAAATGAGTTACAAGAAATGTTGGATATTATAGTGAAAGAAAGCAAAAATAAAGGACTCAGCCTTAATCGCAAAAAGACAGAGGCAATGGTAACAACAAAGAAAAAGACATCACCACAGTGCAAAATAAAGACAAGTAGAACAATATTAAAACAGGTAAATGAATTTAAATATTTGGGAACTTTGTCTCAGACGGCAGATGTACAAAAGAGGTGAGATGCAGAATGGCTCATGCAAAAGCAGCTTTCCAGAAAATGAAGAAGATACTATGCAACCAATTTTTGAAAATAGAAACAAGAAAAAGAGTTCTTAAATATTATGTAGAGCCAGTCTTAACTTATGGATGGGAATCATGGACAATAGGACGACAGACAAAAAAATCACTGGAGCCTGTACAAATGTGGTTTTACAGAAGAATATTGAGAATACCATGACAGATAAGAAGAGTAATGAAAATGTTCTGAAAGAGAGCTGAAAGCAAAAAGAGAGCTAATTTCCAATATTAGGAAGAAACAATCATCATTTTTTGGTCATGTAATGAGAAGAGAAGAAGTGGAATATATTGTAAAACATGGAAAAATTGAGGGACGAAGAGATAGAGGGAAAAAAAGAGAGAATATACCAGACAGCTTAAGAGAATGGCTTGGCAGAAGGTCAACAACAGAAATGATAAAGAACTGTCGAGATCGAAAGTTGTGGAGAGACATGATGACCTACGCCAGTTGGCCCGGTACTTGATGATGATGATGGCCGGTATCACACCAGACCGGCTTACTTTCCTAGAAAAAAATATAGTGCTCTTTTTAGACTGGGTGAACCGTAGGAACCGTCGATCGGTGTATCATATTTCAATAACAACCGAATTACCTGGCTCTCTAATAATATATAGAAATAAAAAAAAACAGAGAACATTTGGAACAGATTATGTTGAAACTTAAACAACATAAAATATAGACGAATTAATATATATATACTATAAATATTCACTGAAGTAAAATAATGGGGACCGGTATAATTTACTTACTTTGGTTTCGAAAACAGAGTTGGCGATTTGATGAAATTTGTTAAAATCTGCGTCCAGCCAGTAAATGTTGACAGGACAGGGCAGATAGTGTACTGGTGTCGACGGCGAAGTGAAGATGATCACAAAGGATTTGGCTTTCACTTTTTCATTTAACCTCGGGTGTACAAATCCTGGGAAGTATCCAATCACCTGCGAGCTTGGTTTTTTCGCGACTTCTGATTGGTTGTTTTGTGGCTGCCATGAGAAGCGGTGGGGAGCTGCGAAAGCTCAGTGGTTAGTGAACTGGACTACAAAGGACAAGGGGTAGGGTTCGATCCCAACCGACGGCTTCCGGGTTCACCCAGCCTTTAATGGGTACCGGATTTTTTTCTGGGGAAGTGAAGCAGCACGGGCGTAATACCGACCACATTACCCCAAAAATCATGTGCCGAAGGCCTGTAAAATTTATGGTCACTAACACCATATTCCCTATAAGCCTCTTGGCGTGACGGGGGTACTTTACTTTTTTTTGTATGAGAAGCGGTGAGTTTTAACAGGAAATTTGCAATACCAATATTCCACAATTCGTTTCTTTATTCAGAAGATTCGAGAAATGTAAGTAAAGATTTCATAATAAAAACGTGGAATATATACGTATATATATATATATATATATATATATATATATATGTTTATTTAAGACGGAGAGAACTGTTGAACATAAAGTAATTAATGAAAACATATCGTGCAGCAATTTCACCAACATCAAGAACGTCACATGCTGATTTAAACTGTAAACACAACTTTCTGTTTCAACATCAACAGATATTCATCGCTTCTGTTGTTGACTTCTTATCTTACCATTCTCTAAATATGGCCGATATATTTTCGATCTCTTTATTCCTCCCTCTTTTATGTGCACTTGTCACATTATCGGTCATCTATTCCATTTACATCTATTCTATGTGCATCCTTCTAAGGTTGATGATACGCTCTCTTTATTGTTTTTGATTCTTTCAGACAAATCTCGTTACTCTATCTTTGATTACAAGATATTTTATTACAAAATTGCTACTCTATCTTTGATTACAAGATATTTTATTACAAAATTGTTACTCTATCTTTGATTACAAGATATTTTATTACAAAATTATTACTCTATCTTTGATTACAAGATATTTTATTACAAGATTATTCTATAAATCTTAATATTCAATTTGTCTTAAAGTCCAGGTATTTTCTTCTCGGTTGTCATGCGTAGGCTGGCTAAGCCACGTGCACCGTATGAAAGATGGCCGTAAGTCAACAGATATACTCTATAGACATCTAGCAGATGGTAAAAGTACTAGGGGGCGCACAAAACGTTGATTTGTTTGACGTGTGTAAACGTGACAAGAGGACTAAACATAAAATCTGCAATCTGAGAAAAAAATAGCTGCAGACAATAATCTTTGGAAACACACTCAGAGCTCCAACTCAAACAATAGAAAAAGAAAATACTCGCCGAAACAAAAGAAAAGATAACATTTCTAGGAGCGTTGCGAAATTCATAGTCAACTATGACTGACGGTGGCTTCTACTATGTCCTGCTGTCCAAGATTCACTTCCTTATATATGGAATGGTTTACATAACGTTGATAACTGTGTTTTCTTAAATACATACCCGGTTGCATAATATCTAGTCAACCTTTTGATACAGTGTCGATGTCAAGGCTATTCTACACAACTTTCCTGCTGAAAATAGTATCTTCAACATCATGACAAAGTACACTGTTGGCTGGCATAGGAGATCATGTATCTTCACAACTTTCTATCTCCACATCTGTTTATCAAATCGGTTGTTAATTTCTTACACATACTCTCTGCATATACTAACTGCATTGAAACTGTTTCTCTCTGTTTTCCTCTATTTCTTCTTTATTCGTCACCTTTATCATTACTTTCGTTTACAATAAGGCCAATCGCTTTCTGTAACTTATTTCAATTTTTGGATTGCGTCATCAGCAGCCCTCCCGTTGCATTACTCGTAGTAAATAAGTGTTAGGTAATGTAATAGTAGTAGTAGATATCGTGTTACTGGTAGCAGTAGTGATCTCTCTCTCTCTCTCTCTCTCTCTCTCTGCGATCATGACTCAATCAGAGTAGGATTCCAGACTCTCACATGAAGTCAGCTGTCAGGTTAAGTGTGTTGTTCGCCTCCACAGACAGAACATCACAATTAGAGTCTGTCAGATCCACTCTGATTGAACACTCGTTAAAAAGTTGCACTGTTTCTGCGCCAGTGGCCCAGTGCATCCGATTTCAGCCAGCATTTTATTCAGGTTTGCATTCCTTAGCCTTTGATTATCCCCAATCTTCCTGCAAGGCAGCAGATGATTTTCTCTGTAGGGGGATTCTGCCCTAAGATGGTCGGCCCTCCCAGCTTTACGAGCACCATCTGCCCGAGTCACTAGAGGTGACTAACACAGACATGCACACACAAAGATATGATATGTGACCAACACAGACATGCACACAGCGATACGAGGCTTGACTAACACTGACACACATAAAGATATATGACATTAGTAGCAGTATTAGCGGCAGCAGTTGTAATACCGTCCTGGCGAACCAACAAAAAACAGAGAATAAAACCAAAATGTGGTTTGAGGAAAAGAGTTGGAGTAACACCACTGCTGAAGTAAATTAGGAAATATCAAAGTCAATGGTTGCGTCATGTAACAATATCGTCAGAAAACATCATATCTCGGAGAGTCTTTACACCCATCAAATAACGGAACGAGGGGCATAGGAATACCTTAAATCTAGATGAGGACTGAATCAAGAAAATGCAGGTATTGTGAGCAGCACCTTGTTGGAGACACACTACAGAAATCCTACGAATCAATTATTTACGTGGACGCCGAAAAGCAACAAACGCAGAGGAAAGTAAAGCAAGACTTTCATTCGATCAGTTACCTCAGTATCATTTATACAGATTGGGAGCCGTGATAGCTCAGTGGTTAGTGAACTGGATTACAAAGGCCAAGAGATAGGGTTCGATCCCAACCGACGGCTTCTGGGTTCACTCAGCCTTTAAATGGGTACCGGCATTTTTTTTCTGGGAAAGTAAAGCGGCATGGGCGTACTACCGACCACATTACCCCAAAAATCATGTGCTGAAAGTCTGTAAAATGTATGGCAACATACGCCACTTGGCGTGACTGGGGACTTGACTTTACTTTTTAAAATTGTAATTAAACTTTTTTTTAAACAGAAATAAGATATTTGAGAAAATCGCATTGAGTGACCATGAGACGGAATTAGAAATTAGATCATATGGGATTAAGAGTGGGGCGCTGAGCTAATCCTAAGCTATATCCTGAAACAACAGTTAAACTGGTTTGCCCATCTATAAAGTGTACCATGCTATTCCTTACATTTAAAAACATATATTCAAAGAGAAGGAGGGAGAAGAGAGCAAGACACGGACCCAGAGTACGATGGAGCTGCAACATCAAAGAAATGTTACAACATCAAAGAAACGTTACAACATCAAAGAAACGTTACAACATCAAAGAAACGTTACAACATCAAAGAAACGTTACAACATCAAAGAAACGTTACAACATCAAAGAAACGTTACGACATCAAAGAAACGTTACAACATCAAAGAAACGTTACAACATCAAAGAAACGTTGCAACATCAACTCGAAATGGTTCAAGCTATCAGAAGGACAAGAACCAAAACTTTAAATCTCTCTCGACGCTCGAAAAAGTGCATGCGGAAACGCAGATAGATAGACAGATATAGATAGATAGATAGATAGATAGATAGATAGATAGATAGATAGATAGATAGATAGATAGATAGATAGATTAGATAGATAGATAGATAGATAGATAGATAGATAGATAGATAGATAGATAGATAGATAGATAGATAGATAGATAGATAGATAGATAGATAGATAGATAGATAGATAGATAGATAGATAGATAGATAGATAGATAGATAGATAGATAGATAGATAGATGGATGGATGGATGGATGGATGGATGGATGGATGGATGGATGGATGGATGGATGGATGGATAGATAGATAGATAGATATATAGATAGATAGATAGATAGATAGATAGATAGATAGATAGATAGATAGATAGATAGATAGATAGATAGATAGATAGATAGATAGATAGATAGATAGATAGATAGATAGATAGATAGATAGATAGATAGATAGATAGATAGATAGATAGATAGATAGATAGATAGATAGATAGATAGATAGATAGATAGATAGATAGATAGATAGATAGATAGATAGATGGATGGATGGATGGATGGATGGATGGATGGATGGATGGATGGATGGATGGATGGATGGATGGATGGATGGATGGATGGATGGATGGATGGATGGATAGATGGATGGATGATAGATAGATAGATAGATAGATAGATAGATAGATAGATAGATAGATAGATAGATAGATAGATAGATAGATAGATAGATAGATAGATAGATAGATAGATAGATAGATAGATAGATAGATAGATAGAGATACGGAATTATAATCTAAATTGAAAAGAAAAAAAATATACAAAAAGTGTCGCAGGTGAATCTTGACAACCCCCTAATGTTAGCCACTTGTAACTATGTCTTCTAACCACCCTTGTGTGTTGGCTTCCGTGACAATGTCGTTCACTAGACGAGGAGCTCAAAAGACAATCGAGGGTGAGATGTTTTACAAGGGAATGAGCCTGATTGATGTTTCAGACAAAGCTGATAATTTCCGTCAATCTTTGTTCTTCCTGCTTGCAATGAAGTCACGCAAGGTGTTAATGAATGAACAAAAAAAGGGTTCTTGGTTTTCAAAAGATGAAACACTTTTCACTTCTTTATTTGTTTCTACTGCTTGAGCATGCAGACGTTGCAGGAAAAGTGTATTGCTAGTTCAGTATAATTTTATGACGTCTCCTAGTTGTAGGTTAGCTATCCTAGGGTCCCCTGCCATGTCATAATGATATCAGTCCACAGACTTGTGTCAGTGTCTGCCTCAATCTCCTTATATTTCGGTTTGCAAGATGACTTTCATTGATTATATCTATTTTCGTGGTCCGCAGTTTTCCTCTATCTTGTGCGAACTGTGTTAACATGTTCTTTTTTCAATTTTAGCCGTTTCAGATTTTTATTATTCCTTTTATTACCATTTTTCTATAAATCCACATTTAAGAGCTTCATATTTCTTCTCTGTTTTTTTTTTAAATTTAATATCTATGTCTTTGTGGCATACAAGTATGTAGAGCAGATATGGCATTCTATTATTCTCAGTTTTAGTTGAATGCAAGTATATATACAATTTGATGTGAGTATACAGTCTTTTATACTTTCCTATTTCACTCTAGCATTTAACATCACTCATCATGTGAAATGGTTAAGGTATTTATCTTTTTGTAACTCCGACTAGTTATGTATCTTGCTTGTTCTAATGTTGTTCTATTATAATATCATTAGTAACTCTCTAAATCCCTATATCCATTTTTTTATTGCCTGGGTCGCCCATTTGTTCTGTATCATCATCATTGAGTGCCGGCTCCGCATCGAAGGTTGGCAACCATTGAGCGTATTTATTCAATTTATTGTCATGAAGGTGCATGTTGGGACAGGTTCAGCTGTCCATATTTTGATGTTATCGGTTTATTTTAGTGTTGGTCTGCCTTTGCCCCATCTACTTTGTACTTTCCCTTCCAAGATGACTTTTAGAATACGGTATTGTGCCTCCGTGCATGCCCTAACATGTTCACATGCCTTTTCCGAATTGTGTTAAGTAGTTGTTTTATTTTTCATTTCCAGCTACTTATACTGAGGTTTTATTATAATGAGGTCAGGCTTTCATTTTATATTCTGGGGGACTGGTTGGTCTCGAGGCAAAACGTCGGCCTCGAGACAGAGAGGTTATGGGTTCAAATCCCGGCTACACCGGTTGGGATTTTTATTTATGATTTCTCTCAGCGGCAACCAACCCTGTTCTCAGCAGTGACGCCCGGCCTGCAACGTCAATTACTCATCGACGGAAAAAAATATGAGAACCTCTAAAGTCGGAGTTATCTGCCTGTGTGGCGAGGGACCCCTATGCACTCGGCTGCGATGGAAAAATTTATTAGAATGCAAAATTCAGTTCCTAGTCTCTAAGGACTTCGTCAGAGTTAGAAGCAGGTGAACGAAAAAAATAGTAATTCTACATTTACGTTAAAAAGCATTTGACCTTTGTGCATCAAGACAAGCCTCGTCTTGGAAGGCTCTTTCCCTAAGGTGACCAGAAGTCCCGATTTTTTACTGTTTTTTAAACCTTTGTCCCGGATTTGTTACTGTCCCGAATTTGTTCCGGTTTTTTAGCTTTTTTGCCGAATTGGTTAAAATACATTAGAGAAACAAACGTTTACCAATTTTACCACTATGATACACGTCTCTTCGACTTACAAATATACATTATTCCGTTGCTGTGTAGAAACTGCTTAAAAGGTTGAACTGGCTGTTCATTTGGCGAAACAGTAACAGTAAAATTCGCTCCAAGTTTTAAATCTTGTATACTGAAATTGAAACTCAACAATTAGCATCTTTGTGGCCACGACATTTCATATTCTTGTATATTCATTGAGTTACTTTCCTTTACCCACGAACTAATTCTTTTTATTGTGTTGTATAGTAATAGATGTTGTTCATCCGTAGGATTTTATTTACACTGTGTGACTATAAGCTACCCTTTAAATTTGTTCAAATATTCTGTATCACGTGACTTTGATAAAACACTGAATGTGTAATAGGGAAAATGAGAGGAAGATGGAGATGGAGAAGTGAGGAGATTCATCTTCAAAAAAGAATGCTGTTTGGAACCTCTAATTTATTGATACATTATTAACCTGAACTGCGTAAAAAGAAAACACTTGAAGATAAAACATCTCCTCAACTAAATACAATCTTATCACATTTACAATGGGCTAATTGTGGTAGAAATTTTTAGGAAATCTAAAAAAAATTTCTTAAAAAAATGTTCAATACACTTTATTTATTTTTTTTTAATGTTTTTGTTCAATTAATTTTGTATTTATATTTTTTATAAAATATTTTTTTCAATTAATTATTTATTTATATTATATTTTAAAAATATTTTTTAATTAATTTTTTTATTTATATATATATTTTATTAAACATTATTTTTTATTTTTTTTTCACATTAAAAAAATATTTATTTATTGTTTTTTTTAATATTTTTAAATTATTTTTTTTTTTTATATATTTTTTTATTTTTTAAATTATTTTTTTTATTTTTAAAATTATTTTTAAAAAATTGCTTGCTTGCGTTCGCTCGATGACTAAAGTATTCTAGAGCATTCGTAGACTGTAGAATTCCTCTTCGTCATCCGTCCTTAAATGGACGTGTGTTTTTATTATTTTATTTCTTTCTTTGTCCTCCCACTTATAGAGCAACTATTTTTTTTGTAGTTAAAAATCCGATTCTCCAGAAAAAGTAGATCATTTAAAATAGGATCACATCCGATCTCCAAGAACCCCTGTACACCGTTATGTTCTGGGAGACTATACTCGACCCTGACGAGAGGATCTTGTAGATGATGACCATCTATTCCTGCAGCAAGGGGTTCCTCAGAACATCAGGAATAAAGCGGAAGGTCTCGTTCACTCGGTCTTTTAGCTCCTTCTGCCCAAGGACTCGTGTTTGGCCAGCACCGGCAACCGACAGTCTTCCATCAACTGCTACATCACAATCTCTGTAAAGGGAATGAGATAACAATTAATCCAACATTGGCGAACCAGCCTTCAGTGTTATTTTGGTCGCTGTACAGTTTGGAGATAACAATGACAGATTTTGTAGGAGATTATCATCATCATCATCATCATGTGCCATACCGGTTGGCGTAGGTGATCATGTCTTTCCACAATCTTCTATCTACAATGCATCGTATCAGTTCTGTTGTTGACTGTTTTCCAAGCCATGACACTAAGCTATCCAGTATTTTCTCTCTTTGTCGTCCGCGATCTCTCTTTCTTTTATTTTGCCAGTTGTAACCAAGTATTCCAACTTTCCTCTTCTCATGATGTGCCCGAAAAATGTTGATTGCTTCTATCTTATGTTTTTTAAGAGCTCCCTTTTTGTGTTGGCCTCTTTGAGAACTTTCTCATTTGTCTTTTTAGCTGTCCAGGGAACTTTCAACATTCTTCTGAGAAATCCCACCTCTGTGGCCACTAATTTTCTTTTCATTTGTTTTTGCCTACTGTCCATGATTCGCTTCCTTAGGTCAGAATTTATTCTATATAGCACCGATGAGCTCTCTTTCTCATTTTTATTGACATAGATTTGTTGCATAAGATATTTTTCATTTTCTGAAATGTTATTTTGGCCTGAGCTATTCTGCTTTTTATTTATGTGGTCCATCTTGTATCTGAAGTTATTATTGTGCCCAAGTATTTGAAACTTTGCTCTTGTTTCAAATTTGTCTCGTTTACTTCTGTTTTCTTACTATTCAGACTGAGACCTTTCTTGTTGCTTTCTTTTACTATTATGTCTATCATTTCTTGTAGTTCATTCTCTGTCTCTGCTATTAAGACTGTGTCATCCGCATATCGCAAATTATTTATGTTGTGACCGTTGACTTCAATTCCTTCTTTGTCTACTATTGATCTCATAATATATTCGCTGTAAAGTAAAAACAAATCCGGTGACAGAACATAGCCTTGTCTAACTCCTTGTTTTATATATTGGAATTGTCCTGTTTGGTTGTTAATTCGTATAGCTGCTGTTTGTTGCCAGTACATGTTTTTGTTATGATTCGCAGATCCTTGCTATCAATGTTTAATTTCTCCAGCATATTGATTATTTCCACATGCTTTACTTTGTCAAATGCTTTCGTGTAGTCTATAAAGCACATATATAGATCTTTCTTTACCTCTATAGATCTTTATATCAATGTTCTTAAGATGTATATTGCATTATTGCTGCCCTTTCCTTCAACAAATCCACATTGTTCCTCACTTATTTCTGGTTTTATTTTGTTCCTTAAACGTCTCATGATTATTCTTAGTAATATTTTAGTCATATGGCTCTTGAGACTAATAGTGCGATGGTCTTCACAATCAGTGGCTCCTGACTTCTTCGGTATAGCTACAAAGATAGATTTTAGTAGATCTTCGGGCATGTGTCCAGTGTTATATATGTCATTGAGTAATTTTGTTATGACTTGTACTCCCAGCTCCTCTAATGCATTTATCTCTTCGACTGTTATATTGTCAGGACCTGGAGCTTTGTCTCTTTTCGTGTGTTGAATTGCGTCCTCCACTTCACTCTGTATTATTGGCGGTCCTGTGTCTTCATATGAATTGTGTAATTCTGGTCTTTCATCATCATAGATTTTACTGATATATTCTGTCCATATTTCGATTGTCTTCTCCTGTCCCATTATTATATTTCCTTCCTTTGATTTCACACATCCTGAAACTTTTACTTCTTTTCTTCCTGTTAATTCATTTAACTGATTGTGCATACATTTTAAGTCTTTCTTTTGTTGTTTTTCCATTTCTTCACATTTCCGTTTTAACCATCCTTCCTTTGCTTCACTGCACTTGTTTTGGATCTCTTTGTGCAATATTTTGTATGTCCGTTCTTTTTTCTTATGTTTTCATCTTTCGTCCATTAGTTGTAATATTTCTTCTGTCGTCTATTTCTTTTTGTTGATTCTTTTAGACACTGGTATTACTTCTTTTGATGTTTGTTGAATCGATTGTTTGAGCATTTCCCGCTGCTCCTGGATGTCCTGTATTTTCTCAATAGCATTATATATATTTTGTACTATAGTGCTGTACTTATCACTCATCTGTTTATCTACTCTTAGCATGTCTAGTTCTAATTTTGTATTTTTTTGTGATTTCTGTACCATCCGCAGTTTTATTCTTATCTTTCCAACTACTGGTACATGGTCACTATTGCAATCTGCTCCTGGCCTTGTCTTAACCGATGTTAGCCCATTTCTGAATCTTCTCTGTACCAGTATAAAATCAATTTGATTATGTACCTTTTTGTCTGGGCTTTGCCATGTCCATAGTCGCCTAGGGTGATGTTTGAACCAGGTGTTACCTATAATCATTTCATGTGTCTTTGCCAAATCTATCAATCTATCCCCTCTGTTATTCGTCTCTCCAAGGCCATGCCCCCCATTCACATTTTGCACTTTAGCTGTTCCTACCTTTGCATTGAAATCCCCTAATACAACAGTTATTTCTTGGGATTTACACTGCTCCATGGCCGCCTCTAGCTCCTCATAAAAAGTGTCAATGTCTTCTTCTTCACTATTTCAAAATTATTGTTGGTGCATAAACTTGAATTATGTTGACATCCATTGGTATGCCTCTCAATTTTACTAGCAGTATTCTGTCTGATACTGGCCAAAATCCTTTCACTGTTTTGCTTCTTTCTCTATCTAACATGATGCCTACTCCTCTTTCGTGTGTGGTTCCCCCAGAGTAAATTACATTTCCACTGTGGCGTTGTAATAATCCTGCTCCTTTCCATCTAATTTTACGTAGTCCCAAGATGTTTTCAATTTCATACTTTTCATTTCTTGACTGATGTTTTCTAGTTTACCAACCTGAAATGTTGATCTAATGTGTTCCAAGTTCCTATTGCTAGTGTCTCTTTATTTTTGATCTTGCATACAGTTGCTTGATGATGATCAGGTGTCACGGTAGCATATGACGCTCCCTACCGGACGAGGTGGTTGTGAAGTCCCCATTAACGTCGTTAGCTGTAAATATAAGATTGTGATTTGTCATGATGAGTCCAGGTAATTTAAGAAGGTAGTTTGCCATTCCTTTCCTTCTTGGCAGTGACAGTACTAGTCGGAGATCGCAGCCATTGTCTCTATACATGAGATCCTCTGCTTGCCATCGCGGTGTGAGGACCATAACCGGCACTAATTGTCGGCTGCTCCACCAACACCATCCACCACCTGCTCCAATGGCTTCGCATAACCCTGATAGGGGGGCTAAACGGGAGCTCCACCTTGCCCAGGGGTGTCCCGAAGACTAGCGGAGGAAAGGAGACGTCTTATTCCTCCTTTGGTAGGGCAAAACTCTACCCCGCTAACCAAAGGTGATCATTTGTTCTAAATTCTACGTTGACGGCCTGAATGATAGCTAGGCCTGCTCCCTGTAGAGTACCTTCCATGATTCATGCGGCCTGCCACTGGAGAAACATCAACGATAATGTACTAGCAGCGCGGACTATCAAGAAAGCAACACAATCTTAGTAACTTCATTTGTGACGCACTAAAAAAATCCTGGACCCGCATTATTTCGGTTTTATGTCAGGAAAACCCGAAGTTTCCGGAATCGTTGAACTCCAGCAATCTAGGACACAGATTGGTCTGTTACTGGGCACGTACAGAAGTCATAGAATTTCACGATTCATTTTGGATGTACAGCTGTGAAAGAAGATGTGATGCATTCATGGCTCATGTTGGAGGCAGAATTATGCACCACACTGGAGCTGAAAGCTACAAGAAGACTATAATTTCCCGCAATTTCACAAAAATGCCTCCAACTACAAGGAAATCAAGAATTTTCCTTTGCTTTTTAGATACTTTGATCACAACAAGGGGCTGAAAGTTAAAATATTAAAATTGAAGACATTGCTAGGAGAAACATCTGATATTATTAGTAGTTTTATTAATGACTGTCTAACGGAAAAAAAGATTTAGAAAGGAAAGTTGTTGCATTATGTGCAAATAGCACAAATTCTAATTTTGAGGTCCCTGAAAGGAAAGGAAAGAACAATGTTTTCATAAAGCTGAAAGAAAACCTTGGACATGGTTTGATAGGTGTTGGTTGTGCATGTCATATTTTCCACTACACTGTTCGAGGAGGTGCAGATGTATTACCTATTGATGTTGAGATGATTATTGCTAAAATGTATGTGCACTTCAAATCATACACAGTTAGAGTTGAAAGTCTTAAGGAGTTTTGCCAGTTTATGGACACAGACTTGCAGATGATTTTAGGTTATGTGGCTTGCACTGCTGCCTGCTGTTGGAAGGGTTCTTCACATGTTCCTGTCTTTAAAATCATATTTTCAGTCTCAAGACAGATGCCCAGTCTTTATACAGAAATTCGTTGAAAACCCCCTGTCTGAAGCATGGCTTATTTTTGTTTATAGTCAAGCATGTTCTTTCCTCAAAGCAGTGCAGATAGTAGAGGGACAGGTTGCCACATTTTGTTTAAGTAATTGACAACATCAATGGGTTGAGAACTTTCTTTGAGTAGAAACTGGAATGTGGTTTCTAAGCTATCAAGAGTTAAGCTAATTCTTGACAAGCTGGAAATGGAAGGAATTCCACAGGATGATGTGAACAAGTTTAAAGCCAGTGTTTCTTTATTCAATGAAACCGCTTTTAGTTATTTGAAGAAATAGGCTGCAAATAATTTTCAAAACCTTGAGGCCTACAGCTGGGTAATGTTGAACAGAACACCAACTTGGAAAGATATTCAGAAAACTTCATCATTAGTGAGTCAAACAGTACCTTTAGTCGACTTTCCAGAAAATAAAATGTATGTCGAATATGTTTACATGAAGCAGTTTGTTACTTCTCAGAAAATTAATGAGTGGAGTCTTAATAAAACATGACCAGGGCAGCGTTGGGTTGAACTAGCTTCCCACTTCAGAATCAGACATGTGCCAATTTCACATATTCTGAAGCTGGCAGGAGTTCTTTTTGTGTCTACCGGGAACAAATGCTGCAACAGAACGAGTGTTTTCTCTGATGAACAGTTTGTGGACAAATGCTGCAACAGAACGAGTGTTTTCTCTGATGAACAGTTTGTGGACAAATGCTGCAACAGAACGAGTGTTTTCTCTGATGAACAGTTTGTGGACAAATGCTGCAACAGAACGAGTGTTTTCTCTGATGAACAGTTTGTGGACAAATGCTGCAACAGAACGAGTGTTTTCTCTGATGAACAGTTTGTGAACAAATGCTGCAACAGAACGAGTGTTTTCTCTGATGAACAGTTTGTGGACAAATGCTGCAACAGAACGAGTGTTTTCTCTGATGAACAGTTTGTGACAAATGCTGCAACAGAACGAGTGTTTTCTCTGATGAACAGTTTGTGGACAAATGCTGCAACAGAACGAGTGTTTTCTCTGATGAACAGTTTGTGGACAAATGCTGCAACAGAACGAGTGTTTTCTCTGATGAACAGTTTGTGGACAAATGCTGCAACGGAACGAGTGTTTTCTCTGGTGAACAGTTTGTGAACAAATGCTGCAACAGAACGAGTGTTTTCTCTGATGAACAGTTTGTGAACAAATGCTGCAACAGAACGAGTGTTTTCTCTGATGAACAGTTTGTGGACAAATGCTGCAACAGAACGAGTGTTTTCTCTGATGAACAGTTTGTGGACAAATGCTGCAACAGAACGAGTGTTTTCTCTGATGAACAGTTTGTGGACAAATGCTGCAACAGAACGAGTGTTTTCTCTGATGAACAGTTTGTGGACAAATGCTGCAACAGAACGAGTGTTTTCTCTGATGAACAGTTTGTGGACAAATGCTGCAACAGAACGAGTGTTTTCTCTGATGAACAGTTTGTGGACAAATGCTGCAACAGAACGAGTGTTTTCTCTGATGAACAGTTTGTGGACAAATGCTGCAACGGAACGAGTGTTTTCTCTGATGAACAGTTTGTGGACAAATGCTGCAACAGAACGAGTGTTTTCTCTGATGAACAGTTTGTGAACAAATGCTGCAACAGAACGAGTGTTTTCTCTGATGAACAGTTTGTGAACAAATGCTGCAACAGAACGAGTGTTTTCTCTGATGAACAGTTTGTGAACAAATGCTGCAACAGAACGAGTGTTTTCTCTGATGAACAGTTTGTGGACAAATGCTGCAACAGAACGAGTGTTTTCTCTGATGAACAGTTTGTGGACAAATGCTGCAACAGAACGAGTGTTTTCTCTGATGAACAGTTTGTGGACAAATGCTGCAACAGAACGAGTGTTTTCTCTGATGAACAGTTTGTGGACAAATGCTGCAACAGAACGAGTGTTTTCTCTGATGAACAGTTTGTGGACAAATGCTGCAACAGAACGAGTGTTTTCTCTGATGAACAGTTTGTGGACAAATGCTGCAACGGAACGAGTGTTTTCTCTGATGAACAGTTTGTGGATAAATGCTGCAACGGAACGAGTGTTTTCTCTGATGAACAGCTTGTGGACAAATGCTGCAACAGAACGAGTGTTTTCTCTGATGAACAGTTTGTGGACAAATGCTGCAACGGAACGAGTGTTTTCTCTGATGAACAGTTTGTGGACAAATGCTGCAACGGAACGAGTGTTTTCTCTGATGAACAGTTTGTGGACAAATGCTGCAACAGAACGAGTGTTTTCTCTGATGAACAGTTTGTGGACAAATGCTGCAACGGAACGAGTGTTTTCTCTGATGAACAGTTTGTGGACAAATGCTGCAACGGAACGAGTGTTTTCTCTGATGAACAGTTTGTGGACAAATGCTGCAACAGAACGAGTGTTTTCTCTGATGAACAGTTTGTGAACAAATGCTGCAACAGAACGAGTGTTTTCTCTGATGAACAGCTTGTGGACAAATGCTGCAACAGAACGAGTGTTTTCTCTGATGAACAGTTTGTGGACAAATGCTGCAACAGAACGAGTGTTTTCTCTGATGAACAGTTTGTGAACAAATGCTGCAACAGAACGAGTGTTTTCTCTGATGAACAGCTTGTGGACAAATGCTGCAACAGAACGAGTGTTTTCTCTGATGAACAGTTTGTGGACAAATGCTGCAACAGAACGAGTGTTTTCTCTGATGAACAGTTTGTGAACAAATGCTGCAACAGAACGAGTGTTTTCTCTGATGAACAGTTTGTGGACAAATGCTGCAACAGAACGAGTGTTTTCTCTGATGAACAGTTTGTGGACAAATGCTGCAACAGAACGAGTGTTTTCTCTGATGAACAGTTTGTGGACAAATGCTGCAACAGAACGAGTGTTTTCACTGATGAACAGTTTGTGGACAAATGCTGCAACAGAACGAGTGTTTTCACTGATGAACAGTTTGTGGACAAATGCTGCAACAGAACGAGTGTTTTCTCTGATGAACAGTTTGTGGACAAATGCTGCAACAGAACGAGTGTTTTCTCTGATGAACAGTTTGTGGACAAATGCTGCAACAGAACGAGTGTTTTCACTGATGAACAGTTTGTGGACAAATGCTGCAACAGAACGAGTGTTTTCACTGATGAACAGTTTGTGGACAAATGCTGCAACAGAACGAGTGTTTTCTCTGATGAACAGTTTGTGGACAAATGCTGCAACAGAACGAGTGTTTTCTCTGATGAACAGTTTGTGGACAAATGCTGCAACAGAACGAGTGTTTTCACTGATGAACAGTTTGTGGACAAATGCTGCAACAGAACGAGTGTTTTCACTGATGAACAGTTTGTGGACAAATGCTGCAACAGAACGAGTGTTTTCACTGATGAACAGTTTGTGGACAAATGCTGCAACAGAACGAGTGTTTTCACTGATGAACAGTTTGTGGACAAATGCTGCAACAGAACGAGTGTTTTCTCTGATGAACAGCTTGTGGACAAATGCTGCAACAGAACGAGTGTTTTCTCTGATGAACAGCTTGTGGACAAATGCTGCAACAGAACGAGTGTTTTCACTGATGAACAGCTTGTGGACAAATGCTGCAACAGAACGAGTGTTTTCTCTGATGAACAGCTTGTGGACAAATGCTGCAACAGAACGAGTGTTTTCTCTGATGAACAGCTTGTGGACAAATGCTGCAACAGAACGAGTGTTTTCACTGATGAACAGTTTGTGGACAAATGATAAAACACATCTAAGTGTGGACTCAGGCCATGTTGATCACCAAAGTGAACAATGAGCAAATATGTGTTGATTTTTTTAAGATGCTCCAAACAAAGAAAGATCTTTAAAAATAAAGTCCACTCATCAGAAAAGTACAACAACTCTGCTTCACCTTCCATTTAAGTGAGTATCACTCATGTTTTGTTTTTTTATATCTTCTGATAACGTTTTGTAAGCCTATATTGTTTTGTGTTCTAATTAGTTGAAAAATATATGCATTATTAACTTGAAACATACGTAAGAAGTTTCATTTTATTGATGGAAAATTTAAGTCAAATTAATTTGTTCCGGATTAGGGTTTCAAAAATATGATCATCTTACCTTCCCGGGAATGTGAAAATTAAAAAGGTTTGAGATTTAGTGGAGAAGAGAAATATTGGAAGCTTTCATGAACACTGAATCATGAATCTTTGTCACATGAATATTGGCTTCAGCTGAAAGGACATTTGTTAATTGTTCAAGGATAAAGATGGATGTAAGTGTTGTTTCCCTTACTCACAATCTGAAAAAAGATGACTAGGGGAGAGAACCGCTTCATTGATTTATCTATCTATTGACCTTCCGAGCCGTAGCCGGCCCATAGGGCGTAGACCAAATATACACCTTCTCCTATCTGAATTTTTGTTCTAGCAGTTTTCTTTAAAGATATTTTATAAAATCTTCGCCATCTGTCTCTGTTCTGTGCAAGCAGCTCTATTTCATTGAGGGAGCCGAATCCCGCTGCTCTTGCCTCTCTCATCAGTGTTCTTCTCAGTGTTTTCCTGGGTCTTCCTTTTTTTTCAACTTGGCATACTCCAGCTTTATGTATATAGTGACGTCACTCGAGACTAACTCTTATCCTGAATATTCCTTTCTTCTTCTACCTTACAGCTTGGGAGCCGCGATAGCTCAGTGGTTAAGGAACAGGACTACAAAGGACAAGGGGTAGGGTTCGATCCCAACCGTCGGCTTCCGTGTTCACCCAGCCTTAAATGGGTACCGGATTTTTTTTCTGGGAAAGTAAAGCAGCACGGGCGTAATACCGACCACATTACCAAAAAAATAATGTGCTGAAGGTCTGTAAAATATAGGGTCACTAACACCATATTTCCCTATACGCCACTTGGCGTGACAGGGGTACTTTACTTTACTTACCTTTCAGCTCCCTGTGGAGCATAGGTCTTCAACAAACACTTTCCAAGTCGTTCTGTTTCATGCCATTCTTTTAAGATCATTCCATTTCTTCCCCAGCATCTTCATCTCTGCTTTTGTCTGTCTTCTCCAAGACATGTTTTAATATTGTTCTACTTGTCTTTATTTTTCATTGAGGTGATGTCTTTTTTCTTTATTGTTACCATTACTTCTGTCTTTTTGTTATTAAGGCTGAGTCCTTTATTTGTGCTTTCTTTTACTATAATGTCCAACATTTCTTGTAACTCATTTTCACTCTTAGCGATTAATACTGTATCATCAGCATAGTAAAAAAGTAAAGTACCCCCGTCACGCCAAGTGGCGTATAGTGAAATATGGTGTTAATGACCCTATATTTTACAGACCTTCAGCACATGATTTTTGGTGTAATTTTGTCGGTATTACGCCCGTGACACTTTACTTTCCCAGAAAAAAATCAGGTACCTATTTAAGGCTGGGTAAACCTGGAAGCCGTCGGTTGGGATCGAACCCTACCCTTGTCCTTTGTAGTCCAGTTCACTAACCACTGAGCTATCGCGGCTTAATTATCAGCATACCTTAGATTATATATACCTGTAGATATATATATCTACATAGTCTATAACAAATGTGCTATGGATAATAAATAAATCTATTACAAATATGCTATGCATAATAAATCAGTAACAAATGTTGTACGTATAATAAATGCATATTCTATAACAATTATAGAGTAAAAAATACGTAATCTGTGACAAAAATTGTACAATCAATAATAAAATTGCTCTTTTCCAGGTTTAGAACTGAGATGCATCTTGCACACTTAAAATGAGTGAAGTGTAAACAGTTAGCTTATAAGTTACCTTCATTTTATTTCTATTTAGCGAATTAAAATGTTAAATGTTCAAAGATTAACTATAATGATGAAGTTAATTATTGTATTTGCTCCAGCATTCGAGAAAGCGGGAAAGATTATTGTTTCCCTTCACACAAAATAAACGTGAAAGGGGAAGTAAAGAAACGATGTATCATTTCTCGCAATTATGTATAATGATGCAGTAATTACAAGAGTCT
Organism: Megaustenia siamemsis; assembly: GCA_032433765.1. NCBI lineage: Eukaryota > Metazoa > Mollusca > Gastropoda > Stylommatophora > Ariophantidae > Megaustenia > Megaustenia siamemsis. The sequence goes on from JAVIAB010000047.1 coordinate 20,508,272, forward strand.
TAGCTCTGAATCCGTTTTAATAACAAAATAATTATAATTAAATGTATTGCGCTAAACGGGGTACCATTACACAACCTGCACTATTTTCTTGGAACTAACATTAACTGCACTTTGACTCAGGATGCGATGGTTTCTACTATGGTTATATGAGAATAGTAAAGGTGAAAGAAATCAGACAGCTTAAGAGAATGGTTTGGCAGAAGGTCAACAACGGAAATGATAAATAACTGTCGAGATCGAAGGTTGTGGAGAGACATGATCGACTACGCCAACAGGCCTGGTGCTTGATGATGATGATGGTTCCTCTATTCTTTCCAGTACCCACCGACATAATATCTTTAAATCTACTTTCCTTTCATCTTTTCTCAGGAGTCGACAGCATGATAATTATAATTAATTGTTTTTGTATTTGTACAGAGATCATACCCATTCGGCATGTTACCCGTTCAGCAACAACAGACAAAATAATCATCAAACATTGGAGCTCTTCCATTCGGTAGTGTTAACAGTTATTAAAGTTAAAATGATAACTCACTCGATACGGATAGCTGTTGCATGCATCATAAATTATGGAATATTTAATTACGTTATATAGCTTTCTAGCATTAATTTCTGTTCAGGTCGATATGCCATTTATTCAAATTGAATATGAAATTAACCAAACGACAGCCAAGTTTGTGGAATCGACTTTAGAATGAAGGGAGGGAAAACAATTAATTCCCGCTGTTTAGGTCTCGTAAAAGTGGGCCTACTCATCTCAAACAGATTGTGTGCGTGAGAAGATCATTAATTTTCATTCTGTTGTATCATTCCTGTTCTTTCTTACTTTTCTGTCTTTCAGCGTCGAGTGGAGATTTATTTTTTTGTCTTTTGCTCTTCTGTTGGCATCTTCTATTGCGTTGTTGTCTAGTGTATCTAGTACTCCATCAACTTATGCCTTTCATGACCACCCCCACCCTTTTGAATATGCGATCTCGTATTTTTAATGATGCCTCGTTGTATTTTATTTTGATCTATCGTTAACGGTATTTACGTGTATTTTGTTCTGAGAATTGTCTTATTTATTTTGGGTTTTTTTCTATAAAATATTATTAACATTTTATTATTCTTGAAACGCATCAGTTATATTTTCCTGGCAGGTGGCGCAATCATCTGTTACAAGATATTTAAGATATCCAAGAAGAGATTAACAGTTCACTACACCAAATAATGGTAAATAGAAATATATACCGCACACTCAATTAATTGTCTAACACAGATATCATATTGTATATGTTTACATATTTTTCTTCCTATCTGATCGTGTTTTTTGTTTGTTAACACTTGTGCGAAGGGTCAGATTTATTGCACTTTAGGCTAAATTAAACTTTGAGGCCTCCTCAGAAGAAATTGAAAAAAATAGTGAAGCCCAAAAAAACAAACAAAAACAATATAGGATCCCACTGAGTGTGAGGCCCTAAGCTGTAGATCATTCACCCTAGGATTTCATCCCTGCCCTGCTTGCACGTCATTTCTTACATAATGAGCACTGATAGTAGTAATTAACTTAATGATATAATTTATGATCACATAAGATGTGTTCCATACAGAACACGTACAGAAGACGTATACAACACGTACAGAAAACGTACAGAAGACGTACAGAACACGTACAGAAGAAGTACAGAAAACGTACAAAATACGTACAGAAGACGTACAGAACACGTACAGATGACGTACAGAAGACGTACAGAACACGTACAGAAGACGTACAGAACACGTACTCTGTGGCTCTGGCGAAATAAAACAAACATTCCCTCCAGTGTCGTAAGGCGTATGGGGATTATCGTATGTGTGCTCATAAAGGTCAACAAGGTCACATTTTATGAGTGAGGAAAATAAGAAAAAAAAAACGAAAATAGAATCACCTTATCTGGGAAATGAACCAGGACCATTCTGAACGCTAGCGATTGTAGAAGCCACTCAACCACGAAGGTGAAAGACCCAGATGACAGTTCCAGGAGATTGCTTTCTCCCATATCGCTTGGAAATTTACATTATTTCTCTTTTAATTTAACTCAGAAACATGCAATCTTTGCAACTGTACGATTTACGATATAACTTCACAATCTTTACAATTACAATCTCTCTTCGCAATATTTATAATATCCTCTTAATATGTTTGTGTTCGTGTTCGCCAGCTTTCACCCCTGACGAAATCCCTAGAGACTAGGAACTGAATTGTGCGTGTTAATCCGTTTTTCCTGGTAGCGGTGTGCACAGGGGTCTCTCGCCGTACAGGCAGATAGCTCCGTCTTTAGAGGTACTGATATTTTTTTCCATCGATGAGTAATTGACATTTCAAGCCGGGCGTCGCTGATGAGATTAGGGGTAGTTGCCGCAGAGAGAAATCATAAATAAAAATACCAACTGGTGCAGCCGGGATTTGAACTCACAACCCCACTGTCTAAACGCCTGCGTCTTGCCTCAAGACAAACCAATCCCTCATTTATAATTTGAATACAATAAAAAAAGTAAAGTGCCCCATCACACCAAGTGGTGTATAGATAATATGGTGTTAGTGACCATAATTTGTACAGACCTTCGGCACATGATTTTTGGGGTAATGTAGTCGGTATTACGCCCATGTCACTTTACTTTCCCCCAATAAAATCCGGTATCCATTTAAGACTGGATGAACTTCTCGTCCTTTGTAGTCCAGTTCAATTTGAACACAGTGCCTATGTTTAAACATCCAAATCTAAAGTGGAACTAGCGACTCCATCTTTACACCTTTAAGATCGTGTCGCACAGGAAGAACACGAATTTCCCCACTTTTACTTAGCGTTTCTGATCGCGATGCGAGGATCCAAACATCACAGCTATATGACCTCCAGCAAAGTCTTTTTTTGTTATATTTCTATTAGATATTAGCAGACAAGCTAATTGAAGGATAATGTGGTGAAGAGATATTGTCTAAGTTTTTTCATTCAAGAAAGTATATGCAAAAATAGAGCTGGTGTCTTAATCGATAACTCTTCATACTCCAAAATATGAGAACTTGGGTCCGAATTATGGGAGGGTCAAAAGTGTTTTTGGAGCCTCTGTGGTTGAGTGGTTTGTGTGCTTATTACCTGTTCAGACGAGTTCGGGTTCAATCCCCAGAGGCGGCGTATTTATTTTAGGTACCTACCTGGGCTTATCCACCCTTCTAAAATTGGGTACCGGAGATTTTTCTGGGAAATAAAGACAGCCTTGCGTGATACCGATCCTATCAACCAAAGATGTTCAGTGGCCATGAAAAAATATGATCACTAAAACCATATTCCACTTACGCCTAGTAAGGCAGGGAGGGAATCTATATATATATATTTATCGTTCGCCAGCTTTTACCTCTGACGAAGTCCCTAGAGACTAGGAACTGAATTTTGCGTGTTAATCCATTTTTCCCTGACAGCTGTGTGCACAGGGGTCCCTCACCGCACAGGCAGATAACTCCGGCTATGGAGGTACTCATATTTTTTTTCCGTCGATGATTAATTGATGTTTCAAGCCGGGCCTCGCTGCTGAGACCTGGGGTGGTTGCCGCAGAGAGAAATCATAAATAAAAATCCCAACCAGTGTAGCCGGGATTTGAACCCACAACCTCTCTGTCCCAAGGCCGGCGTCTTGCCTCGAAACCAACCAGTCCCCCATACTTTATATAAAGGCAATGCAATTTCAACTAGTATATGTGAAAATAGGGGTGGGGTGGCTCATGTAAAAATAGGAGGGATGACTGTATGTGAAAATAGAAGGAATGGCTAAATGTGAAAATAGTACGGATCACTATGTGAAAGTCGAAGGGGTGCGTATATGTGAAAATAAGAGGGTGACTTATGTGAAAATACGAGGGGCGGCTTTATGTGTAAATACGAATTGTGGCTTCATGTGAAAATAGGGGGGGGGTGTGGCTAATGTGAAAATAGGAAGGATCGCTATATATAAAATTAGAAGGGGCAGGGGGTGTGGCTGTATGTGTAAATTATGGTTGCTGTAAGTAAATATTGAAGAGGTTGCTGTAAGTTAAAATAGCGGTTGCTATATGAGACAGAAGGGTTGCATACCCAGTGCAGCCGTCACGTGGTGTACGGGTCCAACTATCGTTTTGTTTTTTGCCATTACTGATTTTAAAAAAATCCCTTTCTCTACCAACAATTGAACCGTAGTTAAACAGTTTGGTAAACGGACCATGTAAATCCACTCGGCGACATTATGGTGTCTGATAACTTAAGACTAATTTGTTTACAACATTTTCAATCAATATAGCTTAAACAATCTGGTGTTTATTTGTATTTCCAGCTATTTGTCACTGATATTTTGTCTGATTTATTTATTAGTACGTTTCAATGAAGATAATATACACACGTTTCTTCTATTATTCTTTGCATGTGATTATGTTGTTATTATAATAATGAAAATAATGCTGAGAACACTAAAGACAGATACGAGGAGAAGTGAAAACGTCATGAGAGAGGCCAAAGCAAAAAGAAGGCTAAAATATTAGGACGAAACAATTATCAATTTTTGGTTATATAATAATAAGGTAAAAGCTAAAATAACTTGTAACAACTAGGAAAACTGAGGAACGGAGAGATAGAGGGAAGCAAGGAGAAACGATGTAATAGTATACAGGCCAGGAAGGTCTTTAAAGAGATATTCAAGGGAGTCAGGGAAAGCGTGCAAGGCATGAAGCGAGGATTAGCGATGTTAGAAAAAAGCTCATAAATAGTTCCAGGGCGAAGGTTCAAGGCAAGGGGGCTCTGGAAGATTCTCGAGGAAAAAAAGCAGTGAAATATTGTTTTGGCAGTTGGGAGACAAAGGAGTGTAGAAGGGCGTAGATGATTGGTTACGCGAAGGAGCTTGAGATAGTAAGTAGGGGGAGTTATAAAAAGCTGGGAAGAGAGAATTTACGCTCTCTGGTTGATAATGGTTATTAGAAACCCGCCCTAGTGTAGGTAGAACAGCGTGCCGCCAAGCTCAGTTATCTAGTAAAGCATAAGTGTCGGACTTCGTAAATTCAAATGGTTCTGTGCTAGTAGAGATTACTTTAGAGCCAGAGTGACAAATGGGAAGTCCATGGCAGTTTAATAGTGTTTAGAGTCCGTCTGATGTAATTGAAGCTATGGCAGTTTTGTAATAATTTTAAGTCATATTGAAGTGATAGAAGCCATGGAGTGCTACAATGAAGGAGATGGTTCATGTAACGAAGCGATGGCTTTTCATGAGTGGAGATATGATGTACAGACTGTTTATACGCATATACAAAAATATTGTCGAGCCAGAGTGATATAAATAAAGTTCTTGACAGTTTTACAACGAATGTGTTGTTCACTCCACTTAATTAAGAAACACCATTTTGGCGTTTGGCCTACTACAGAACTACTAGGCAGTTTAAGAGAATGGCTTGGCAGAAGGTCAACAACAGAAATGATAATTAATTGTCGAGATCAAAAGTTTTGGCGAGATATGGTCACCTACGCCAGCAGACATGGTACTTGATGATGATGATGATGATGATGATGATGGTGTGATTAGAATAAAATATAACATTTACATTTTACAACTTGTGTGGTCACAAATTGAATATTGTACCCCGACACTCTCAGATTTGCCAGTCTTTGATCTGCTGGTTAGTACGCTCTACTTCTGCCTTTCAACTCAATGTGGAGCAAAGGTCTTCAACAATCACTTTCTAAGTAGTTATATTTCTTTGTCATAATTTTAAGATCATTTTTATATTTTCCCCATCATCTTCATTTCTGCTTACATCTGTCATCTCAAATAATATTGTGATTCTCCTCTTTGTCTTTTATCTTTGGAAATTCCAAAAAGGACCTGTTTTGTAATACTGTGTTGGCTTCCGAAGTGTGTGTCCTATCCAACGCCGTCGTCTTCGTTGTATCTTTTTATCCACTGGTATTTTACTGTTACATTTCCATAATTCTTTGTTAGTGATTTTGTCTTGCCATGTCCATCCTTTATTCTGAGCATGCATCCATTAATCAATTTTGTTTAGTAGATTGTTCTATTAAAATAGCATTCATAAATATTTTTTTTAGCTAACATATTTTACATTGTGTGTGTGTGTAGTGTTACAAGTTGAAAATACTTCCATTAAATATCATTTTTAAGATTGAGGTGAAATTTACTAGCTTCCGAACATATTCATTCACAAACGACGCAAAATTTGCTAGGTCAGAACTAATATGCCACTTTTTTATGAAAACAAATAGCTGTGTTTACATTCATCTATTTCTGTTCCCTTTCACGTTAGAGGGGAAGATGGGGCCTTTGCCTGACTGTACTAGAGTGTCTCATGTGTGATGTTCATCATTGTCCCTGCAGTTGTATTAATCCATTATTTTCTAGATCTGTTTTATTTTATTCTTTTATGCTTCTGAACGTTTTTTTTTTTTTGTATGGAAGAGATAGGGGTTGGGTAATATCACATGGTTATAGTGTATGGTGACATGGTTATAGTGTATGGTCACATGGTTATGGTGTTACACATAGAAACCTTACTTCTTCTGGTTTTTTTCTTCACCTGACATCTACCATTCTTCTTATTCCCCCATTCGTATTGTTGTAGATAATTCGATGATCATGATGAGAAAAGTTGAGGCGGGCTATGTACACAGGCAGTGAGTCGAGTCATTACAGAAGACAACGATATGTAGTCACCTTTGTTTACCTCTCTGGACACGCGTGAGAACGGGGAAATGAAAGAGTGTACAGGCTGGCTAGATGTATCGTTGAGAACGGTCAACCAATGGAATAGACGGACGTTAGTAATGTCCTCCGAGATGCAGGAAGGGTACTGGACTTCGACAACCATGAGTGCCCGTTTCTCTATCGGATGAACGAGATGAAAGTATGAGATGGGTACTTCCAGAAACAGGAAACATATTGCACACATAAGAGGACTTGTCAATCAAAACAGAGAAATCGACAGTTGCTGGACGCTGCGGGACATGCTGATTAGGGGATCTGAGCAACTATGGGAATGTTCGGAGTGTACTAATGATAACCCACAAATAACTCAATCCGAAATCAATATGGTATTTTTGGAAACTGCCTTGTTGTTACTGTTCGATCCACAATCGCTTAGTCAGGTAGGTTAAAGGAAATCAAGATCTACCACAAGAAGGAGGTTGGGGATCTTTATCAACTTTAGTTCAATTATTTTGAAGGAAGAAGTCAGGTATGAGCTGACCACTTTTAATGCAGATAATAGAACTATCATTATATATATATTTATCAATGTGTTATTAGTGATATATAAATTCGCCAAATACTACAGTGAAAATAATAACACATGGCCACACTACAGTGAAAAAGCATTTTGCAAAGTAAAGAATGTGTAAATAATCAATATGCTGGAGAAATGAAACATTGATGGCAAGGATCTGAGAATCATAATTAAAACAAACATGAACTGGTAACAAACAGGAGCCATATTAGTTAGCAACCGAGCAAGACAGTTCCAATATATCATCATCATCATGTGCCGTACCGGTTGGCGTTGGTGATCATGTCCTTCCACAATCTTCTATCCACAGTGCATCGTATCAGTTCTGCTGTTGACTGTTTTCCATGCCATGACACTAAGCTATCCAGTATTTTCTCTCTTTGTCGTCCGCGATCTCTCCTTCCTTTTATTTTGCAGTTGTAACCAAGTATTCCAACTTTCCTCTTCTCATCATGTGCCCGAAAAATGTTGATTGCTTCTTTCTGATGTTTTTTAAAAGCTCCCTTTTTGTGTTGGCCTCTTTGAGAACTTCCTCATTGGTCTTTTTAGCTGTCCAGGAAACTTTCAACATTCTTCTGAGAAATCCCATCTCTGTGGCCTCTAATAGTCTTTTCATTTGTTTGTCTATTGTCAATGATTCGCTTCCATAGGTCAGAATTGGTTCTTTATAGCATCGATTAAATATCTTTCTCATTTCTATTGACATCGATTTGTTGCATAAGATATTTTTCATTTTCTGAAATGCTATTTTGGCCTGAGCTAATCTGCTTTTTATTTCTGTGTTGCATATTCCATCTGATGTTATCACTATGCCCAAGTATTTAACGTGTTGCTCTTGTTTCAGATTTGTCTTGTTTATTTTTATGCTGCATGGTGGTGATGATTGTTTCTTCATATTACCATTACTTCTGTTTTCTTGCTATTCAGACTGAGACCTTTGTTGTTGCTTTCTTTTACTATTATATCTTTCATTTCTTGTATTTCATTCCCTGTCTCTGCTATTAAGACTGCGTCATCCGCATATCATAAATTATTTATGTTGTGACCGTTGACTTCAATTCCTTTTTGTCTACTATTAATCTCATAATATGTTCGCTATAAAGTGAAAACAAATCCAGTGACAGAACACAGCCTTGTCTGACTCCTTGTTTTATAAATTGAAATTGTCCTGTTTTGTTGCTAATTCGTATAGCTGCTGTCCAATATATAAAACAATGATTTAAACAAGGCTGTGTTCTGTCGCCGGATTTGTTTTCACTTTACAGTAAAAATATTATGAGATCAATAGCAGACACAAAAATAAATTAAAGTCAATGGTCACAGCATAAACAATTTGCGATATGTGAATGACACAGTCTTAATAGCAGAGACAGAGAATGAAATACAAGAAATGAAAGATATAATAGTAAAAGAAAGCAACAACAAAGGTCTCAGTCTGAATAGCAAAAAAACAGAAGTAATGGTAATATGAAAGAAACAATCATCACCACCATGCAGCATAAAAATAAACAAGACAAATCTGAAACAAGAGCAACACGTTAAATACTTGAACACAATAATAACATCAGATGGAAGATGCATCACAGAAATAAAAAAAAAACAATGACAATAGCTCAGGCCTAAATAGCATTTTATAAAATTAAAAACGTGTTATGCAAAAAGTTCATGTCAATAAAAGTGTGTGAGAGAGTTCATGAGAGCTATATAGAGACACTCCTGACCTATGCAAGCGAATCATGGACAGTAGACAAACAAATGAAAAAAAAACAATCAAAGGCCACAGAGTTGGGATATTTCTCAGAAGAATGTTGAAAGTTCCCTGAACAGGTAAATAGACCAATGAGGAAGTTCTCAAAAAGCTCAATATAATTGAGCTCCTAAAAAACATAAGAAATAAACAATCAACAAATATTCGGGCACATCATGAAAAGAGGAAAGTTGAAATACTTGGTTGCAACGGGCAAATACAGTGAAAGAGAGATCGCTGACGACAAAGAGAGAACATACTGGATAGCTTGGTGTTATGCCATGGGAATAAATCAAGAACAGAATTGATACCATGCACTGTGAATAGATGATTGTGGAAGGACATGATCGCCTACGCCAACCGGTATGGCACATGATGATGATAGCTATAACCGTTTACGTAATCTCAAATTTGTTTACTTGAGCTCTCCTGTAGAGAGGAGAGAATTACACACGTAATTGATAACACTATGTCGGTAACAGATAAAAGCTACAGTTCACCAGCACTGCTTTCGACACCTGACTCAGCAGATCACTGTCATGAAAAGACGAATTTTAAAAGTTTGTGTGAGAGTGATAAATGATATCTGTGTTTTTTTTAGGAAGTAATCTTGTGTAAAGAAACGGATGTGCTTATCTCGAACTGTTCTGTGACCTGCGAGAAGTCTCCAAGCCAATCCGGTTCTGAAAAACCTGACTCAACATCCAATACTCACAGCCATATCCTATGCGTGACTACTACCGCCTACATCAATTGGCGGAACGTATCCTGCCTGAGTCCCAGTGTGGGTTTAGAGCTAGACGGTCAACTATGGATATGATTTTTACTCTCCGCCAGTTGCAAGAAAAATGCAAGGAACAGAGAAGACCTCTATTTATAGCCTTTGTTGATCTCTCAAATACATTTGACTCAGTGAGCAGAGCAGGTCTATACAAGGTGTTGGAAAATGTTGGCTGCCCTCCTACATTACTAAGCTGATCAAGTCGTTTCATAAAAATATGTCTGCCATCATCCAGTTCAACGGTAGATCTTCCCAGCCCTTTGAGATGAACTGTGGAGTCAAACAATGATGTGTCCTTCATCACCATCATGTGCCTTCTCCGCAACGAAGGTTGGTTACCATGGATCGCCATTCTACTCTGTTTCTTGCTTTGATGGTGCAGGCTGACATAGATTGACTTGTCCATCTTTTGATGTTACTCGTCCATGTTAGTCTTGGTCTGCCTTGTCTCTTTTACCTTGTATTATTCCTTCCAGTATTACTTTTAGTAGGCTGTTGAGTTTTTTGACATGCCCCAAAAATTTCATTTGTCTTGTCTTGATTGTATTTAGCAGTTCTCTTTTTTTTTTCAGCTGTTTTAAAACTTCATCGTTTGATATCTTTTGTTTCCATCCAATTCTACCTATTCTTCTATAAATCCACATTTCAAAGGTTTCAATTTATTATGTCCTTGCCCCTATTCTATTCGGCATATTTTTCGCTGCCCTTCTACACAATGCGTTTGAAACCGTCACTGGAGACATCTACATGCACATATGTATATATATCCTATGCGTGACTAGTAAATAGTAAAGATGAACAACAGGGAGCGTTGGCTTTGTAGCTTTGTAGTTCATATTGTTCCCTGTGTTAATTCAGTGTAAAACAACTTCAATGTTAATTTACCCAGTCCCTAACCACCTCCTATACCGGGTCCATGTCAATGTCAAAATGTAAGATTTCACCTTGGGTAACCGATTAGAAACTAGGACATGGTCCAAGGTCTCGACAAAAGAGTTGTCGAAAAGTGTCGACATAGTAATACAAGTTATTAGTCAACCGGTTTAGCAAGTTACAAAAAAAATATTCTAATATAATTCTTCAGTTCCCAAACTCTGTTATCTGGCCGTCGATAAAACAAGAGAAATTACTTCCGTTGGTTCGCTCTCTCTCTGCGATAATGACTCAATCAGAGTAGGATTCCAGACTCTCAAGAAGTCAGATGTCTGTTTAAGCGGCCCCATATAGTTTCTCTTCCAGGGAGATGGGCGTGGACCACATTGCTCTTCTCAGGTCTGTGTACTGGGGGCAATCCTGTAGAACATGTTTTGTAGTCATATTGTCCAGTGTACAGTGGCATAGACTGGTTGTACCTATTTAAAATTTTGTGAACATGTGATTTCTCATTCTATTGTGGCCAGTTCGTAAGCGACTTGATCCCTCCTTGATAGTTGGTGGTATCCGTCCATCTCGTTATGCTTTGAGTGTTCTCGTTTCCATTTTTCATGGTACTGATCTTTGAAGATGGATTTGGCTTCATCATAACTAGAAGGATGGTTCTCTTGTGGTAATCTCCCTCCCTCTTTAGCTAATTTGTCTGCGCGTTCGTTCCCGTGTATATTACAGTGTGATGGTATCAACTCAATGACTACTCTCTGGAAGTTATTGCATAGTTGGTCCAGGGTTGTTCTCAAGTCATCTAGTTCATTGTTCTTGGTGCCTTTTAGATCTGATAGTACTGACAGTGCATCAGTCAGAATCACCAATTTATTGTGCATGTTATTTTTGTGTTGAGTAGCCAGTGTTGCAGCATCTCTGAGGGCCTCAGTTTCTGCTTTAAAGTTCTAGATTCATTATTGTAACGAAACATCGAGACGTTATTTATCTGCAAAACTGGCAATATGAATTACAGCTTTACAGGATCTTATAATTCGTAACTTTCCTGACCATAACGGTCCGGGTTCGATCCCAAGCAGTGGCGAAATTTGTTCGGATTTACGTGGCTCCGGGGTTCACCCAGCTTCTAACAATGGATACCAGAGACTTTTTTATGGGAAGTAAAGGCAGCCTAGCATGATGATGTGATACCGACCACATCACCTAAAAATGTGCTGTGGGTATGGACAAAGTATGGTCACTATCACCATATTCCCCATACGTCTAGCAAGGCGTAGAAGGAACCTTTACATTACTTTACTTTATTTTACTTTACTTTACTTTACTTTACTTTACTTTATTTTACTTTACTTTACTTTACTTTACTTTATTTTACTTTACTTTACTTTCCTTTACTTTATTTTACTTTACTTTACTTTACTTTACTTTATTTTACTTTACTTTACTTTACTTTACTTTATTTTACTTTACTTTACTTTACGTTATTTTACTTTACTTTACTTTACTTTACTTTACTTTAATTTATTTTACTTTACTTTATTTTACTTTACTTTACTTTATTTTACTTTACTTTACTTTACTTTACTTTACTTTAATTTGTAAGCGGGGACAGAATCAAATAACGATTATGGTTTGTGCTGCGTACATACAGACTGTTTGTAAAACGTTGACCATTCTCTATGTGCATAACTTGGCTCTAGTTGTTTGACTCAATACGTCTGTCAGAAGTTAAACACTTCCTCTTCTTCTTCTTTCCTTCTTCAATTGCCTTTCAGCGTCGATGAGAGATATAATTTGCGGTCTTTTGCTCTTCTGTTCGCCTCTGCTGCTGCTATGTTTCCTAGTGCTTTTAATATTCCACTCTTCCATCTTTTTCGTGGTCGACCCTTGGGTCTGGTATTCTCACAACGTGTGTTCAAGGCTCGTTGTGTTGGAAGTTAAACACTGGTCTCCTGAAATGTCTTTAAATTATAGGGTCTTTCAACTTTTTGGATAGATTGTGTTATTGTTATTGTTATGATCATCATCATTGCACACAGAACGAATATGTAGATGTTCCGATCTCCAGATAGTCCGAAGAGCATCCTGTCCAACGTGCACAAACTTTGTCTATGTCCCTGGACATGCGGGAGTACGGGGAAATGAAAGAGCGGACAGGTTGACTAGCTGCGCTGTCGTTGAGGACGCGCAACCAATTTACCGGGCGGACATCATCAATGCCCTCCGATATGTGGGAAGAGCACAGGACTTCGACAAACACAGATCCACGACTTTTCTTCGGATGATGGAAATGGGAGTTAAGATGGGCATAGCCAGAAATGAGACACTTAGTGGCCGTGTAAGAAGACTTATCAACCAACACAGAACTTGAGTCGTTAGTCGCTGGACACTGCGGGACTTGCTGAGGAGGGGATCTGAACACCTATGAGCATGTTCTAAGTGCAATGATGATGAGCTTCAAATAACTCAATTCCTGAACGTGCACAAACTCCGTAACACGACCTGGGATCCTCAATGTTGGTAGATTTTTTCTGAAAATAATGCCCGAACAGCGGCCATATTTATGTCCATGGTCTTCTCTTCTTCAATGTTTACTGTCAAGGATTCTTTAAACTGCGCACGTTCAAACCTTACCCCCGCTGTTGCTGGTGTTATCAGGGAAGGCTAGACAGCGGGTCTCACTGCCCACAAATTAAAGGGAGAGCAACATCACGAAGAAAACACGGTTTAACTTTTCTTGTTTTTTTTTTTTTTAATCACTATCTCTTCTGGTAGGTTTCAAGGCCTGGTCCTGTCCTGAGATCGACGTCATACTTTTAGACTACCCAGGTAGACTGTGTATCACTGTGAACTGTATTGCTAAAAATTAACACTGAGACTTTAAACTCCATTAAAAGAGAACATTTATGAAGTGAAAGAGAATAACAAGACTAATTATAAAAGAAAAAGAATAATAATTTAAAAAAAAACATAAGAAAAGTCATGCAAAATTCACGTTTGTATGGGAGACAGGCCGGAAGACAGGCAACTAAATATCACCGGATAATGTTTCTTCTGCTAATGTACACTTTGGGATAGCGACACGAACGATACATGAGTAAGACAATCATTGTATATTCTTTTCTGTTGAAGAGTTCCCCCCTCAGGGCGTGACTGGTCGAACTTGCCGAAAATGAATTTTCTCAAATTCCAAATTTGGCACTTATTTTGTGAGGAGCAGAAGGGATTCTTCAAATTAAAATTGACTGTCATTGATATATCGGTTAACACACTGGCTTTAGGATAAAGCGCAGTTAATCAAATTGGTAAGAGAATGGAGGGATTTGCTGAAATAGAGTAGGTGCTGGGTTTGGAGCATTAGCCACATCATTTTCTAGAAACGTGTTTTTGAATCGAAAAGGTCAATACTTCGCTTCCCCACATCACATTACTAGTTTATTATTATAGCCAATGCACACAAACATGTTCGACTCATAGCTGACTGCTTAAGACATTCTCTTCTAGTCTATCAATGGAATCAGTTCACTGCAGTCAGATATTCCATATATCTGCTTAACCTAATGTCACAGAATCCCTCTAAGCGATACGATAAAATCTTCTTATTGACAATGTCGACTTTAGTTTATGCCCCATTCTACTGCACAGACGACGATTCCAAACAACTTCAGCCTAAAAGATAATATTTCCGTAGTCGCTTCCTCACTAAACTTTTGTCCGTAAAAAAACAGTGACAACAAACAAATCAACCGGAACGGTTTAAGCTACAAAAGTAACCTCTGGAAAAAATTAGGCGAAATCTTGGTGCGCCATTGTCAGTTTTGCCGTTTTCAAGGTTGAACTCCGCACAGGTCCGTTTCGACTGCATAGACGACAATTTCAATCAACATTACTGGAAAGAGAGTATCTATAGTCGTTTCACCACACCAGTGCACTCTAATCGAAAAAATTAACATAAAAAACTAGCACCGAATAGCAGTTATAGTGAATGCACTCTCTGATAGCTGGAGAACATGGACGTCATATTTTGTTCAGCTCTTGCTTGAACTACAGTTTATTAAGACTCTATTTGAGGCTATTGAACTACAGTTTATTAAGACTCTATTTGAGGCTATTGAACTACAGTTTATTAAGACTCTATTTGAGGCTATTGAACTACAGTTTATTAAGACTCTATTTGAGGCTATTGAACTACAGTTTATTAAGACTCTATTTGAGGCTATTGAACTACAGTTTATTAAGACTCTATTTGAGGCTATTGAACTACAGTTTATTAAGACTCCATTTGAGGCTATTGAACTACAGTTTATTAAGACTCTATTTGAGGCTATTGAACTACAGTTTACTAAGACTCTATTTGAGGCTATTGAACTACTTTGTCCAATTTGGATGTTTTGAGCTGAAAGAAATACATCGCAACTTGAATCAAACAACAAACAGCATCCAGTCATAAATTCAGTTAAAGGGCGACTAATAAAAGAGTTTCCATCGAGAGAACAGAACAGATGAAGAGGAATATTATTGCATGAGATCACAGAGATTGATGAGGAGTGCTGCTCGACGTTGTTAATACCCTATTCAACACAGTGAACCAGTACTGGTTCTATTTTCCACTGGATCCAAAATAGAGCAGGTAACTTGCGTGTTGGTCAAACCGGCACGTGACTATGAAAATAGATATGACTGTCACGTGTCTCGACAGTAGCAGCTGAAAGTTAAAAATTATTTCTCAAAACAGACACAAATGTCAGGGCGTCCTTCAACTGATAACAAATATATCACTGCCTCAAGGACATATACTGATAACATGAATCCGGTTCAGAAACATGATCAAATCTAAAGCATTCGTCGATTGGTGAACGTAATGTAAGTATACTTTCATAGTTCTTATATTCCAATATATTTATATATCATGTAGATTATAATATTATAGCAAGAGAACAAGCTACAAATATAAAACAAGTAAATTAGCAATAAGTGTTGCTACTGTTTTTAAAGAATACTTAGAAATTTAATTTTAATAATAGAGTAAAATGTTCTTTTTTATCTTCTATTTCTGTGTCATATTCTGGTGTCTACACCAACAACAAAAAAAAGATAATGTTATAACTAAGGTAAAGTACGAGGCTTGAATAGCGCCTTAGCACGCCAGTTTTCACCCATATGTGCTCGGACGTGTTTCAAGAATTGTTCGGAGACTTCTGGATAGTGTCGCTTCAAGCATCGAAACTCACGATGCGAAGCAGCATTTATCACCTTCCCAGAGTACTACCCTGGTACCCATTTCTGCCAGTGGCTGGGTCGACCGGGGGGGGGATTTTTTTTCCAACCACGAGTATTATTCACACTGCTTCCAGCAGGAATTGAACACGGGTTGTCCGAGCGTCGGTAGCCCAGTCGGGCGGTTGTCCCAACTAGGTTACTGAGGCCCCCAAGCGAAGAAAGTGTATGTGATTTGTGAGTTATATTTCTAATTTAACTTCAGACAGGGAACTCTTATAAATTGAATTTAATTTTTGAGACAAAATGATTATTTTTTTGTTCATATTATCTTAGTTTCAATATTAATTCATAATGAGTGCCGTCTCCGCATCGAAGGTTGGCTACCATGGAGCGGCATTCGGCTCTGTCTCTTGCTTTAATGGTGCATATTGTCATAGGCTGGTCCATCTTTAGATGTTATTCGATACACGAGATAATGTACATTGAGTAAATACAGTCACAATGTGATAAATCAAAAATTGTAAATATTTCATTTTCTTAAACATAAAATATGAACCCAGTAACGGGTTGTTTTTGTCAAAATCTCTTTTAAACACTAACCTGCAAGTCCGGCTGGAAATGTTGTAATCTTGGTTACCACGGTTATCAATATTTCTTTCTCTGCAACTGTTTTTTTTTTTGGCCACCTCAATAGGTAATTTAGTTCTAGTCCTGAACACGTTGCAGCATTTATGGTTTAGGATGCCCTGAGCCTACTACATTCCACTCACTCTCAAAAGTGAAATGTTATGGGAGTGGTTTCAATTTGTGACACCACACATCATCATCATTATTATGTGCCGTCTCCGCATCGAAGGTTGGCTACCATGGAGCGCCATTCCACTCTGTTTCTTGCTTTGATGGTGCAGATTGTCATAGGTTGACTCGTCCATCTTTTGAAGTTACACGTCCATGTTAGTCTTGGTCTTCCTCTGCCTCTTTTACCTTGTATTTTTACTTCCAATATTACTTTTATTATGTAGTTGTGTCTTTTAACATCGCCAAAAAATTCCATTTGTCTTGCTCTAAGTGTATTTAGTAGCTCTCTTTTCATCTTTAGTTGTTTTAAAACTTCATCGTTTGTTTTCTTTTCTTTTCATCCAATTCTACCTATTCTTCTATAAATCCACATTTCAAAGGCTTCAATTCTCTGCTCTGTTTTCTTGTCTAATGCCCATGTTTCTGCACCATACAGGAATATTGAGAAGATGTAACATATTTTTCATGGCATTAAAATTACTTTTTTAAAATTTCCATTACATTTTCCATCACTGGTTATAGCATGTCCCAGGTAGTTGTTGTTCTGAACTGTCTCCAGTGTATTCCTTCAACTTTGATATTTAATGGTAGGTCTTGAGAATGTTCTTTGTTTATGATCATAGTTTTAGTCTTTTTGATATTCATATCTAATCCATATTTTGTGCTTGTCATGTTTATTACATTAAGTAATTGTTGTAAATCTTTAGGATTTTCTGCTAGTAGTACAGTATCATCAGCATATCTTAGGTTATTGATTATCTTTCCATTAATGTCTAAGCCTGGCACCTCTGTGATGTTTTTTAGAGATTTGCTCAGTGTATAGATTGAACAAGCTTGGTGATAGGATGCATCCTTGTCTTATTCCTATTTTTTTTATATCAATGGGTGTAGAGTTCTCCTTGTTATATCTTATTATTGCTGTTTGCTCCCAGTACAAATTAAATATTAGTCGTATGTCTGTGTCGTCCAGATTTATATCCTTTAGGCAGTCTATGAGTTGGTTATGGTGTATTCTTTCAAATGCTTTGGTGTAATCTATGAAGCAGGCATATATTGGTTTGTTTACTTCTATGTACTTTTCAATCAATGTCGTCATACTGAATATGACTTATTTTGTCTCACTGTTTTTCCTGAATCCAAAATGCTGCTCATCTAATTCAGCATTAATTTTATTCTGAATCCTTCCTTGTATAACTTTTAGTAAAATGTTGGTTACCTGGCTCATTAGGCTTATTGTTCTGAAGTCACTGCATTCAACTGCACCATTCCTTTTAGGCAATGCAATGAAAGTTGATGTTTTTAGTTCGTTTGGTATGTATACTGTATGGTATATGTCATTGCATTTGTCTGTGATCACTTCAATTCCAAAATCTTCTAGAACCTGTATCATCTCTATCTATATATTGTCAGGTCCTGCTGCCTTTCCCTTTTTCATTGTTTTTATAGCTTTTCTACTTCAGATTTCAGGATTTTATAGTTGTATGTACATTTTATGTCTGGCTTTTTGTCCCTTTCGTCATGAAATAATTCTGTTATATATTCTTGCCATCTATCTGTTATATCGATGTTGTCTGTTAGCATTCTTCCATTTTTGTTTGAATATATCCGCTGCCTGCAACTTGTTTGTCTTTATTAGTCATTCTCTTTATTTATGTGTGCATTCCTCTTAAATTTTGTTTACTTTCCATAGTTTTGATTTCTAGACATCTTTGGTTGAGCCGGTCTTCTTTTGCCTTTTTGCATATTTTGCATATTTCATTATCAATTTCCTTGTATTTGGCAGTGTTCTTCGCTTGTCTTCTTTCTTCAATTTTTTCTAAGATTTTGTCAGTTATCCATTTTTGTTTTTTGTTACTTTCCTTTTTGGTTAAGGTGTCACAGCATTGTTGTATGCTGTTTTGTATGCATTACCATTTGGTTGTGACTTTTTCTTCAGGATTTTCTCTTCTGTACTGCTCAATCCCTTCTTCTAGCAGCTTCTGATATGTGTTCTTTTCTTATACTGTATACATTTCTTTTATATCTTTTTTATTTAAAGCTGTTATTTCTATTAGTATTGCTGAATTAGTCTTTTGTTTTTTCTCTTTAATTTGATTTTCATTTTAATCATTACAGGATTGTGATCTGAATTAATATCTGCTGCTGGATAGGTTTTGGATTTTGGGATTATGACGTTTTTCCGGAATGTCTTTATCATCATGTAATCTATTTGTTTCATCTTCCTATCTCCAGAGCTTTTCCATGTGTATAATTTCCTTTTCTCTAGCTCAAAGTAGGCGTTACATATTATCAACCTGTTTTCTTCACAAAATTGAATTAATCTTTCTCCTCTTTTATTTCTTTTTCCTAAGCCATGATTTCCTATAATGGTCTCATATATACCTCGATGATACCTATTCCTACTTTAGCTTTCATGTCACCCATTATAATCAAGATGTCTGAAGATTTCACTTGCTTCATAACTGTATTTAGATCTTCATAGTATGCTTCTATTTGTTCATCCGTATAGTCTAGAGTAGGTGCGTATTTCTGTATTATTGCTATGTCAAATGGTTTTGCCTTCATTTTAATAGTATAATCCTATCATTATATGTCCTGTGAGTATTTATATATTTTTGTAGCTCTCGTTTTATTAGTATGCCTACCCCTCTGTGATGTTCTGTTGTGTTACATGAATATATAAATGTATTTTTATCGTTTTGTATTTATGTTTTGTATCCACTTCTCTTGTATGAGACCACACATGGAGTGTAAAATATTTTAGCTGAAGTCAATATGTTTGTGTGAATGATATTTTAATTGTAAATTATCGAACCAAAGAGTTCAAAGACTGTCAAAATAATGTTGAGAGTTTCGGAGGATGCAATATTTTAATTTTGATAAAATATCTTTAAAAGAAAACTGCTAGAACAAAAATTCATATAGGAGAAGGTGTATCTTGGTCTACGCCCTATGGGCCGGTTACGGCTCGAAAGGTCAATAGATAGATAGATAGAATATTTTAATAATGAAAGCACAGCAGTTTTTTAATGTAAACAACAGCTTCTTCTAATCACTTGGAAAGTATAATAGAAGGAACATTTATTTTATCTTCATAGAAAGATACACATTAACAAATGAACTAAAGTACCAATGACAAATTACTGTGTCTGACATAGATCTTTACTCGGTTATAAATCCAATGATGCTTATTCTTTTATATTGTCGTTCTATCTCTATTTTGTCATCTATTAATTACAAAGATCTACAACTCCAACCAGTCGATTGATAATTACATGCCTCGCTTCTACGCTTTCACAGTCAGCTGTAAACATGTTATTGATGGTTCATACATTGCAACATCGGACCAATTCTGTGCAGCAGTTTTTCTACGGGGTGTTATTGTGCTGCCCACGTTAACAGCAAACTTAGAATTAACGTCTCACTTTTATTCTGCCCTTGGGTGACAGTTATTGTGTACGTGCTTGAGAATCATCAAATAAATTTAATTTACAGAACTCCACTGGTAAATAATTTATGACATTTTTTTTCTCAAAATAATTGCAATTGTGTAAATTAACAATAAAAACAATTTGGATTGATGCATCTTTAATGTAATAATTGAACATTGTTTTGTCTTCTGCAGGTTTTGACAAAACTCGTGCGTGTGTGCATCAACAATGAGAAGCCATATTCTACTAGTGTTTGTGGTTTCCTTTATTTCTGGCACTCGTGGAGACCTAATTCTGGACAAGTTCCCGTCAACCTTTGCGTTTGGAGTCAGCAGTTCAGCTTTCCCGACGGAGGGAGCATGGAATGTAGATGGTAGCTATATGGTTTGTCAGGAGTATGGGATGTAGATGGCAGATATATGGTTTGTCATGAGCATGGGATATAGATGGTATCTATATGATTTGTCAGGAGTATGGGATGTAGATGGTAGATATATGGTCTGTCAGGAGTATGGGATGTAGATGGCAGCTATATGATTTGTCGTGAGCATGAGATGAAGATGGTAGCTATATGATTTGTCGTGAGCATGGGATGAAGATGGTAGCTATATGATTTGTCGTGAGCATGGGATGAAGATGGTAGCTATATGATTTGTCGTGAGCATGGGATGTAGATGGCAGCTATATGGTCTGTCAGGAGTTTGGGATGTAGATGGTAGATATATGGTCTGTCAGGAGTTTGGGATGTAGATGGCAGCTATATGATTTGTCGTGAGCATGGGATGAAGATGGTAGCTATATGATTTGTCGTGAGCATGGGATGTAGATGGCAGCTATATGGTCTGTCAGGAGTTTGGGATGTAGATGGTAGATATATGGTCTGTCAGGAGTTTGGGATGTAGATGGCAGCTATATGATTTGTCGTGAGTATGGGATGTAGATGGTAGCTATATGATTTGTCGTGAGCATTGGATATAGATGGTAGCTGTGTGATTTGTCGTGAGCATGGGATATAGATGGTAGCTGTATGGTTTGTCAGGAGTATGGGATATAGATGGTAGCTATATGATTTGTCATGAGTATGGGATGTAGATGGTAGCTATATGATTTGTCACTGCGCTATTTTCCCTTTAAGCTAGTGGGTGTCAATTGGAGTTATTATCTTAGGTAATATGCGATTTTGTTATGGAAGTAAAGGCGGCCTGACATGATACTGACCATATCAACACACAATATATTGTGGTGGAAAGGAAAATACTATCTCTAACATCATATTCCTCCATAGGGCAGCAAAACAGGGAGTTATTTCAGCAATGCATAATCTGTTTTTCCTTAAATTGCCTTTTAAACGCTCAAATATATCTCTATGGCCTCTTTTAGAACACTCTGATTCCTTTAATTCTTTTCTCTTTCTTCTTCTTTTTTTTTTTTGGTTCTCATTTCGTGTAACATCATTTTGTTTACTTATGTCAGTAAATGAATGTCCATGTTTGGCGTTTATAGCATAATATTGTTTTATTTTTAAACGACCTTTTATTCTACATAATGTTAGAAACAATTCAGAACTGTCTCTCTTCTAACCTCAGGTAAGGGCCCCAGTATTTGGGACGAGTTCACCAACAACAAAGGTAATATTGATGATGGCGGTGACGCTAAAACAGCAGCAGATGGGTACCACAATGTTAACAGAGATGTTCAGCTGTTGAAATCACTTGGGGTAAGTCTCGACCTGTAGTCAGTTCACTTTGACAGTTGTTAGGTACCGATTTTTAACTTCAACCATTAACTCTGACAAGAAGTAAACAAACTGAAAATTGCAGGTCACAAAGATTAAGTTTCTCAGAAGATGATGAGAATACCACCTTGAACCAAAAAGTGAGAGGAAGAAATTCTTGAAGAAACCATAGCCATGTATAGTAGTAAAGCCAGACGGCAAATAAGTAAATCCCAGTAGACCTCTACAATCTTTTACGAGACACTGAGAAGAACATTGATGAGAGAGGCAAGAGCAGCAGGATTCGGCTCTCTCAATGAGATAGAGCTGCTTGCACAGAACAGAGACAAATTGCGAGATTTGATAAAATATCTTTAAAAGAAGACTGCTAGAACAAAAATTCAGATAGGAGAAGGTGTATCTTGGTCTACGCCCTATGGGCCGGCTACGGCTCGAAAGGTCAATAGATAGATAGTGTTTACAATAGAGATGTTACCAACAGTGGGTGAGAATACATCGCTAGCAATAGTAATGTGTAATACCAGCTTGTCAGTATTCACAGTAGAGATGTTACCAACAGTGGGTGAGAATACATCGCTAACAATAGTTATGTGTAATACCAGCTTGTCAGTATTCACAGTAGAGATGTTACCAACAGTGGGTGAGAATACATCGCTAGCAATAGTAATGTGTAATATCAGCTTGTCAGTATTCACAGTAGAGATGTTACCAACAGTTGGTGAGAATACATCGCTAGCAATAGTAATGTGTAATATCAGCTTGTCAGTATTCACGGCAGATGTTTTGGTCTAGAAGAAATGGAGAAACAATCACTCACCTTTCATCAAATGGATTCTGGAGGGTAGGTAAAAGATATCCAGAACAAAGTTAATGCAGAATAATGAAAACAGACATAAATAGCGATAGGCCTGCTAGAACTCTACTGGCGTGACGTCACCGGACAATGTTTATTTTGGTGCTCACTGCCTTTTGTAGGTAATATTATGTCATCCTTGTGAAGACATCTTGAGTTCCTTAAAGGAGTTGATATTTTCTCAACTTCTTTTTATTCATGTTTCTGTAACTTACTTAAGCACAATCAACGGCCCAGAAAGCGAAAATAGCAAAGTGTGTGGTACACATGAGGCATATTCAGAACACGAAAGACGAATATGGCAGACCACCGTGAAAGAGATTCGAGCCTCATCACGTAACATTCCAAAGAAAGCAATGGAGAGAAATTCTAAGGACTGATATGTAATTTGTACTGGGAGCAAACAGCAATAATAAAATATAACAAGGAGAACTCTACACCCATTGATATAAAAAGAGGAGTAAGACAGGGATAAATACTATCACCAAGCTTGTTCAATTTATACCCTGAGCAAATCTTTAAAAACATCACAGAGATGCCAGGCCTAAACATTAATGGGAAGATAATCAATAACCTAAGATTGATGATACTGTACTACTAGCAGAAAATCCTAAAGATCGATCTACAATTACTTAATGTAATAAACATGACAACCAAAAAATATGGACTAGATATGAATATCAATAAGACTAAAACTATGATCATAAACAAAGAAAATTCTCAAGACCTACCATTAAATATCAAAGTGGAAGGAATACATCTAGAGACAGTTCAGAACTACAACTACCTGGGACATACAATAACCAGTGATGGAAAAATTACAACTGAAATGAATAAAAGAATAGGTATCGCAAAAAGTAAATTCAATGCCAATATACTAACATCAAAACAAATAACACTGGGACTAAAACTAAGAATAGCAAAATGTTACATCATCTAAATATTCCTGTATGGTGCAGACACATGGACATTAGACCAGAAAACAGAACAGAAAATTAAAACCTTTGAAATGTGGATTTATAGAAGAATAGGTAGAATTGGATGGAAAGAAAAGAAAACAAACGAGGAAGTTTTAAAACAACTAAAAATGAAAAGAGAACTACTAAACACAATTAGAGCAAGACAAATGAAATTTTTCGGTCCTGTTAAAAGACACAACAGCCTAATAAAAGTAATATTTGAAGGGAAAATACAAGGTAAAAGAAGCAGATGCAGACAAGACTAACATGGACGAGTAACATCAAAAGATGGACAAGTCAGCCTATGAGAATTTGCACCATCAAAGCAAGAGACAGAGTGGAATGGCGCTCCATGGTAGTAATTCTTCGATGCGTAGACGACACTCAATGATGATGATTTAAGCACACTCATGTATTTTTAAACTAGCATCATCATCATCATCAAGTACCGGGCCTGGTGGCGTAGGTGATCATGTCTCTCTACAATTTTCGATCTCGACAGTTATTTATAATTTCTGTTTTGACCTTCTCCCAAGCCATTCTCTTAAGCTGTCTGGTATTTTTTCTCGTTGCTTCCCTCTATCTCTTCATCCCTCTATTTTCCCAGTTGTTACAATATATTCCAGCTGTTCTCTTCTCATTACATGGCCAAAAACTGATGGTTGTTTTATCCTAACATTGGTAATTAGCTCTCTTTTTGCTTTGGCCTCTTTCAGAACATTTTCATTACTCTTCTTAGCTGTCCATGTTATTCTCAACATTCTTTTGTAAAACCACATTTCTACAGACTACAGTGATTTTCTTGTCTGTTGTCCTATTGTCCATGATTCAAATCCATATGTTAAGACTGGGTCTACATAACATTCAAGAACTCTTTTTCTTGTTTCTGTTATCAAAAATGGATGGATTGCATTGTATCTTCCTCATTTTTTGGAAAGTTGCTTTTGCCTGAGCCATTCTGCATCTAACCTCTTGTGTACCTCTTCCGTCTGAGGTTAACAAAGTTACCAACAATTTTAAGCTATCGATATAACATTTCAAATGGTCAGTTTAGTGCAACAAAGGGCAGTCCAGTACTGAGATGTAAACTATCGATATAACATTTCAAATGGTCAGTTTAGTGCAACAAAGGGCAGTCCAGTACTGAGATGTAAACTATCGATATAACATTTCAAATGGTCAGTTTAGTGCAACAAAGGGCAGTCCAGTACTGAGATGTAAACTATCGATATAACATTTCAAATTGTCAGTTTAGTGCAACAAAGGGCAGTCCAGTACTGAGATGTAAACTATCGATATAACATTTCAAATTGTCAGTTTAGTGCAACAAAGGGCAGTCCAGTACTAAGATGTAAAGAAGTTCTGTTCGCAAGGCTTCGTCGATTTAATTCTCTATCAGTGAAAGAAAGTGATAAAACCAGGATCGTCGTTACACTTGTAGAAGACAACAATAAACATGAAAACAGCACAGTAAAATTCGAGGAAGCGCTGATGTCAATTCCAGAAGACTAAATTTGCAGTAGAACGGAGATGAAGACTGGCACTACACATGTAACATTTTCGTTAAACGGTCGGATCTGTGAGAAAAGCTGCGCATTGAAACGCACATCAAGAATAAGACACTAATAGGTTACCAAACTACTCACAAATAATTATTGCTAATTACTAATCGTCAATAAATATGTAATTTAATTTTTCATTGAGTGTCGTCTCCACATCGAAGGAGCGCCGTACTGCGCTTTCCTTTGCTTTGATGGTGCAGGTTGTTCTAGGCTGACTTGTCCATCTTTTGATGTTAGTCGTCCATGTTAGTCTTGGTCTACCTCTTTTACCTTTTATTTTCATTACAATATTACTTTTAGTAGGCTGCTGTGTTGTTTAACATGCCCAAAAAATTTCATTTGTTTTGTTTGAATTGTATTTAGTAATTGTCTTTTTCAATTTTAGTTGCTTCAATACATAGTTTGTTTTATTTTATGTTCCATCTAATTCTACCTATTCTTCTATAAATCCACAAAGGCTTCCATTTTTTGTTCTGTTTTCTTTTCTAATGTCCATGTTTCTGCACAATACAGTAATGTTGAGAAGATATAGCAGTTTGCTATTTTTAGTTTTAGCCCTGGTGTTATTTGTTTTGATGTTAGTGTATTTTCCATGACATTAAAATTACTTTTCGCCATTCCTATTCTTTTGTTAATTTCAGGTTTACATGTTCCATCACTGGTTATAGTATGTCCAAGGTAGTTGTAGCTCTGAACTGTCATCAGGTTTATTCCTTCAATTTTGATTTTTTTCACGGTATTAAAATTATTTTTGCCGTTCCTATTCTTTTAATGTATATACATATATATATATATATATATATATATACATTGAGAGAGAGAGAGAAAGAGAGAGAGAGAGAGAAAGAGAGAGAGAGAAAGAGAGAGAGAGAGAGAGAGCTTATTTCTCAGAAGGAATGAGAAGTTGCAAAATGGTAGACCTAAAATTCGATAGAATAAACAAATAGCAGGTACCATGCTGCGCACTATAAAGGAGACACAAAACAGTGTATAAATGAACATATATATATTTTCTATAAGGTAAATATTGATTCCCTCTTCACTTCTAGTTTTGTGTCATAAACAGACCAAATATTGCCTCTGAAACATTTTGGTTCCAGCGATGTTTATCGCTTGAATGTGTAACAATCTAGGTCCAAGTTTTAAACTGACAGTAGCTCAGCGTGACAATGAAGATCTGATCAATTAATTGCTTATGCTGATCACTTTCCAGGTCTCCCACTATAAGTTCTCCCTCTCTTGGCCTCGTATTCTGCCCTCTGGAACGCCTGAAAGCTTCAATGTCAAGGGTGTCGACTACTACAACGGACTCATCAACAGCTTGCTGGCCAGCAACATCACTCCCTTTGTGACCATTCATCACTGGGATCTTCCTCAGAAGCTGCAAGACCAAGGCGGATGGGCGAACGAGTCTTCCTTGATGTGGTTTAGGAATTATGCTAACCTGTGCTTCAGCACATTTGGTGACAGAGTATGTGTTCTATGTTTTTGTATATAGAGCCATCATCTTTGTAATCTCATTGTGCCAGTTAAATTTGTCCATTTCTGCCCTAACAACAATCTCATTGTGCCAGTTACATTTGTCCATTTCTGCCCTAACAACAATCTCATTGTGCCAGTTACATTTGTCCATTTCTGCCCTAGCAACATAGAAAGACCGCATCATACATAGTTTTTTTTTTTTTTTTATCACAGACAGTATAGTTGATTTACTTATGTATGTCTTTCTAGAAAAATAAAATAGGTATAGTTATTCAAAGGCCCGGTATCACTGCAAACGAATGAAAATCCATAATTGCTCAACCACCCGTGTCAGTGGAAGTATTCTAATTAACATCTCATCAAATATTCAAGCAAAGAAAGGTAGCTGGCTGCAGTCCCCACATAGCAAACACATTTTACGTAAAAATAAATAAGATGTGCCAGCACCAAAAGTGAATGCAGCTGAACTGTCCTTCGTCATACGATATCATCACTCATTGTAAATGTTTTAACTATCATGTTACTAGTATACATTCAAAGTCTTCTTCCTCTTCAACTTTCCTTCCTCATCTGCCTTTCAGCTTCGATGGGAGATATAATTTGCGGGCTTTTGCTCTTCTGTTCGTCTCTGCTGCTGTTATGTTTCCTAGTGCTTCAAATATTCCATCGATTTATCTTTTTCATGGTCGACCATTGGGTCTGGTGTTCTCACAACGTTTGTTGAAGGCTCGTTGTGTTGTGTTTTGGTCTTTCTGCCTTGTCACGTGGCCAAACTATTTTATCTGTTGTTTCCTTATATATTCTATGGCAGGGGCTATTCCTAGCTTTTTTCTCAGTTCTTCATTTCTTATCTTATCTCTTAGGCTGTTTCCTGTCATTCGTCTAACACATTTAATCTCAGTAGAAATTATTTTTCTTATTGTTCTTGCATCTACGGTCCAGGACTGGCATTGGTAGCACAAAGTTGAAATGAAGATTGTATTGTACAGTGCCCGTTTTGGCTCTAGAGTTATTTCCTTGTTGGACAATAGTGGTAATAGCTGCCCAATGACTTGACAAGCTTTGATGAATCTTGAATCTATCTCTGCTGTTTGAGAATTATGGTTTGTCACTAAACATTCAAAGTGATTAGAAGAATGTGTATATTAAAAGTGAATATTGCATCCCCGGAAACCCTCATATTTACCAATCTTTGATCTACTCATTACAAACATCAACACCCAAAATCTGTTAATACATAACTATTGGCATTAGCTAAACAATTTTACGTTTTGTCGACGGTGTCACGAACTGAAGCTACTTTCGTGAAATATCAGCTTTAAGAATAAGCGGAGAGTACAAATACTGGAGGGAGCCGCGATAGCTCAGTGGTTAGTGAACTGGATTACAAAGGACAAGGGGTAGGGTTCGATACCAACCGACGGCTTTCATGTTCGCCCAGCCTTAAATGGGTACCGGATTTTTTTCTGGGAAAGTAACGCAGCACGGGCGTAATACCGACCACATTACCCCAAAAAGCATGTGCTGAAGGTCTGTCAAATATAGGGCTCACTAACACCATATTTCCCTATACGCCACTTGGCGTGACGGGGGTACTTTACTTACTTACAAGTACTGGACTCAGGACAAACACATCCATAATCGTTGCCATACTTTAACAAATTAAAACTAAGATGTCAGTTTGAGATTAAAAAAAAACAACCGTGCACTGATCCAAGTGTCGCTGGAATCATTTCCGAACATCTATTACTTACCAGTCGCGGACGAGAAAGAGAGAAAATACTAGATAGCTTGGTGTCATGGCATGGAAACAGTCAACAACAGAATTAATACGATGCACTATGGATAGAAGATTGTGGAAGGACATGATCGCCTACATCAACCGGTATGGTACATGATGATGATGTTACCTAATGCAACTAATGACAACAACAAAATAAAGTGTACCTTCCAAGTCGTAAGCCGTGTGGGGGTTGATACTCCGACTCAAATTCTTCAATGATCACTGGCAGATGTTCATGAGTGATATGGTCGATATCACGACAGGCCGCAATATTTTCCCAGAAATAAACTAAGTGCCCACTTACGGCTGGGTAAATCTAGAAGCCGTCCATCGGTGTCGAATCCACCTCTTGTCCTCAGTAGTCAAGTGCGCCAAATCTACTCTTCTCTTGTTCTCGAATACAATGTTTTGTTGTAGTTAATCATTAATTTATATAGAGGCTTAAAAGCCTTTTATTGTTTTCTAGTTTGTACTCCTATATGTTCTTTATGGCGCCTAATTTCATAACGAACATCAGCTTTTGCCATCTATGATTGAAATGACAAGTCTCTCTCTCTTGCCTGTCCTTTGATGACTCTTGTAGAGAAGAGCCAATCAGAATACACCAAAATAGTCTGAATAGTTTTTTATACCCCGAGTATAATACAATGAAAGTTGAAATTGTTTTACATTATGTCGATGGTTTGTAGATATTTAGCCATAATTTATAGTATTTTTAATATCTTGTTACACTTTCTTTACACAAGGAGATGAGATTATAATTGCTAAAGACATGTATCTTCCCGAAAGCAACATCGGTTGTGAGTCTTGGACTATCTAGCAAACAGTAAAGAAGAAAATCAATTCATTCGAAACAAAATACTACAGAAAAATATTTAAAATCCTTTGGATAATGAAAAAGAGCAATGAAGACATATTAAAAGATTTAAATATGTAGAAGAATTGTGATCATTTGAGATTAATAAAAATGCTGCAGAAGATTATTTCAAATTTCCTTGATGAACAAAGGACTCAACAAAAGTATCTCAGGAAAATTGAAAATTTAAAGTAATAATAGAAGTAAATTTAATTAAGCGAATAAAGATGTCGTATTATTTCTGTATCAAATACCGTATTTTCCTTAAAATAAAACAATAATTTGGATTCTGGAGTGCAAACTAAGGAGCTAGACTAAAAACCTTAAGACGAAGCAATCAAGGACTCCCTCTGGACCTCGGTCATTGAGGCAGACAAGACAGCAAGAAAATGAGAAGCTTTCACACCGGCAGTTGAAAAGATGACCTTTTAAAAAGTTACTTTATAAATGCCAACATAATAAATGTAAAATCAAATTAATTAAGAAATTTAATTCATCCACACACACTGAATCCCGTTATCTAATTCGTTCACCACATCGTGAATCCATACATCTAATTTTCCGTTGACGTCTTAATTCATTTCCCTAATCCATTAACCACATCGTGATCCGTACATACAATTTATTCTCCATTTCTTAAATTCATACGTTAGGAGAAGTACGTATAAGCATTTAGGCTGAAATTATTCAGCAAATTATAGCTGGCTGTTAGTGCCAAGATCGGTGAAGTAGATCTATCCAAAACCTCCTGCACCACCACCATTGTGTGCCATTCTCACCAAGAGACGTGATAGCGATCGAGAGGGGAGCCAACTCGATACACAAACTTACATGATATGGAAACTTGAGCCAAAAATAGATCAAATTCTTAGCTTGATGTTACCTACAACACAACTCACATACGTCCGTTTAAAGTGTTTTTAAGGGTGGATTAAAAAGAAAAGTAGCGATCGAGCAAACGCTGAAAAAGGACATAACAAATAAATACACAAGGGTAAATTAAATAAAAATATATTAATTTCGTATTATCTGAAATGGAAATAATTTTTGTGAAATAACACTGAAATCGAGTCAGAAAAAAGGGAACAACTTAGCATACGATTCTTAAATTTGTGTGTTAATAGATAAAATACAAATCATCATCAACAGTGAAGAATTTGTGAGGAACTGAATATATGAGATCTGTAATAACTAACAATAGAGACTGTCAGAAAGATGCCAAAAGAGGATTAACAATAGCAACACAAACATTAAACGTTATGAAGAACATGTGGCACAATACCCAGCAAAGCAATACAGTTAAAATTACTAAGGACATGAATCTTCCTGATAACAACATGCGGTTGTGAATCGTGGACAATCTCACAAACCGTAATTAAGAAAATCGATTAATTCGAAACAAAATGCTACCAAAAAAAAAATCCTTAATGTGCTTTAGATAATGAAAAATAGTAATGAAGACATATTAAAAGTTGTAAACATTAAAAAGAACTGGCTTGACCGTTCTAAAGAGGAAATTAAAATACAATGGTCACGTCAAACGACACAAGGGACTGGACAAAAACAATAATGGAAGGCATTGTTCCTAGGCAACGCATAATGGATAAACCAAGAAGATTTTCTTGGTTTGAAGACATCAAGAACATCTTGAACATAACAACAGAAGAAGTAGGAGATCTTGCTAGAAACAGAGATTCTTTCAGACGGTCTGTAGTGTATGCAACGTTCTCTTGGAGATCTGGCTAGAGACAGAGAATCTTTCAGACGGTATGTGGCGTATGCAACGTTCTGTAGGGGATGTGTCCAGAGACAGAGATTCTTTCAGACGGTCTGTAGTGTATGCAACGTTCTGTGGGAGATCTGGCAAGAGACAGAGAATCTTTCAGACTGTCTGTGGTGTATGCAACGTTCTTTGGGAGATCTGACTAGAGACAGAGATTCTTTCAGACGGTCTGTGGTGTATGCAACGTTCTGTGGGAGATCTGACTAGAGACAGAGATTCTTTCAGACGGTCTGTGGTGTATGCAACGTTCTGTGGGAGATCTGGCTAGAGATATAGACTCTTTCAGGTGGGCTGTGGTGAATGCAATGTTCTGTGGGAGATCTGGCTAGAGATATAGACTCTTTCAGGTGGGCTGTGGTGAATGCAACGTTCTGTGGGAGATCTGGTTAGAGATATAGACTCTTTCAGGTGGGCTGCGGTGTATGCAACGTTCTGTGGGAAATCTGGCTAGAGATATAGATTCTTTCAGGTGGGCTGTGGTGAATGCAACGTTCTGCAAAGGACATGCTTCCTGATGATGAGGTGAAATACTTGCATCGCGTTGGCATCAAACGCCTATTAATAAGTTACAATATTTGGATATAAAAAAATAATTCGCAAGTACACAACAAAGAAACTGTTCAACAGCAGTGTGATATCCGTCCTAATAAATGCGATGGTTGGAAATATTCTCAGCTTTGAATAGGAGACGCATTATTTAAAAAAAAAAAAAATGGCTCCGACGACTCTTAAATATACATTGGAGAAACTTAACTACACATGAAATTATGAGAGAGAGGAAAGCAAACAAAAATACTGTTCAACTATATACAAATAAGACGATTGAGTTACATCGATCATATGCTCATAATGTACAAAGAATACTCCCGCGTCAGGGCTTTATGTTGACACCAAAGTAGTAAACAAGGGCTCATTTGAATATTATTTGGCCCATAAATTAACAAATATATATAGCGTGGCGCGCAAGGCACCTAACGCGCGCGGCGCAGGGGGAGTTGTCGTGCTTATAGGCATACCCTAAACTTTATTTTAGACATCCCCGTAGCAAAAATTTACTTAAAAATAGCTTTTATGCTTTTTACCCCCTGGCCATTTTTAAGGGATACGCAAATGAAATTATTAAAAATAATAACTTTAACCTCTAGACTTACACCAACATTTATATTTGACACGCCAATGTAACCTCTAGACTAACAACAACATTTATATTTGACACGCCAATGTAACCTCTAGACTTACACCAACATTTATATTTGACACGCCAATGTAACCTCTAGACTTACACCAACATTTATATTTGACACGCCAATGTAACCTCTAGACTTACACCAACATTTATATTTGACACGCCAATGTAACCTCTAGACTTACACCAACATTTATATTTGACACGCCAATGTAACCTCTAGACTTACACCAACATTTATATTTGACACGCCAATGTAACCTCTAGACTTACACCAACATTTATATTTGACACGCCAATTTAACCTCTAGACTTACACCAACATTTATATTTGACACGCCAATGTATCAAATTTGCATAACAATTCAACTAAAAATTAGTAGTGATATATGTCATTTACGACGTGTAAATGCACCGACACTGGTACATTATGACTTTTAAGAGTAATGAAACTGTTAGCAAAAATAATAAAACTCGCACAGTAGTGGAGGTACACCTTTACAATAGAAAAACGGAAAGACAACAGAACGTGTCAACATTCGTTTTCATCAGCCCACTAAACGAAACAAGAAAGAAAGTGGCACAACAATTAATTACATAAGCATATAACAATGTATCTGGACAGTATTATAGACAAAGAGGGAGGAACAGAGGATAATACCAAAGTAAGGAGACCAAAAACAAGAAGAGCATTCGTTGCAGTGGGAAACATGGAAATCCAAAGAAATGAGGTTAAATACAAATTTTAAAAGAAGTTTTCACATCCAATTTTAAGTCATTCCTATTATATGGCTGTGAAAAAAGGAGAACAACAACAATGACAATCATGAACATACAGACCTTCAATAATGGATAAATGCGCCCAAAAAAGGATGGAAATTGCAGGACAAAATCACTAACATTGATTCATGGAAAAGCTGAAGTCAAATACCAGTGGATAAAGATATACAGCGAAGACGATGTCGCTGGATAGGACACACAATCCGGCGGCCAATTGAAAGTGTTACGCAAAAAATCCTTTGTTTGGAATCCCCCCCCCCCCAAAAAAATACAAAGAGGAGGACTACTTTTTGGAGATGACGAATGGAAGCAGAGATGAAGATGATGGGGAAGACTTTGGAATTATCTTAAAAGAATTGCTAGAAACAGAACTGTTTGGAAAGTGTTTATTAAAGAACTATGCTCCACAGGGAGCTGACAAGATAGAAGAAGAATACAATATAAAAATTATACTGAAATTATACGAATGTATGAAATAGTGTAACAACGCAGCAACTAGATCTAGAGAGCCTTCAAATAGGACGGTCGCCACCTGGGAGTTACGACCCAGATGGGCTCGCCAACCCTAGAGTGTCAAGAAGGTAAAGGCCTGAAACACTTGCTCTGTCTGTTTGTCTATCTGTCTG
Organism: Megaustenia siamemsis; assembly: GCA_032433765.1. Classification (NCBI taxonomy): domain Eukaryota; kingdom Metazoa; phylum Mollusca; class Gastropoda; order Stylommatophora; family Ariophantidae; genus Megaustenia; species Megaustenia siamemsis. The sequence goes on from JAVIAB010000047.1 coordinate 20,542,000, forward strand.
TCGGTCTGTCTGTCTGTCTATCTATCTAGTTTGCCCTTTATTTTAGTTCCCTTTGCCCTTGTCGCTTTTCAAAGTCGATGGAGAATGGAGTGTTTTGGTCAGTACTGTAAAGTGTTTCTCTTTCATGGTACCGATCGTGCTATTTCATTTATCTATTGTCATCTTGGGATATCTTTAACCGAAAGAGAGAAGAAAGAGCGAGAGACATGAAAAAGAGAGAGAGACATAGAGTTAAAACACATGAACATAAATGGGTTACATTTCCAATAGGTTAAATTATGGACGACTATTGATGACCCAGTGACCTTGGCATATAAAGGTCATGAAACTGGGGAGCACGCCCCTGGAGTTAAGAACCCCGAGCTTGTGTATGCCATTGGACACAATCTCATCCGAGCTCACTCTGAGGCTTATAATTTATACAAAGGCACATACAGGGACTCGCAGAAAGGTAATTATCGCTAGTTCAGTCCTAATGGATGTTTTATAATTGTGAATATGTTATAATTGTGAATTAGCTATAATTGTGAATTTGATATAATTGTGAATATGTTATAATTGTGAATGTGTTTTAACTGTGGATATGTTATAATTGTGGATATGTTACAATTGTGAATATCTTATAATTGTGAATATGTTATAATTGCCAATGTGTTATAATTGCCAATGTGTTATAATTGTGAAAGTGTTATATTTGCGAATATGTTATAATTGTGAATGCGGACAAATTGCAAATAGATGCTCCTTATTATAATTTTAGTCTGACCATACATTCTGCTTGTCAGCCGCGATAGCTCAGTGGTTAGTGATGGACTGCAAAGGACAGGCGGTAGGGTTCAATCCCAACCGACGGCTTCCGGTTCACCCAGCCTTTAATTGGTACCGGATTTTTTTCTGGGAAAGTAAAGCGGCACGGGCGTAATACCGACTACATTACCCCCCAAAAAATCATGTGCCGAAGGTCTGTAAAATTTGTGGTCACTAACACCATATTCCCCATACGCCACTTGGCGTGACTGAAGTACTTTACTTTTTTACTTTACATTCTGCTTACAAACATACCTTTATTTCCATACCTTCCTGTTGTCCTTTTATTCTTTAGAAAAGTGTGAATTTTTATCCGCTTTTTTTAAAAAAAATAAAAATGTTAATTGTGTGACCAGGAGACCTGTGGGTAGTTGTCGTATGTGTGTTTTTCTCCTATGTGTTTTCTCTCTGTGTCCTGGTGCCTTTCTTCATGATTCCTATTATGTCATCCTTAAGTTCTGATATTTTGTGTTTCCCATGAGGAGTCATATCAGATGGGCCTAAGGGTTTCGGCATTGTTTGGGACAGTACTGGGTCAATAGTTGCCAGCTCTTTGTAGGTTGTAGCGATTCAAGATGCAAAAGTAAAGCGTGTCAAATCTTTGGACAACTATGATCATTATCATCCATAAAGGAATTGACATTGGAAGGCAAAACGAGCACTCTATAATACAATCTTCATTCCAACGATGTGCTACCAATGTTACACCTTGAACCTAGACACGACAACAATAAGGAAAAATAAAGAAATAACAAATAAATTGGTATGGCCACGTGATAACACAGAAAGATCAGAACGCAACACAATATGAGACTTTGATAAACGTTGAAAGAACACGAGACTCAAGACTCAAGTCTACCACAAAGATGATGTATGAATTCAATATTAGAAGAAAAAAAAACTAGAAAAAAATAACAGCAGGAGAGGCTAACAGAAGAGTAAAAGACCGTAAATTATATCTCTCTCCCTCGACATTGACAGACAAATAAGAAAGGAAAGAAGAAAAGAAGAAGAAACGAAAAAGATGTGCTCCGTTTTGTCTCAATGAAAAAGATCAGACTAGAATGATTTCTTTAGATTTAAGCTGTTTGCTGGTTGTATTTAAACATGGTTAGAATTCTGACAAATCAAGATCATTTATTCTTTACCTTGTTAAAGTAATGATCGTATTGAAGAAACAATCATCATCATCATGCAGCATAAACATAAACAGGACAAATCTGAAACAAGTGCAACGTGTCAAATACTTGGCACAATAATAACATCAGATGGAAGATGCACCAAAAAGCAAAATAGCTCAGGCCAAAACAGCACTTCATCATCAACGAGTGCCATCTCCGCAACAAAGGTTGGCTACCATGGAGCGCCATTCTGATCTCTCTCTCTCTCTCTCTCTCTCTCTCTCTCTCTTTCTTTGATGGTGCAGGTTGTCATAGGCTGATTTGTCCATCTTTTGCTGTCACTCGTCCATGTTAGTCTTGTTCTGCCTCTTTTACATTGTATTTTCCCCTCTAAGATTACTTTTAAGGCTGTCTCTGTGATGTTCTTAAAGATTTGCTCAAGTGTATAGATTGAACAAGCTTGGTGATTGCATTTCAGAAAATTAAAAATATTTTATGCAACAAAAATATATCAATAGAAGTGAGAAAGAGAGTTCATCCGTGCTATATAGAACCAGTTCTGACCTATAAAAGCTAATCATGGACAACAGAACTGACACGATGCACTTTCGATAGAAGATTGTGGAAGGACATGATCGCCTACCCCAACCGATATGGCACATGATGATGTTACCACCTCTTGCTTCGTGAGTAGGGGCTGCATGAATCACGGCGGGTACTCTAAAGGGAAGCTCATTTTTAGTTAACTGGACTACAAAAACAACAGGTCGGGTTTTATCCTGATCGACGGCTCCAGGTACACCTAACCTTAATGGGTACCGGATTTTTTCTGGGAAAGTAAAGTGACACAGGCGTAATACCGACCACATTACCCCGAAAAGCATGTGCCGAAGGTCTATAAAAATTATGGTCACTAACACCATATTCCCTATACGCCACTTGGCGTGACTGGTCTCTTTACTTTTTTACTTTCTTACTAGTTATTTAGCTTGATCCGTTATTTTGAACATATTTTGTGTTGCTGAATCTATTAATCTTTTCATTGGTTTCCCCATTCGTCTTGTGACGTAATATTCCCTTGTTTTCAAGTTGGTTAAGTTTCATTGTTTGTTTAAGACTGGGTGGACCTGGAAGCCGTCGATCAGAATGGAACCCGTCTTCTCATCCTTTATAGTCAAGTTCACTCACCACTGAGCTATCGCGACTCCATGCGATGGGGTGTGCTTTTCATAATTATACTATCTGCATCTCACAATTTACAAGCACATGTTTTGGTAAAAACCCTCAAATCTAAATTGTGTATAATTAATGTTAATCACAGGTCAAGTTGGAATTACTCTTAAATCTGATTGGTTCGTTTCAAAAACCAACGACGTCATTAACAGAGTTGCAACCCAGAGAGCCCTAGACTTCCGCCTCGGTTGGTTTGCAAATCCACTCTTCATTGGCGACTACCCGTCCGTGATGAAGGAGCAAGTAGCGCTGAAGAGGACAAAGGCCGGAGTTACAAATCAGAAAATGCCAGAATTTACTGATGCAGAAAAGGATAAAGTCAAAGGTGAGTTGCCCTTTGTACACGATTACTTATATGCTAGCTACACCAGTTTGGGCACGCTCAAGGCTGTCTTAAACTTGCAGAGTTTTATTGCAGGGAATATCAAAGATTGCCTGGTACCATGATAATGTCATTATAAGGTCGCATGTGCCGATCAAATAGAAATAAATGATGGGGAATTTGCTGTAAACTACGATACAGAGAAGCTTACGTCTATTTCATACATCTTTTATATAATGGAGGAGACAGGACATGAACTGTTATGACGACAGCCAACAGAAATAAATAAGATATTTACATACTGTAAAGTACCTGGAATATACTAAATTTAGGTCATGCAAGGCGACATACTGGCTTGAGAAGATTATTGTGGAGGGGATAGTTTCAGGTAAATGAAGAAGTCGAAGACTAGAAGAAAATGAGTAGATGTCTTAGACGAGATGGGAGTGATTGCTGCATAAGCTGAACATCTCATGCAGAATAGAAAATACTTCAAAGAAGATGTTATGGGATTAACTGTCATGGGAGAAGCTGTCATGGAAGTAATTAGCATGGGAGTGGATGTCATGGAAGTAATTATCATGGGAGTAGCCGTATGGAAGTAGCTGTTATTTTAGTAGCTGTCATGAAAGTAATTAGTATGGGAGTAGATGTCATGGAAGTAATTAGTATGGGAGTAGCTGTAATGAAAGTAATTAGTATGGGAGTAACTGTCATGAAAGTAATTAGCATGGGAGTAGATGTCATGGAAGTAATTATATGGTAGTAGCTGTCATGAAAGTAATTAGTATGGGTGTAGATGTCATGGAAATAATTATCATATGAGTAGCAGTCATGGGAGTATCTGTTATTTGAGTAGCTGACATGGGAGTAGCTGCCATTGGAGTATCTGTCACATGAGTAATTATCATGGGAGTAGCTGTCATGGGAATGGCTGTCATTGGAGTAGCTGTCATTGAAGTAACTGTCATGGGATATGCTGCCATGGGAGTAACAATCATGGGATTAGCTGTCACGGAAAGACAGGTTACAATAAGGTAAATGAAGCTGGTCTCATCGCATCATAGTATCACTTGGATGTCTAGTTAGTGTCTTCTACTCCCACATGTATCACTTATGAATTAAAATTCCCGCGTCATAACGCCGCATTTAACATTTCGTACCATTACCTGAATGATGGTCACTCTCTGACCTTAGAATGCCATCTTGCCCACATGAGCTCACGTTGCGTTTTCAGCCCTGTTATGTAGCTTCAAGTAAAATTGAAAGTTATTGGTTCTTTCCCTTTCAACAACGAAGTAAGTTATTGAGAGAGAGAGTGTAACGCTGGGTTTCTCTAAATATGTGTTCAAGATTAACGTGCCCTATCCGGAAGGGAGAGAGACAGAGGTAATGGTAACAACAAAGAAAAAGACATCACCTCAGTGCAAAATAAAGACAAGTTAAACCATATTAAAACAGGTAAATGAATTTAAATATTTGGGAACTTTGTTAACCTCAGAGGGAAGATGTACAAAAATGGGGAGATGCAGAATGGCTCAGGCAAAAGCAGCTTTCCAAAAAATGAGGAAGATACTATGCAATCCATTTTTGACAATAGAAACTAGAAAAAGAGTTCTTATATGTTACGTAGAGCCAGTCATAACATATGGATGCAAATCATGGACAATAGGACAACAGACAAGAAAATCACTGGAGTGTATAAATGTGGTTTTACAGAAGAATGTTGAGAATACCATGAACACCTAAGAAGAGTAATGAAGATGTTCAGAAAGAGGTCAAATCAAAAAGAGAGTTAATTTCCAATATTAGGAAGAAACAATCATCATTTTTTGGCCATGTAATGAGAAGAGAACAACTGGAATATATTGTAACAACTGGAAAAATTGAGGGACGAAGAGATAGAGGAAAGCAAAGAGAAAAGATACCAGACAGCTTAAGAGAATGGCTTGGCAGAAGGTCAACAAAAGAAATTATAAATAGCTGTCGAGATCGAAAGTTGTGGAGAGACGTGATCACCTACGCCAGCAGGCCCAGTACTTGATGATGATATTAATGATGATGATGATTGTGTCCGCAAAGACAATAATGCCATTTGCGTCTTTGAATTTCCCGAAATAAACATCCGATTCTATATAAGTGAAAAGGGGGGGGGGGATAAAAAAAATAGATTTAGAAAGTGTAATTAAGTAATTTAAACTGGTGAGTTATTGAGTTACTGAGTTACTGAGTTACTGAGTTAATGAGTTAATGAGTTATTTGCCGTCATCATTATTGCACTCCCAACATGTCCATAGATGCTCAGATCCCCTCCTCAGCAAGTCCCGCAGTGTCCAGCGGCTGACGACTCCAGTTCTGTGTTGGTTGATAAGGCTTCTTATGCGCCCACCAAGTTTCTTGTTTCTGGCTCTACCCATCTTAGCTCCCATCTCTTTCATCAGAAGGAGCGATGTTAACTCATGGTTGTCGAAGTCCTGTGCCCTTCCCACATCTCAGAAGAAATTGATGACGTCCGAACGATACATTGGTGGACCATCTTCAACGACAGCAAAGCTAGCCAATCGGTCCGCTCTGTCATTTCCCCGTACTCCCGCATGTCCGTGGACGTTGACAAAGGTGACTCTACGTATTTTTTACGTCCGCAATGACTCTACCCATTTCATACGTACAGATCCCGACTCCACTTATCATGCTCATCAAATCACTCATTATACAGGCGTGCGTGTTGTCTTGTAACTCTAACCAGATGAATGCCCTGGTCACTGCCATCACCTCCATCGTCATACTACTCGTGGTCATAACGTATGCACCACTGTCTTTGACTATTCTGTCTGCCGAACGTGCTGTAAATGCCCATGCACTCCGTTGGTGTCATATTGGTATATAACCATAAATATATTATATCGTATATGGTGTCGTAACAACTGTGGTGTTGCTGTGTGATTATCGACATCTCGTACATAAATGACATTAGAAAGGTAGAATTATACATAACATTAGAAAGGTAGAATTATAAATAACATTAGAAAGGTAGAATTATAAATAACATTATAAAAGGTAGAATTATAAATAACATTAGAAAGGTAGAATAATAAATAACATTAGAACGGTGGAATTATAAATAACATTAGAAAGGTAGAATAATAAATAACATTAGAAAGGTAGAATAAAAAATAACATTAGAAAGGTAGAAGTGTGAAGAACGAAGCTCATCGTGCACATTGATGTATATATAGATCATGATGTTTGATGTCCATTTTTTTAACCATCTGTATATTTATTTGTTATAATTTATCATTAGTAATGAAAACGTTCTGAAAGAGGTCAAAGCAAAAATAGAGCTCATTTCCAATATTAGGAAGAAACAATCATCATTTTTTGGCCACGTAATGAGAAGAGAACAGCTGGAATATATTGTAACAACTGGGAAAATTGAGAGACAAAGAGATAGAGGGAAGCAAAGAGATAAAGATACAGTTTAAGAGAATGGCTTGGCAGAAGGTCAACAACGGAAATAACAGTCGAGATCGAAAATTGTGGAGAGATATGATCACCTACGCCAGCAAGCCCGGTGCTTGATGATCATGATGATGTATCGTCACTAACCCAGTGCCGCCTTTCTGTCGGTAGCCATGTAAGGCTGAGGAACCTTACAAACTTCGGTCGGCATCAAACCTGACCTCTTGTTGTCATGAAAACATTTAACTATTAATCTACTTAGACTCCCTTATTTTAATCGAGAAATCGTGAAGTAGAAACACCTTACGCGAGTAAAGAATAACAAAATATGTTCATTGGGGTACATCACAGCAGTCTAATTGTCTAGCCAGGACAATCATGAAGATGACAGTCAAAGACAGAATAGAATGAGTTCGACAAACAAAGGAACAGGCAAATAATTAGGAACAGTTTAATTTATAATATCCAAGACTTTAGAGAGTCAACCAAACCGAAATAACTGTAAACAATAAAGATAAATGCTGAAGAAAGTTAGTGATCAACGCATTATGATAGGTTTTGAAAAAAATGGAAACAGGTATCAGAAGGACAAACAATAACAGTTATATAATATATAACACATTTGAACAGGTCAGAAAACCTCCATAAACTCTCATAAATTGTGTTTTACCTTTATTCTTCTTCTTCTTCTTCTTCCTCCTCCTCTTCTTCCTCTTCTTCTTCTTCTTCCTCCTCTTCCTCTTCTTCTACTACTACTACCTTGCGGTTCCCTTTGAAGCATAGGTCTTCAAAAACACTTTCGAAGTCGTTCTGTTTCTTGCCATTCTTTTAAGATCATCCCATGTCTTCCCATCATTTTCATCTCTGCTTCCATGTGTCTTCTCCAAGAATATTTTGGTCTTCCTCTTTGTCTTTTTCTTTGGGAATACCAACAAAGTGTCTGTTGTGTAATACTCTCAGTTGCCTTCCGCAGTGTGTTATCCTATCCAGCGCCATCATCTTCGCTGTGTCTCTTTATCTACAGGTTATTTTACCATTGCTAGCAAATAATTCAAATCATTATCCACTGACAGGTGCTTTAGACTTCCTGGCAATTGACCATTCCAAGACCAGAGTTGTTTCTCATCAGGTCAATTCTGAAATTGGCTTTTTACATGACCAGGACATTTTACTGGAAACTAACACGTCGTATCCCACGTATGTTATTTGTGTTGTTTTGTTTATTTTTATAATTATGTATCAAACAGTTTATTTTATTTTGAATTAGTACAAATAGATTAGTTTTCTTTTTCATTAATAAATTAATGTTCATAGAATTAGTCGTGTTGAATAATTGTAATCATCATCATCATCAAGTGCCGGGCCTGCTGGCGTAGGTGAACATGTCTCTCCACAACTTTTGATCTCGACAGTTATTTATCATTTCTGTTGTTGACCCTGTGCCAAGCCATTCTCTTAAGCTGTCTGGTATCTTTTCTCTTTGCTTCCCTCTATCTCTTCGTCCCGCAATTGTCCCAGTTGTTACAATACACTTCAGCTGTTCTCTTCTCATTACATAACAACGATATAAAATATTAAAAACTATGACAAAATGTTGTAGTTTGTTTTGCCCTTCTATTAGTTTAGCTGCTCCATACATTGTATGTTTATGCATCCCTAGCACGTCCTCATAACTGTCTGCTTGCTCGTGACGCTCCGATGTTATTGCACATATCAATGAACAATGATTATCTCATTTACTAGGCGCTGGGTTTGGATACTCTCAGACCTGTCTTCTTCGTTTTGTTTTGTTCTTGTAATATTGCTGTTAATGGAGGAAAAGTTGTTTCCTACTACCCTTTGCTATGGAAGTGAATCAAGGACTGTAGACAAACGAATGAAAAGATCATTAGAGGCCACACAGATGGGATTTCTCAGAAGAATGTTGAAATTCCCTGGACAGCTAAAAAGACCAATGAGGATAATCTCAAAGAGACCAACACAAAAAGGGAACTGCTAAGAAACATCAGGAAGAAAAAAAAAACTTTTTTCGAGCACATTGTGAGAAGAGAAAGTTGGAATATTTGATTACAACTGGCAAAATAGGGGGACAGAGTGATCACGGACGATACAAATATTCAGAGCCTTATTGTATAGCTTGGTGTCATGGCACGGAAAAGTCAAAGACAGAATTGATATGACTTACTGTGGATATAGAACTGTGGAAGGGTATGATCGCCTGCGCCGATCGGTATGGCACGTAATGGTGATGCCTATCATTTCCAAGAATCAACATTTCGTAGCAACACAAAACAATGCATTATCGCTACATACACCTCAAACCAAATCTAGACACCCCCCTTCCCCCCACTGTATATTATTATATTATAGCCCACGAGCAGAGTCTCACCACACATCCTATTCTTGGACGTTTTCTACTCTTCTCTCTAATTTAGGTTAATGCTCTTGACAATTTCCATTACGCCTCTTCTCATTGGATTCTTTTTTTCCCTTCGCCAGCTTTGACCTCTGACGTCCATGGACACTAGGAACTGAATTTTGCGTGTTAATATATTTTTCCCTGGCAGCCGTGAACACAAGGGTCCCTCGCCGCACATGCAGATAACTCCGACGGTACTCATATTTTTTTTTCCGTCGATGTGTAATTGACGTTTCAAGCCGGGCCTCGCTGCTGAGATCAGGGGTGGTTGCCGCAGAGAGAAATCATAAATACAAATCCCAACGGGTGTAGCCGGGATTTGAACCCACAACCTCTCTGTCTCGAGGCCGGCGTCTTGCCTCGAGACCAACCCCAGTCTCTCCCCCCCCCCCATTGGATTCCTGGGTATACTTATCATTTCCTTCACATCATCACCATCATCTAGTGTAATGCTGCTTGGCATAGGCCTTCCTGCATCCTCCTATTATTTTTTTTTTCAATTTCATGGACATGTATTGTGTTTGTGTATTCTCCAGACTGGAGTACCGCCCAGAGATTAACCCCAATAGCAGCAGTCGCTTGATGGGCTTTGGTCTCAGAAGCCTTCTCAACTACGTCACTACAAATTACAATAAGCCCCCCATCTGTGTGGTCCAAAGTGGACTTCGGACATGCGGGACGTTGAAAGACCAGCAACGAATTGACTACATTAGAGAGTACAGTAACAACGTCCTGCAATGTGAGATTGGTCACATTTCTTTCCGTGTTTGCTATCACATCCAAGCAGCTTCCAATAGTGAAATACAAAATGTTATTTATTCTTCTGATAGACACACTAAAAAAAATATCCCTGCATAATTCTGCGGTTAGCACAATGCCACTGCTCTTCAGATTAATGATTTACCATATAGCCTATTTCATATTAATGAATTAACATATATCCTCTTTAATATTAGTTATTTAACATATAGCCTTTCTCATATTAATGATGAATTAACATATAGCCTCTTTCATTTTAGCTAATTAAGATATACCCTCTTTCATATTAGTGAATTAACATATAGCATCTTTAATATTAGTTATTTAACATATAGCCTCTCTCATATTAGTGAATTAACATATAGCCTCTTTTATATTAGTAAATTAACATACAACCTCTTTTATATTAGTTAATTAAGATATACCCTCGTTCATATTAGTGAATTAACATAAAATCGCTTTCATATTAGTGAATTAACATAAAATCGCTTTCATATTAGTTAATTAACGTATAACCTCTTTTATATTAGTTAATTAAGATATACCCTCGTTCATATTAGTGAATTAACATAAAATCGCTTTCATATTAGTGAATTAACATATAACCTCTTTTATATTAGTTAATTAAGACATACCCTCGTTCATATTAGTGAATTAACATAAAATCGCTTTCATATTAGTTAATTAACGTATTACGGGCAGATGGTGCTCGTAAATCTGGGAGGGCAGACCATCTAAGGGCAGAATCCCCCTACAGAAAAGACAATCTGCTGCCTTGCAGGAAGATTGGGGACAATCAAAGGCTAGGGAAAGCAAACCCGAATAAAATGCTGGCGGAAATCGGATGCACTGGGCCACTGGCGCAGAACACAGTGCAACGTTTTAACGGGTGTTCAATCAGAGTGGATCTGGCAGACTCTAATTGTGATGTTCTGTTTGTGGGGGCGATCAACACACTTAACCTGACAGCTGACTTCATGTGGGAGTCTGGAATCCTTACTCTGATTGAGTCCTGATCGCAGAGAGAGAGAGAGAGAGAAAGATATTAGTTAATAAAGATATACCCTCTTTCACATTAGTGAATTGACATATAGCCTCTTTCATATTAGTGAATAAACATATGTCCTTTTTCATATTAGTTAATTAAGATATACCCTCGTTCATATTAGTGAATTAACATATAACCTCTTTTATATTAGTTAATTAAGATATACCCTCGTTCATATTAGTGAATTAACATATAACCTCTTTTATATTAGTTAATTAAGATATACCCTCGTTCATATTAGTGAATTAACATAAAATCGCTTTCATATTAGTTAATTAACGTATTACGGGCAGATGGTGCTCGTAAATCTGGGAGGGCAGACCATCTAAGGGCAGAATCCCCCTACAGAAAAGACAATCTGCTGCCTTGCAGGAAGATTGGGGACAATCAAAGGCTAGGGAAAGCAAACCCGAATAAAATGCTGGCGGAAATCGGATGCACTGGGCCACTGACGCAGAACACAGTGCAACGTTTTAACGGGTGTTCAATCAGAGTGGATCTGGCAGACTCTAATTGTGATGTTCTGTTTGTGGGGGCGATCAACACACTTAACCTGACAGCTGACTTCATGTGGGAGTCTGGAATCCTTACTCTGATTGAGTCCTGATCGCAGAGAGAGAGAGAGAGAGAGAGAAAGATATTAGTTAATAAAGATATACCCTCTTTCACATTAGTGAATTGACATATAGCCTCTTTCATATTAGTGAATAAACATATGTCCTTTTTCATATTAGTTAATTAAGATATACCCTCGTTCATATTAGTGAATTAACATATAACCTCTTTTATATTAGTTAATTAAGATATACCCTCGTTCATATTAGTGAATTAACATATAACCTCTTTTATATTAGTTAATTAAGATATACCCTCGTTCATATTAGTGAATTAACATAAAATCGCTTTAATATTAGTTAGATTAACGTATAATCTTTTTCACATTAGTGAATTAACCTGTGACCCATTTCTAATGTGTTAATTAATTCGTTACTCGTTTAAGATTAAAGAATTAACATATAACCTCTTTCATATTAGCGAATTAACGTCTAACCCCTTTGATATTAGGGAGTTAACATATAACCTCTTTCAAATTAGTGAATTAACTTGTAACCTGCCTCTTCACATTGGTCAGTTAACATTTTTAGTTACATTTTTAGTGCAATCCCAGCTACATGTTAAAGAAATAAATGAAGTGGAGTCTGAATGCTATCGTATGTTTGTTGCCTCCACCATCGTCACCAGCATTATTATTATTATCATTATCATCATCATTATCATCATCATTATCATCATCATCATCATCCTTTATCAGGTCTGCTGGCATAGGTGATCATATTTCCCCACAACTTTTTGCTCTTCATTTGTTTTACTCCATTATTTTACTGATTAGACAAATTGTGATTATCTTTTTCAATAGAAAATTTAATCGTTTGCTCCACATGTTTAATGATGGCTTAGATGGAATATAATGCTAATATCTTTTAACTTCTCTCACATCATTTCTCTTAACTCATCTGGCAATTTTTCTCTTAACTTATTTGATATCTTTCCTCTTAATTTTTCTGGCATCTTTTCTTTTAATTTATCTGGTATCTTTTCTCTTAACTTTTCTGACATCTTTTCCCATAACTTATCTGCCATCTTTCTTGTAAATTCTCTGACATCATTTCTCTTAACTTTTCTGACATCTTTTCTCTTTACAAAGTGACATATTTTCTCCTAACTTCTCTGATACTTTTTTCTCTTTGGTTCGTTCAAGAATATTTGTTTAAGTTGTCACAACATGATTGTGACATGTATAACGATCGCATAATTCCCATTTTTCTCTATTGACTTTTCACAGCAATTAAAGATGGAAGTGACGTCTTGGGCTACTTCGCATGGTCTCTGGTTGATGGATTCGACTGGGACCATGGCTACACTAAAAAAACAGGGTTATATTTTGTGGATATGGGTTCACAACAGAGGCAGCGTTATCCACGATCTTCAGCAAACTTTTATAAAGCACTGATCTCTAACCGAGGACTGGACGATACACTGAAGAGTTATAGAGCTTGTGAGTTGTCATGAGCACTTATAATTTTGCTAACATGAAATGCTTTGAGTCACAGCCTTACTTACAAATCATTCATCTTTTCTTCTACTTTACTTGCCTCACAGCGTTGAAGTCTTGTCAAATCATTGGACAGCTATCACCACTGTTGTCCAACAAGGAAACAACACTAGAGGAAAAACGGGCACTCTACAATACAATCTTCATCCCAACGTTGTGCTACCAATGCCAGTCCTGGACCTTAGATGCAAGAACACTAAAGAAAAAAAAAAAGCATCTACTAAAATGAAATGTGCTAGACGAATGACAGGAAACAGCCTGAGAGACAAGATCAGAAATGAAGAACTGAGAAAAATCTAGGAATAGCCCCCGCCATAGAATATATAAAGAAACAACAGAAACAATGGTTTCGCCACGTGACAAGGCAGAGTGATCAAAACACAACGAGCCTTCAAAAAGCGTTGCAAGAACACCTGCCAGACCCAAGGGTCGACCAGGAAAAAGATGGATCAATGGAATGTTGGAAGCACTAGGAAATATAACAGGAGCAGCAGCAGAAGCGAACAGAAAAGCAAAAGACCGCAAATTATATCTCCCCTTGACGCTGAAAGACAACTGAGGAAGGAAAGAAGAGGAAGAAGAATAAGCGTCGAAGGAGGAAAAGTTATTTGGTGCTCTCTTTTCCTGTGGAAGTTAAGCATGGACAGTAGACACAAACAAGCGAAAAGATGACTAGAGCCCACAAAAATGGGATTTCTTAGAAGAATGTTGAGAGTTCCCTTGACAGCTGAAAAAGACCAACGAGGAAATTCTCAAAAAGGCCAACACAAATTGGGAACTCTCAAGAAACATCGGAATGAAGCAATCAACATTTTCGGACACACCATGCAAAGAGAAAAGTTGGAATACTTGGTTACAACTAGAAGAATAGAGAGAGATCGTGGACGACAAAAAAAGTGATATATGTCAAGCGATGCATATTGTAATTCTCACAGTCTTCATAATATTCGAAATAAATTTGTTCTTCTAACTTGTTCTTTTCTAGCAGCCACAGTTTACAAGTATAACTGTTCATAACGTTATATTACACCCATATATAAATAACAGTATCTTTGTTAAACAATATGTAACAGTATCTTTGTTTAACAATATGTAACAGTATCTTTGTTTAACAATATGTAACAGTATCTTTGTTTAACAATATGAAAGTAAAGTAAAGTAAAGAGCCCCATCACGCCAAGTGGCGTATAGAGAATATGGTGTTAGTGGCTGTAATTTTTATAGACCTTCGACACATGATTTTATGGGTAATGTGCTCGTCGGTATTACGGTCATAACACTATGTAATTATTTGTTAATTTTTTAAAGATATATTTTGGCTCTCATGATATGAATAACTATGTTGATGAAAATCGACAAATTATAATTTATATGTTTTTATTTATTCTTGCTCGAAATGTAATTTTTTACATTTTCTGCCGATCAGTAATGGGTATTCATTTCAAAGTCGAGATATTACATTCTTTTTTCTAATAAATCATATAGCTATTAGCATATTAGAAATTTCAATAATTACAATTTCATTTTAAAAAATTAATAATCGTCATAATCATCTTCTTTTAACCGTTGGGTGTTGCTGTTGGTAGTTTTTTTGTTTCTTTTACTCGATACCTGTGTTCTCAAGTTTGTGCTAAATTGATGAGTCGTCGAATCTAAGACTTGTCCACGCTTCGATTTTTCTATACACTTTTACCTTCCTTCCTTCATTCTTCTTTCTTTCTCCACTTCCTCTTGTGTCAGTTCGAGTGCTGAAGGAGATACAAAGTTCTTGTTCTCACCCTTTTGGGGGCTTCACTCATTGTCAATTGAAGTTGTAGAGTTTCTCTGATTTTATTTGATCATTTTACTCTGGGTCTGTCTCTTGCTCTTCTTCTTTCATGCATTTAAATATATGATTTACACGGAAATGAACCACACGGCATTCTTTCTAGATGGACAAACCAGTTTATTTGTTGTTTCTGTGTGTAGTTTAGGGATTGGTTCAATGCCTGTACTTTCTTTATAATATCATTTAAGATTCTGTATTTTTTTTGTCACTCCAAACACTTTTCACATACATCTCATTTGCGCGGTGACAAACGTTATTTTATACTTAGACGTAAGTGACCATGTTTGACATTGATAACACAATGTGGGATTGATTATACTCTGTATAAAATGTTTCTAGGTGGTAATAAGTAATGTTTTTGTGTTGTGTTGTGTTATCTTACTTCCGTCCTCCTACTTCCGTTCACAGTTCCCTGCATATTGTTCGAGCCAACACTGATAAATATGGCATGTGTCCGTGTCACTTCCTTTTTATGTTTCTTAACTAAAGAGAACTCTATTCTATTCTATTCTATTCTATTCTATTCTATTCTATTCTATTCTATTCTATCTATTATGTCTCTGTTCATGGAACCAGTTTCATTGCAGTCAGGAATTCCACATATATTCGCTACACCACTTGTCACAGCATTTCAAAAATTACATTGACAAATTCAGTTGACAAGGTCGCTCCGTGCACGTCATACTCGACTGCACAGGGGACGATTCAAAACCTCCTTAGTCGCCTCTTACTATATAGTACTTCAGGTAACAGTGGCTCTATTCTTTTCTCCTCTCACCATGGGGACCCAGTAGCCCTACAGGCGAAAGTGAACGCCTTGTCTATCAATTGCTGAACTCTCTTGCCTATGATATATCCACGATAATCACATGATCTTATAATACGAATATCATTTTCTGTTCATTGACTACAATAATAGTGGGGAACTACTTCGCAAGATTATGTCAATCTCGTTTGCAATTAGAACACGATTTTCGCGAGATAAATCTCTAACGTATTGACCCCTACTTCACGGTGAATATAAAATCAATACCCATCTCGTTCGGTTTCAGACCCCGAGGACCGAGATGAATTCTATTTCGGGAAATTCCCAGACAATTTTCTTTGGGGCGTGGCCACATCAGCCTACCAGGTCGAGGGAGCTTGGAATGAAGACGGTGAGTAAAAGTAGTCGAAATTGTTTCATCTACTGCTCCTCTTCTGCGCTTACACTGTTTACCCCTTCCATGTCGTCCTTTCATTACATGGCGTTAGTAAAGTAGTAAAGAGCCCCCGTCACGCCAAGTGGCGTATAGGGAATATGGTGTTAGTGACAATAAATTTTACAGACCTTCAGAACATGAATTTCGGGTAATGTGCTCTTGTCCTTTGTAGTCCAGTTCACTGACCACTGAGCTATCGCGGCTCCATACATGGCGTTAAGTAGGCGTTATTTCAGTGTGTCGTTATTTATAGACAAATGCAAGTCTTTGTGGATGTCACTGTTCTATTCAGAAGACCCTAAGCCTCAAATCCAGACGCCTACCTTAATATGAATAGATCTTCTTTTTTCTTCTTCTACCTTTTTAGCTCCCAGTGGAGCATAGGTCTTCAACAAACATTTTCCACGTCATTCTGTTTTTTGCCATTCTTTTAAGATCATTCCATGTCTTCCCCATCATCTTCATCTCTGCTTCTATATGTCTTCTCCAAGAATTCCTTGGTCTTACTCTTTGTCTTTTCCTCTGGGGATTCCAAAAAAGGGTCTGTCGTGTAATACTCTCAGTTGGCTTTTGTAGTGTGTGTCCTATTGAGCGCCATCGTCTTCGCTGTATCTCTTTATCCACTGGTGTTTGACTGGTACATTTCCATAATTCTATGTTAGTGATTTTGTCCTGCCATTTCCATCCTATTATTCTGCGTAAGCATCTATTAATAGTCTGTATCATCGTGATTATTAATTTTGTTGTTCTCCATGTTTCACAGTCATATAATTGGACCGACTTAACATTTGAGTTGAAAATTTTTATTTTTGTATTTGACCTAATTTCTTTGGATTTCCATATGTTTTCCAGTGCAATGAAAGCTCCTCTTGCTTTTGATATCCTTATTTTGGTATCATTTTCTGTTCCTCCCTCTTTGTCTATATTACTGCCCAGATATATGTAAGATTGTAAGTCTAGTGGAGGTATTTCTCCTAGTTTTATTTGGTTATTGCCAACTGTATTAATTCTCATAATGTTGGTCTTATCTCTATTAATCTTCAGTCCTAGCTGTTGTGATCTCTCATCAAGTATGCTCATTTTATCCTGCATCTGTTGATGGCTGAATATGAATAGATGGGATAAAGTTATCATTATACGCCTCAGAGAATGAAACAATTGATTCCACAGTCACTTGTATACGCAATTCATGATTAACTCTTCAGTACAATGTACATGAAAACAAACGCCCCAGACTACTGATCATAAACTTCAAGACTGAACTGAACATAATGCACAGAGGAAAACCCATTGGCCCATAAGTACACCGCTACAAGCAAAACTGTATGGGCCACTACACTAACTACAAAAAACAGTAAACTTTACACAAGAAACGACAATACCGATATAGACAATACTTCAAGCAAAAGAAGGGTAGACAGACAGATATATATAGATAGATAAGTAGATGTGATTGGGTGGATGGATGGATGGATGGAAAGTTAGATGGCTGGGTTGGTTGATGGATGAGTGGATGGATGGATGGGTGGATGGATAGATATACATCTGGATGGTTAGATAGATAGATAGATAGATAGATAGATAGATAGATAGATAGATAGATAGGTAGATAGATAGATAGATAGATAGATAGATAGATAGATAGATAGATAGATAGATAGATAGATAGATAGATAGATAGATAGATAGATAGATAGATAGATAGACAGACAGACAGACAGATAGGTAGACAGACATACAGACAGATATAGATAGATAGACAGACGGACAGATAGACGGACAGATAGATAGATAGATAGATAGATAGATAGATAGATAGATAGATAGATAGATAGATAGATAGATAGATAGATATATAGATAGATAGATAGATAGATAGATAGATAGATAGATAGATAGATAGATAGATAGATAGATAGATAGATAGATAGATAGATAGATAGATAGATAGATAGATAGATAGATGGACGGGTAGATGGATGGTGGGTGGGTGGATGGACGGTGGGTAGGTTGGTGGATGGATGGATGGATGAATGGATGGATGGATGGATGGATGGATGGATGGATGGATGGATGCATGCATGGATGGATGGATGGATGGATGGATGGATGGATGGATGGATGGATGGATGGATGGATGGATGGATGGATAGATGGATGGATGGATAAATTTATATTATTAACTTGAAGGCAATATTATTTTGGTAATTCTACGATCTTTAATTATTGTATATAATGTTGGTTTATTCATCGATAAAATTGCATATAACTTCATTACCTGTTACTGGTACTCTATTATTTTCGCTGTCTTTAACTGATCTGCTTTCATGTAATAATGATACTGATGACACTTTCATTTAATAATCGTACAAATATTGTAGAATTGTATCTACTCTTATTCTGAGAATCATTATTATGTCTATTATATATTTTCGCTTAATTAAATAGTATATTAATGTAATAATATACTACATGTATGAATGGCCCTTTTCGTCTTGTCAGACGGTCTAGTGGAAGCTATTGTGTATTTTTTTTGGGGGGGGGGGGGGGGAGGGGATTTGTTTTTGTCCAACAATTTCTCTCGTGGCTAATTCTAACAATGTTTGACAAACACACACGGCCACAGAATGAAAAAGTCAGGCCCACTGATCCACAGGGTTTTCCTTCCTTTTTCATGAGTCTTTTCTTTTCTAAGTGTTGCCTTAGCACAGTCTCAAATGATGTTATACTATTCCTTATACATGCTCTCCAGGATGTGCGATCACTTGCCAGATGTTCCCAGTCATTTTCACAGCAGATGGATAAGTCATTCATAGATAATTTACAGATATCTCTATATCGTAGTTTAGGTCCACGGATTTGTCTTTTTCCGTGTATTAGTTCACCATATAGTATTTGCTTGGTTCAACATTTTTCTTCCATTCTCTAGACGTACCCCAGCCATCTTAGTCTTCGACATCTGAGCATTGATACATAAAGGACTACATAATCTTCTGTTAATAATGTCGACTGATAATCCTATTATTTTTGTCTCGTCAAGGAAAGGGCCCGAGTATATGGGATACATTTGCTCACGATAACAAACTAGCCAGTGGTCAGACTGGAGATGTTGCATGCGACAGCTACCACCTCTACAACCAGGATATCAAAATGCTGGATGATTTAGGGGTTAGCATCATGTTTTTTGTGCACACTTTTATGTCTTTAATGACTCTTAAGAGATTTTTTTTTTCTATTTGTTACCACTGTACGTTACTTAACGGATCTAACTGAGTGCAACATTAGTAATTATTACACTCACATTCAACTTCAGACCACTACTTAGATGATCTAACTTAGTACAACATTTTTAATTATTATACTCACATTCAACTTCAGACCACTACTTAGATAATCTAACTGAGTACAACATTAGTAATTATTACACTCACATTCAACTTCAGACCACTACTTTGATGATCTAACTGAGTACAACATTAGTTATTATTACACTCACATTCAACTTCAGACCACTACTTTGATGATCTAACTGAGTACAACATTAGTTATTATTACACTCACATTCAACTTCAGACCACTACTTAGATAGATGATCGTTCAGAGATTTCACATTTAAAGATGATTTAGTTCAATGAACATTTCATATCGGGATGACATTTACTTGAGGGCATTTAACATTTTATGTCGAGATGACATTTACTTGAGGGCATTGAACATTTCATATCGGGATGACATTTACTTGAGGGCATTGAACACTTTATGTCGAGATGACATTTACTTGAGGGCATTGAACATTTCATATCGGGATGACATTTACTTGAGGGCATTGAACATTTCATGTCAAGATGACATTTACTTGAGTTCATTGAATATTTCATGTCAAGATGACATTTACTTGAGGGCATTGAACATTTTATGTCGAGATGACATTTACTTGAGGGCATTGAATATTTCATGTCAAGATGACATTTACTTGAGGGCATTGAATAATTCATGTCAAGATGACATTTACTTGAGAAAATTGAATATTTCATGTCAAGATGACATTTACCTGAGAAAATTGAATATTTCATGTCAAGATGACATTTACTTGAGTTCATTGAATATTTCATGTCAAGATGACATTTACTTGAGTTCATTGAATATTTCATGTCAAGATGACATTTACTTAAGAAAATTGAATATTTTATGTCAAGATGACATTTACTTGAGTTCATTGAATATTTCATGTCAAGATGACATTTACTTGAGTTCATTGAATATTTCATGTCAAGATGACATTTACTTGAGTTCATTGAACATGTCATGTCATGATGACATTTACTTGAGAAAATTGAATATTTTATGACAAAATGGCATTTACTTGAGTTCATTGAATATTTCATGTCAAGATGACATTTACTTGAGTTCATTGAATATTTCATGTCAAGATGACATTTACTTGAGTTCATTGAACATTTCATGTCAAGATGACATTTACTTGAGTTCATTGAATATTTCATGTCAAGATGACATTTACTTGAGGGCATTGAACATTTTATGTCCAGATGACATTTACTTGAGTTCATTGAACATTTCATGTCAAGATGACATTTAATTGAGAAAATGTAATTTAATATTTCATGTCAAGATGACATTTACTTGAGAAAATGTAATTTAATATTTCATATCGAGATGACATTTAATTAAGGACATTGAACATTTTATATGGAGATGTCATGTACTTGATGCCACTGGAAATCCGTGGACGAGATGGGTGTTAGTGAAATACATCGGCAATTTTTATATAAGATGAGCTAATGTAAGAGATTTGTAAACAAGAGGAGCTAATGGAAGAGATGTGTAAACAAGAGGAGCTAATGGAAGACATTGGAGATTTGTAAACAAGAGGAGCTAATAGAAGATATTGGAGATTTGTAAACAAGAGGAGCTAATGGAAGACATTGGAGATTTGTAAACAAGAGGAGCTAATGGAAGACATTGGAGATGTGTAAACAAGAGGAGCGAATAGAAGATATTGGAGATTTGTAAACAAGAGGAGATAATGGAAGACATTGGAGATATGTAAACAAGAGGAGCTAATGGAAGACATTGGAGATGTGTAAACAAGAGGAGCTAATGGCAGACATTGGAGATGTGTAAACAAGAGGAGCTAATGGAAGATATTGGAGATGTGTGAACAAGAGGAGCTAATGGAAGACATTGGGGATTTGTAAACAAGAGGAGCTAATAGAAGATATTGGAGATTTGTAAACAAGAGGAGCTAATGGAAGACATTGGAGATTTGTAAACAAGAGGAGCTAATGGAAGACATTGGAGATGTGTAAACAAGAGGAGCGAATAGAAGATATTGGAGATTTGTAAACAAGAGGAGCTAATGGAAGACATTGGAGATGTGTAAACAAGAGGAGCGAATAGAAGATATTGGAGATTTGTAAACAAGAGGAGCTAATAGAAGATATTGGAGATTTGTAAACAAGAGGAGCTAATGGAAGACATTGGAGATGTGTAAACAAGAGGAGCGAATAGAAGATATTGGAGATTTGTGAACAAGAGGAGCTAATGGAAGACATTGGAGATTTGTAAACAAGAGGAGCGAATAGAAGATATTGGAGATTTGTGAACAAGAGGAGCTAATGGAAGACATTGGAGATTTGTAAACAAGAGGAGCGAATAGAAGATATTGGAGATTTGTAAACAAGAGGAGCGAATAGAAGATATTGGAGATTTGTAAACAAGAGGAGCGAATAGAAGACATTGGAGATTTGTAAACAAGAGGAGCGAATAGAAGACATTGGAGATGTGTAAACAAGAGGAGCTAATGGAAGACATTGGAGATTTTTAAATGAGAGGAACTAATGGAAGACATTGGACATTTGTGAGTGTGAGGGACCTTAATGGAAGACATTGGACAAATGTATGTGTGAGGGACCTTAATGGAAGACATTGGACAAGTGTGTGTGTGAGTGACCTTAATGGAAGACATTGGACAAATGTATGTGTGAGGGACCTTAATGGAAGACGTTGCAGATTTCACAATGAATAATGTGGCACTAGCATAATTGTATCTTTTTTCAGAATCAGGAGGAAGTTTCTAGAGTACATCGGAGATTTCACAATGCAAATGTCGCGGCTGAAAAACCGAATGAAATCGTGTCTGTTTTATTTTTACACTAATTATGTGTAGAATTTACTGATATTTGATTTCGTCTGTACATTTGTTCCTGACATAATCTACCATTTACAGATATGAATAAATCACACATTTACTTACGTTTATGTTTTGTTAAATGTAAATACTTTTATTTCCTTCAGTAAATAACAGACGCAAATAACTGAATAATTGGACAGTTGATGACTTTTGGAAACAGTTTAAAAATATCACGATTAAAGTCATTAACTAGTAAGAAATTAAAAGTAAGACTATAAGAGAAGGTATCGGCATAAATAAAAATGAATCAAAATGGAGATTCAACAATTAAATATGTTCACCAATAGAAGAGAGCACCTAGAGATTTCTTACCTGACAAGATACAGGAAGTAGAGATGGTTTAGCATCGGTAGCTGAGTAGTTAGTGTGCTCGTTATATGATCAGAAGCGTCAGAGTTCGATCACTAGCAGTGGTGGTTTTTTTTTGGGACTGACAAGGCTCCAGGGTTCACCCAGTCTCTAAAAATTGGTACCAGAGATTTTTATGGGACGTAAAGGCGGCCTGACGTGATCCCGACGATATCACCAAAAAATGTGCCGTGGTCATAAAAAAATGCGGTCACTACTACCATATTCTCCTTACGCCCGGCAAGGCGTGGAGGGTAGATTTTTTTAGAGAAGTGAAAAAAAAGACTGAATAAGACGAACAAATAATGGAGTGACAACATTGATGAAGATCTAGAAGAACATCAAGAAATTAGGGTTGCGGCTGTTAGAAAAAAAAACCAATCCAAACTTTGCATCTCTCTCGTCCACTTAAAAAGTATAACAATAAGTGTAACAATATCAATAAAAATGGTAACTCTGAGAAATCTGACAGACCTACTACTTCATTAAATAAATGTATAGATTATGACAAGGGGAACAATATTAAAACAGGTAAATAAATTTAAATATTTGGGGAACTTTGTTAACCTCAGACGGAAGATATACAAACGAGGTGAGATGCAGAATGGCTCAAGCAAAAACAGCTTTCCAAAATATGAGGAAGATACTATGCAATCCATTTTTGACAATAGAAACAAGAAAAAGAGTTCTTAAATGTTATGTAGAGCCAGTCTTAACATATGGGTGTGAAACATGAACAATAGGACAACAGACAAGAAAATCAGTGGATGCTATAGAAATGTGGTTTTACAGAAGAATGTTGAGAATACCATGGACAGCTAAGAAGAGTAATGAAAACGTTCTGAAGAGGCCAAAGCAAAAAGAGAGCTAATTTCCAATATTAGGAAGAAACAATCATCATTTTTTTGGCCATGCAATAACAATAGAACAACTGAAATATATTGTAACAACTGGGGAAATTGAAGGACAAAAAATGGAGGGAAGCAAAGATAAAAGTTACCAGAGAGCTTAAGAGAATGGCTTGGCTGAAGGTCAACAGAAATGATAAATAACTGTCGAGATCGAAAGTTGTGGAGAGACATGATCACCGTCGCCAGCAGGCCAGTTACTTGATGATGATGATGATGATGATGATAGGTCATTAAAGAAAAGAAAGAGCTCCAGTTATTTGATGAACTACAATTACCTACTTGATTATATTTGACAATTCTGTTTAGGTTGATTTCTATCGTTTTTCTATTGCTTGGTCGCGAATACTGCCTGATGGAACAATACGAACCTTGAACCAAGCCGGTGTGGACTACTATAACCGTCTCATTGATGCTCTGATAGCAAAAAAGTAAGTCTGTGATGTTAGTTATTACTAACAATATACTTCTTTTTTATCTCATTTTGCCATTCAGCATCGATAACTAACATTATGGTTATGGTTATGGAAGGTCCCGGTATCACTGCAAACGAATTAAAATCCATAATTGCTCAACCTCCTGTGCAAGTGGAATCATCCGAATTAATATCTCATCTCCCAAACAAAGAAGGTAGCTGTAGTCCCTGTCATAGCAGTCTCAGCACACGCCAAAAGACATAAGGCGAAACCGCACACAAAGCGAACACAGCCATCTGTTCTCCATAATACGATATCATCATTCACCGTAAACAATCGGAATATCGAAACACGATCAAAATAGATGAAACACACAGCTCACAGAGCACTTAACTCAGTAGCTTCTGCAACTAACATTAGTAACCTTTGAATGTGTTAGAGCGTCCCTTAATGTGTGTATTTAAACGCCGTATTTATTTCACTGTCTGACAGGATCATCCCCATGGTGACTCTCTATCACTGGGATCTCCCTCAAGCATTACAAGATTTAGGTGGCTGGCAGAACGATTCAGTTATCGACTGGTTCGGAGATTACACTAGAATATGCTTTGAACAGTTTGGTGACAGAGTATGTATATCAATGAATACAACCTAATACAGTAGACATACTTATAGCTCTGTTAACTTACACTTAGAATGTATACATACTTATAGCTCTGTTAACTTACACTTAGAATGTAGACATAAGTATAGCTCTGTTAACTTCAACTTAGAATGTAGACATACTTATAGCTCTGTTAACTTACACTTAGAATGTAGACATACTTATAGCTCTGTTAACTTACACTTAGAATGTAGACATACTTATAGCTCTGTTAACTTACACTTAGAATGTAGACATACTTATAGCTCTGTTAACTTACACTTAGAATGTAGACATACTTATAGCTCTGTTAACTTACACTTAGAGTGTAGACATACTTATAGCTCTGTTAACTTACACTTAGAGTGTAGACATACTTATAGCTCTGTTAACTTACACTTAGAGTGTAGACATACTTATAGCTCTGTTAACTTACACTTATAATGTAGACATACTTATAGCTCTTTTAACTTACACTTAGAATGTAGACATACTTATAGCTCTGTTAACTTACACCTAGAGTGTAGACATACTTATAGCTCTGTTAACTTACACCTAGAGTGTAGACATACTTATAGCTCTATTAACTTTCGCTTAGAATGTAGACATACTTATAGCTCTGTTAACTTACACTTAGAATGTAGACATACCTATAGCTCTATTAACTTTCGCTTAGAATGTAGACATGCTTATAGCTATATATATATATATATATATATATATATATATATATATATATATATATATATATATATATATATATATGTATTCACACTAGATGAGTAGAGAGTGTCTGGCTGTGGGCCAATTCTGCATACACATATAAACACATACGTATGCCCACTCATGTTAAATTTATGATGCATATGTCTATAGGTAAAACATTGGATTACATTCAACGAAGCCTATGTGGTGAGCTGGTTGGGGTACGGCAATGGAATATTCGCGCCTGGCATCACTGAGCCTGGTGACGGGGTGTACCGAGTAGCTCACAACATTATTCGATCTCACGTGAGGGCGTATCATATCTACAAGGATAACTTCAAGGCTATATATAGAGGTATGCATAGCAGTGAGAGTCAAATAATTAATGGAAGAAAAATATAGGGACTGACTCTTTCTAGTTGATATTCTTCAAATTTAATTCAAGAGTTATATATACGTCTCTCTCTCTCTCTCTCTCTCTCTCTCTCTCTCTCTCTCTCTCTCTGCGATCAAGTCTCAATCAGAGTAGGATTCCAGACTCTCTCATGAAGTCAGCTGTCGAAGTGATTCGATTGCCCCATATAGTTTCTCTTCCAGGGAGGTGGGTGTGAACCACATTGCTCTTCTCAGGTCTGTGTACTGGGGGCAATCCTGTAGAACATGTTTTGAAGTCATATTGTCCAGTGTACAGTGGCATAGGCTGGTTGTACCTATTTTGAATTTGATTAACATATGGTTTTTCATTCTATTGTGGCCAGTACGTAGGCGAAGTATGATGACTTGGTCCCTCCTTGATTATGCTTTTGGTGTTCTCGTTTCCAGTTTTCACGATACAGACCTTTGATGATGGATTTGGCTTCATCATAACTGAGCGGTTGGTTCTCTTGTGGTAATCTCCCTCCCTCTTTAGCTAATTTGTCTGCGCTTTCGCTTCCGTGTATGTTACAGTGTGATGGTATCCACTGAATGACTACTCTCTGGAAGTTATTGCATAGTTTGTCTAGGGTTGTTCTCAAGTCATCTAGTTCATTGTTCCTGGGGCTTTTTAGAGCTGATAGTACTGACAGTGCATCAGTCAGTATCACTAATTTATTGTGCATAATATTTTTGTGTTGAATAGCCAGTGTTGCAGCATTCTGAGCCATCTGAGGGGGGTCAGTTTCTGCTTTATAGTTGTTTGAGAATTTCCCAGTAGCTATTGACTTGGAGATTTCTTCCTGATTATTCAGCCTCAAGAACACACCTCCTCTTCCTCCATTTCTGGTGGCATCTGTAGCAGAGCCATCTGTGTATATGTAGGACCAAGAATCCCGTGGGAAGTTATCGCTTATGTGTTTTTCTGCTACTTGTTTTCTTGCTGTGTCTGACTGGGTGTCTTTTTTCATGATTCCTGTTATATTTTCCTTAAGTTCTGGTATTTTATGTTTCCCATGTGGAGACATACCAGATGGGCCCAAGGGTTTCGATATTGTTTGGGACAGTACTGGGTCTCTAGTTCATTGGAGATTGCAGCGAAGTTGCTCTTCTTTAGTCGTACTATTCCGTAACCAGTTATTCTTGGTCTTCAACATCTGAGCATCGACATGAAGTGTTTGGGTCTTAGCACATTGCAGGACAGTTAAGTTGGGTTTTTATCCTGCCATTTGACGTGCATTATTCTGCGGAGACATCGCATGTGGAAGACATTTAGTCTTTTTTCCTGGTTTGAGTATGTTGTCCAGGTTTCAGATCCATAAAATAGTGTGCTAAGCACACAACTTTAATATTTTATTATACAAGTTTATTGGATCTAAAAACTTAAATTATTGGAACTAAAACTATAATTGTTGGAACTAAAACTAAAATTATCGGAACTAAAACTAAAATTGTTGGAACTAAAACTAAAATTATTGGAACTAAAACTTAAATTATTGGAACTGAAACTAAAATTGTTGGAACTAAAACTAAAATTATTGGACCCAAACTAAATTTATTGGACCTAAACTAAAATTAATGGACCTAAACTAAAATTATTGGAACTAAAGCTAAAATTTACGTCTTCAAGTTCAACGTGATGTACACCTCCACGTGAATGGTAATAGTTGAAGCTTACTAAATACATGTGCTCCAAACTTTAAAACAGATTGAGTTATTGAGGTATTTATGGGTTATCATCATTGCACTCAGAACATCTAATCAAAACTAATGTTTTAGCAAGAAACCGTCTGTTTTTGTGTGTTTTCTTATTTTATATTTTAGTCTAACACTTAACTAATTCATTAAGGAATGTTATAATCAATTTAGCGGTCAAGATTTCAGAGACAAAATTGTTTATGTTTTTAAATATTAATCTACATGTTTGTATTTATCTAATACATAACATGATTGTACAAAGATTGTAGAATTTAGAAATGTGGTTTTACAGAAGAATGTTGAGAATACTATGGACAGCTAAAAAGAGTAATAAAAATGTTCTGAAATAGGTCAAAGCAAAAAGAGAGATAATTTCCAATATTTAGAAGAAACAATCATCATTTTTTGGCCATTTAATGAAAAGAGAACAACTTGAATATATTGTAACAACTGGAAAAATTGAGGGACGAAGAGATAGAGGAAGCAAAGATAAAAAAATACCAGACAGCTTAAGAGAATGGCTTAGCAGAAGGTCAACAACAGAAATGATAAATAAATGTCGAGATCGAAAGTTGTTGAGAGACATGATCACCTACGCCAGCAGGCCCGGTACTTGATGATGATGATGATGAACACATAACATATTATATATGAATTTTTAGATAATTAAATAAGGAATATATTTCACCAATACCACGATGATGCAGGACATAAAAAAGAACATGGTTTGATGACAGTTTACACTAATCAAATTGAGAGTGACGCATGGTGCGTCGAAGCGTACGGAAAGAGTTTAGTGAAGATTTTCACAAAAGAACTTTCACTAACAATATCAATGTAGATTTTAAATTGTGAAAGAAAAGGTATTTCGTATGATGTGTTCTCAGAATGTCTCAGACAGCTATAGAGAGAGTAGCTGTTGACTGGACTCCAGGTGACAAAATAACTTAAACTAGACCCAGATATGATAGACATAACAAAATATGTTTGTATGAATATTGGATGAAAACCGCTTAGTGGGATGTAGTTGAAGGATTGGCTCAAGACACACAATTGATAATCTCTACAGGGCATCATGAAATGGACATTGGCAATCTCTAGTGGGCATCATGAAGTAGACATTAGCAATCCCTACAGGGCATAATGAAGTAGACACTGGCAATCCCTACAGGACATAATAATGTAGATATTGGCAATCTCTTCAGGGGATAATGAAGTAGACATTGGCAATCTCTTCAGGGCATAATGAAGTAGACATTGGCAATCTCTTCAGGGCATAATGAAGTAGACATTGACAATCTCTTCAGGGCATAATGAAGTGGACACTGGCAATCCCTACAGGGCATAATGAAGTAGACATTGGTAATCTCTACAGAGCATAATAAAATAGTTCAATAACATGTGTATAAAAGTAAAGGGTCCCTCCAGGCCTTGCTAGGTATATGGGGTGTAAGTATGGTGTTAGTGACCATATTTTTCTATGACCACGACACATTTATGAATGATGTGGCCGGTATCACACCAAGCCGCCTTTACTTGGCAGAAAAATCTCTGGTATCCATTTTTAGAGCCTGGGTGAACCCCGGAGCCTTAGTCAGTCCGAAACAAAAATTCGCCACTGCTGGGGATCGAACCCGGGACCCTTCAGGTCAGGAAGCGAGCACACTAACCACTAACATGTGTATACAACCTCTGGAGTATTTAGCGATTTAATTTGAGACTCAAACATTGATTAATATCTTTGTGTTTAACTTGATAATGTATCATTAGCAAAATAAACACTGAATGTTAAATTAAAGCAAACTTATAACCTGCATTCTTAAAGGATCGGTTGGAATCACCCTGGATATCGAATGGAAAGAGCCGATGACTGATTCACTAGATGACGACGTTGCTGCCAACAGGGCAATCGAATTTAAACTTGGCTGGTAAGTATGGGAGTACTGCAATGGCTGATGGGAAGACTTGTTGGGAAGTGTTGCTGGCTTCAAGAGAGCAAATTAAAATAAAAGAGAATGTTCAAACAAAGAACAACAAAGTGTTAGAACCAAGTGATTTAAGGGGCTTTAACTGAATTATGCAGTGGACAATTGTTGTGAACTATGAGCATGTTTGTAAAATCATGTCATCAATTACATTTTCTGGTAAAATGGGCGATCATGTCTTTCCCTCCATATTTGTTTGGCTCAACAGCTTTTCACTTCAGATGCTGATCTCATGTACAGCTGTTATACTGTGATTACGTATCAAAGATTGATGCTTCATCAGTTCAATGAGAGACTTCTTCTGCTTGAGCGATTTGCTATTGTTATGCTTTTAGACATTTAGACCAGCTTGGGTCACGTGTAAGATGGTGTTTTTGTGGTCATGGCCGGTTCCTCATAGCTTGTCATGCAGGGTTGTTTCTGTGGGCCATTCTGTGTTCTGAGCGTGTTGAGAGTGATGCAGTTCTGTAATGTGTGCTCGGGAGTTTGTTTGGCTGCTCCACGGTCTCATGTTGCAAAATCCCTGAGTCCTATCTTGTGTAGATGTACTCTGAGGTCAAAATGACCTTTTCTAAGTCTGAATATCTTGGTCAGCTCATGTCTGCTAAGTTTGTTTAGGCTGTCATTTTCTGGCTCCTATTTGTTCCATGCCACTCCCTCTATTCTGTTTTCTACCTTGATTTAGTGTTGTTCTTATATCTTTGAGGCTCAGGAATTGATTGGACTGTTGAGAGCTTCCACCTGTTTTTGCGAGTTCATCTAATTTCTCATTTCCAGGAATGTCACAATGTGCTGGTATCCACTGCAGGACTAGTTCTGCGTTTTCTGAATGCGAACATATGTTGTTATTTATTACTAGGATGAGGGTGTCCTGTTTTGGTTTTGACATTGCTTGCATGACTGACTTTGCATCTGTGAGAATCACAATTTGTGGACCTCTTGGATCTCTTGTGTGCTCAGAGTTTGCATGGGTGTGTGGAGTGCGTCTGCTCTATAAGGTGTGCACCTCTCTCTGGCTGGAAGAGAGTGTGTTTCTGTCTTTCCGCTAGCGTGGGTTATATAGATGTCTCTGTTTTTCTTCTTTGAGGCTTTAGTTGAAGATCGATCTGTGTAAACCCGTGTCCATGTAGCTCTGGGATATTTATCTGAAGCATGATGAGTGAGATGACGAACGATAATTCTCAAACAGCAGAGATAGAATCAAGATGCAACAAAGCTTGTCAAATCATTGGACACGTATCACCACTATTGCCAACAAAGAAATAACTGGAGGCAAAACGAGCACTATACAATATAATCTTCATTCAAACGTTGTGCTACCAAAGCCAGACCTGGACCCTAGATGCAAGAACAATAAGAAAAAATAGCCTCTACAGAGATGAAATGTGCTAGACGAATGACAGGAAACAGTCTGAGAGATAAGATCAGAAATGAAAACTGAGAAAAAAGCTAGGAACAGCCCCAGGCATAGAATATATAAGGAAACAACAGATAAAATGGTTTGGCCACGTGACAAGGCAGAAAGAACAAAACACAACACAACGAGCCTTCAGTAAACGTTGTGAGAACACCAGACCCAAGTATCGACCACGAAAAAGATGGATCGATGGAATATATTGAAGCACTAGGAAACATAACAGCAGCAGAGGCGAACAGAAGAGCAAAAGACCGCAAATTATATCTCCCCTCGACGCTGAAAGGCAGATGGGGAAGGAAAGTAGAAGAAGAAGATGAGGAGTGATAGGGCTCTCATTTCGGTCTCTGCTCATGTTTGGAGACTATTCCAGGAACATCTGAGAATTATATTTGTTCTATTGCTACAGTTGGACCATGATTCGGGTGTGAGTGCTTCTCACAGATCTTTGTTTGGTTCTAAATAATGTATGTGTTGTCTGAATGGTTTCCCTTGAAAGATGGTTGAGACTCTTCCTTTGAATATTTTCAAACTGGATGAGTTTTGTAATTTCTGTGGTGTGCTCGAGGCTCAAGATCCATTGTTGTAATGGGAGTGCTTTTCATCGCTTCCAGGGTTGTTCTGAGTGCCATGTTTTGGAAATTGTCTAATTTTCGCATGTTCGTCTCGGCCACTGTTGCCCAGGAGCTTCAGGCATATTCCATGATGGGTCCGGCTGCTCCAGTGGAGACTTGCTTTAGGATCTTTCTGTTTGCTCCCCAGGATGTACCCGCTAGTTTTTTTTTCATCATTGGTAGTCTACGGATGGCTTTGCTTGAATGTTTTTCAATGTAAGGTTTCCAGGTGAGCCTTGAGTCAATGGTGATTCCTGCAAATGTTCGTGTGCCGAGTTGATGTATTGTAAGGTGTCCAGGTAAGCCTAGAGTCAAGGGTGGCTCCCACAAATGTTGGTGCGCCGGTTTGATGTATTGTAAGGTTTCCAGGTGAGCCTTGAGTCAAGGGTGGCTCCCACAAATGTTGGTGCGCCGGTTTGATGTATTGTAAGGTTTCCAGGTGAGCCTTGAGTCAAGGGTGGCTCCCACAAATGTTGGTGCGCCGGTTTGATGTATTGTAAGGTTTCCAGGTGAGCCGTGAGTCAAGGGTGGCTCCCACAAATGTTCGTGTGCTGGTTTGATGTATTGTAAGGTTTCCAGGTGAGCCTTGAGTCAAGGGTGGCTCCCACAAATGTTCGTGTGCTGGTTTGATGTATTGTAAGGTGTCCAGGTAAGCCTAGAGTCAAGGTGGCTCCCACAAATGTTCGTGTGCTGGTTTGATGTATTGTAAGGTTTCCAGGTGAGCCTTGAGTCAAGGGTGGCTCCCACAAATGTTCGTGTGCTGGTTTGATGTATTGTAAGGTTTCCAGGTGAGCCTTGAGTCAAGGGTGGCTCCCACAAATGTTCGTGTGCTGGTTTGATGTATTGTAAGGTTTCCAGGTGAGCCTTGAGTCAAGGGTGGCTCCCACAAATGTTCGTGTGCTGGTTTGATGTATTGTAAGGTTTCCAGGTGAGCCTAGAGTCATGGGTGCCACCCAGAAATGGTGGTGTTTCGGTTGGATGTATTGTAAGGTTTCCTAGCTTTATTAACGTTTTCTTGGGTTTTTTTTTTTTTTTTTTGGAGTGTGAGATGATTGTTGCCTCAGTTTACGCTTTATTTATTCTTAGACCTCATGTCTTTGTCCAATTTTCTTTCTTTGCCGTTTTTTTTGAGCAGATAAGAGGCTATGGTGACTTGTTCCATGGCTGTCCATTTTGTAAAGTCGTCTGCCTGTCGACTCTTTGAAACATGTCGGTGGCAGCATTTTGTTATGTCATTTATGTAAATTAAGAAGAGTGTGGGTGATATAACACTTCCCTGAGAGAAAACTTCTTTAAATCTGAGGGAAGTGAATCAGAAACATTTCACGGCTGCTTCTTCTAATCTTAAAATAGAATTTTAGTTTTTTATATTGGAGTTTTTATTCATTCTGGATCACAATGTACTGAGTCGACCATACTCAGCCAATTCTTAACGTTGACATGTAACTGGACCATGCTCAGCCAATTCTTAACGTTGACATGTAACTGGACCATGCTCAGCAAATTCTTCACGTTGACATGTAAATGGACCATGCTCAGCCAATTCTTAACTTTGACATGTAACTGGACCATACTCAGGAAAAATTCTTAACGTTGACATGTAACTGGACCATACTCAGCCAAATCTTAACATTGACATTTAACTGGAATGATTCTAATTTGTGCCAACGTTGTGCTACCAATGCCAGTCCTGGACCCTAGACGCAAGAACAATAAGAAAAACAATCTCTACTGAGATTAAATGTGTTAGAGGAATCACAGGAAAAGCCTGAGAGACAAGATCAGAAATGAAGAACTTAGAAAAAAGCTAGGAATAGTCCCAGTCATAGAATATATAAAGAAACAACAGATAAAATGGTTTGGCCACGTGACAAGGCAGAGTGATCAAAACACAGCACAACGAGCCCTCGATAAACGTTGCGACAATAGCAGACCCAGGGGTGACCACGAAAAAAATGGATTGAGGGAATATTAGAAGCACTAGAAAAAGTAACAGCAGCAGAAGCGAACAGAAGAGCAAAAGACCGCAAATTATATCTTCCCTCGACGCTGAAAGGCAATTGAGGAAGGAAAGAAAAAGAAGACGGATACGATTCTAATTTGTGATATTTCCTAAATATTCGAATTTTTCTAGTTGAAATAATTTTTGTGGTTTGAATTATATTTTTTACAGTAATGCCCATGAGAATAATTGTTGGAAAGAATAACATTTTAACATTCAGTGTAAAACATTCAATTATTTGTCATATTTTTTTTTTCGTTCGCCAGCATTTACCTAGAGACTAGGGACTGAATTTTGCGTGTTAATCCATTTTTCCCTGGTAGCCGTGTGCACAGGTGTCCCTCGATACACGGGCAGATAACTCCGTCTTCTGAGGTACTCCTATTTTTTTCCGTCGATGAGTAACTGAAGTTTCAAGCCGGGCCTCGCTGTTCAGTCCAGGGGTGGTTACCGCAGAGAGAAACCTTAGATAAAAATCCCAACTGGGGGAGCCGGGATTTGAACCCACAACCTCTCTGTCTCGAGTCTTGCCTCGAGACCAACCAGTCCCCATTTGTCATATAAATTATACCATTGATGTATACGTTTTTCTAATTAATTAATTTGTGCAATAGAGTAATTATACACAGGTAATTTTTTTTTTGTAAATGAACAACAATGCAAAATAACTAAAATGTCACTCATAAACAGCTATGAGCTGAGATGGCTAGGCCTGAAGATTCCACAAGGTTGATTGTATACGGATAGTTTATTGATAGGCCCAGAAACGGAAGTTATTCAAGATTAGGTTACCGGGATATGCATGCGTGCCTGCAATATATAAAACAACATTACATGAAACTGGAGATTATATGATGAAGATAGTGACAAATGGCGAGTAGCTGTCAAGAAATCGCGAAAAGAAAGAACGAAAATAAAGTAATACGGGTTTTGGAGACTTAAGAGACAAAATTACAAGAATAGGCCAAGTGAAACAGACTAGAAATCTACACAATGTATGTCATGATGACTACCGCTTCAATGTGGGTTTGTTCAGCTGCAAATGGAGGACATCTCCGGACGATATGACACATTGTGTTACGAGACTGCGGCGAGGACAAATATTTTGATGGGCATCCAAAAGGTAATGCACCACATCAATTTTCTTAGTTAATAATAAACATAGTAGAATGCAATTTTGCAAACTTTAAATATGGCATGGGTCAATTGTGTGCTCCAAGTTGCACTGCAATCGACTAAATAATACGACTGCAATAAACCGTTGAAATGAAGCATGTTAGCAACTTGCGCAATAAGCAGCGGATTGTGATAGAATTCCTCGTTTACGAGAAGGAAACAGTTATGAATATGAAGCGCCTATGTGATGCGTATGGCCACTTTGCAGTGGACAGGAGCACAGTGAGTCACTGGGTTTAGGGAATAAAAGAATCGGGAAGCGGAGATTCAGAGCTTCATGATCGGCCGCGTTGCTGACAGCCTGCTACAGCCACCAATGCAGAGATGTTGAACAGCTCTGAGTGCATTATTCTTGCTAATAGGTGCATCACTATTCAACAATTGGTCTTAAAGTTGTCAGTCAGCATTGGTAGTGCAAATGCAGTTTTTTAAAAAAAAAACTCTCAGATTCTCTCATGTTTGCGCAAGATGGGTTCCACGGAATCTCAGAAATGAGCACCGAGTGTAAAGAAAAGCAATTTCTTCTGAACTTTTGGAGCATTCCAATGTTGATAGAGAGAACTTTTTGGCTGAGATTGCTACAGGTGACTAAATCTGTGCACCTCATTTTAAACCTGAAACAAAAAGACAGTCAATGGAGTGGCATTATCCGCACTCACCACGAAGAAAGAATTTCAAGACATCTCATTTAGCTGGAAAGGTCATAGTCACTGTCTTTGAAGGTGTGATTACTGTGGATGTTATGTCAAGAGGGGAGACAATCAATTCACAAGTTACATTAAGACATTGAATGTGTGATTCATGTGGATGTTATGCCAAGAGGGGAGACAATCAATTCGCAAGCTTACATTAAGACAATGAAAAAAAAACTCATCGTTTTCGCACTGTTCGGCCACAAAGGAATCCAGCAGACCTGCTTCTCCTTCTCGACAATGAGCACCCTCAGACAAGTCTGGCAACACGGGAAGCAATCACCAGATCGGGTTGGACTGTACTCCCCCATCCACCATACAGCCCTGATTTGGTACCCTCTGATTTCCACTTTGGGAAAGTCTTTGGTCCACTTAGAGATGCCCTCCGCGGAACAAGATTTGAAGATGATGGAGTCATTCGTGCAGCGAAGACATGGCTACACGATAAAGACAAAGACTTGTACAGGCTTGGAATACATACACTTGTGCGCTGGTGCAAATCTGTGCACCTGTAGGGGGATTATGTTGAACGCTACCGATGTTTACATGGCATTTCCATATATACTGTGTACACATTTCATATTTTTTTTAATAGCGGTTCCCGTGAAAACCGATGTGGTACATTACTTTCTGAACGCATAAAATGTCTCTTTACTGTATCTCACGGACTAACAATTTTTGTAGACATCAATGGTGCCAATTCAATTGTCGGTTCATGTTTCTTTTATGATCAATGTTTCTAGTTATCAGCAGTAAATATACTAATCAGGAGTAAATATTAAGGATAATGGGGAAGAGCCATAAATACTCAAAGAAGAAGTGAAAGACGCCTTTCACAATATGAAAGCAGGAAAAGCTCCTGGACCAGATAATATAACTAAAGAAGAGATTGAGGCCGTGGTTAATTTTGGAATAGAAATAATAACAAAAATATTGAATGATACCTACAACAGGGGATATATACCAGACGATCTGCTAAATTCCATATTCATAGCTCTACCAAAGAAATCTGGTGCGATTGAATGGTAAAGGATTCAGCCTTAATATCAAAAAGACATAAGTAATAGTAACAACAAAGAAAAATACATCACCGTAATGCACAATAAAGACAAGTGGAGCGATATGAAACAGGTAAATTAATTTAAATATCTGGGAACATTGTTAACTTCAGAAGGTAAATGTACGACAGAGGCGAGATGCAAAAATAGCTCAGGAAAAAGTAGCTTTCCAAAAAAAAAGAGAAATATTGTGTAATCTATTTTCGAAAATGGAAACAAGAAAAAGAGTTCTTAACTGCTATGGAGAGCCAGTCTTTTACCATGTGAATGTAAATCATGGACTATAGGTCAATAGAAAAGAAATTCACTGGCGGCTGTAGAAATGTGATTTTACAGAAGAATGTTGAGAATAACATGGACAGCTAAAAAGGGTAATAAAAACGTTCTGAAAAGGGCCAAAGCAAAAAAGAGAGATAATTTCCAATATTAGGAAAAAAACAATCAATGGCCATGCAATGAGAGCAACTGGAATATATTCTGACAACTGAGAAAATTGAGGAACGAAGAGATAGAAGGAAGCAAAGAGAATAGATACCAGACAGCTTAAGAGAATAGCTTGGCAGAAGGTCAACAGCAGAAATAATAAATAACTGTCGAGATCGAAAATTGTCGAGAGACATGATCACCTACGTCAGCAGGCATGGCACTTGATGATGATGAGTTATCACAAGATTTATAATAAAGCAAAGAAATCTGTTTTGCTGTAATCACTGTTTCTGTTTTGTCCTCTATTTTTTTTTATTAGCTTTTAATTTTAAAATTATTACTACATGTATTATTTACTAATATTTGTTACACGATTATTTTTTTAAACGTCCTCATTGTGTGTGTTATAGTATCACACATACACGTGCGAACATTCTCCTTCTCTCTCTCTCTCTCTCTCTCTCTCTGATTCTCTCACGCACATACACTGAGAAGAAGAGAGTGAGTTAGAGAGAGAGAGAGAGAGAGAGAGAGAGAGAGAGAGAGAGAGAGAGAGAAGTTTCAATTACAATTAGACTTGTCCATCAGTGTGCATATAGTCCACACATATAAAATCACAAATGCCAAACGATATATGTCTTTATATGTATTTGCACCCTGTAGGTTCGGCAATGCCATGTTTGGTGGTAGTGGTGACTATCCGGAAGTCATGAAAGAGTTAATTGGAGAAAAGAGCAAACGCCAGGGTCTGACGTCAAGCCGACTTCCGGAGTTTACCGATAGCGAAAAGCAACAGAATAAAGGTCACTACAGTTATATCTCATCTCTTACTTCCTTCATTTCCTATTTCTCCCGTCTCTCATATTCTCTGAGTATGAGTTATCAAATTTCAGATTTCCGATCTCACACCATTATATTTTCCGACTAAATAGCTTTTCTCTTTCTAAACTCTCAACTTGTTCTCTTTATGATTTTTCAGCTTTTATATGTATAATCCTTTCCTATTTCAGATATATAATCATTTATGTTCAAGAAATATGATACATATTTATCCCCCTCCCCTTCTGCTTCTTTCCTTTCTTTTTACTTTCAGCATTGAGGGAAGATATAGTTTTCGAATCAACTCAGAGGAAGAGGTATGTTTACAGCACTCGGAAAAATTGACAAATAATCAAAAACAGAAAAAAATATGGACCAAAGCAGGATCGAACCCGTACTCGATATAATAGGTGCATAATAGGTCCTTTTTTCTGTTGTTGATTATTTTTAAATTTTTCCGAGTGCTGTAAACATATCTCTTCCTCTGAATTGATTCGCTGATTATCGCCTCGGAAATGTCCCTCTATAATAATATTCATTTATTATTATTTGTCCGGAAATGTCCCTCTATAATAATATTCATTTATTATTATTTGTCTCGGAAATGTCCCTCTATAATAATATTCATTTATTATTATTTCTCTCCGAAGATATAGTTTACGGTCTTTGGTTTCTGTTCGCCTCTGTTGTTATTGTTTCCTAATGTTTCTAATATTCCTCCCATTTCCTCTTTGAGTTACTGAGTTATTTGCGGATCATCATCATTGCACTCCGAACATAATTCCTCTTTTTCGTGGTCGACCTTTGAATCTGGTATTCTCGTAACGTTTATTAAGGTCTCGTTGTGTTGTGTTTTGGTATTTCAGTGTAATCGCATGGCCAAGCCTATTTATGTGTATGGCTGATCATTGTGTATTAGTTAACCCAGATGTATAGTTATGTTAGTACCTTTATTGGCGAACAGTTATCTTAACCTTATGTTCTATTCACGGTATGATATGTGTATGGAATTCCCGTCTAATAAAAACAACTCTTTAAAGTTGCTTAGCAGGCATTGTATCGAAATGCAGATCTCTCGTAGCATGGTGCTGTGCCTATATCTAAGATCTCCACCTTTTCATATTCACAATCTAGTGGCTATTTTTATACCTCTCATCTTTTGTATTTGTTTGCTTGCTTGTTTGCGTTCGCCCGATGACTAAAGTATTCTAGAGTATTCGTAGACTGTAGAATTCTTCTTCGTCATCTCGTCTCATTACCCGATCTATGGTAATTGCTTTTTTCTGGGCAGTTACATTCTCCACGCTGAAGACACAAGTAACATCTATTTTATTATGATATTTTAGTAGTCTTGTTGTGGCGAATTTTATCAGTTATTGCTTGCTTGCTTGCGTTCGCCCGATGCTTAAAGGAGAACACCTCTTCATCATCCGCCCTTAAAAGGACGTTATGTGGACGTGTCTGCGTTGCGTTGTGGTTTTAGTATAACTGATATATTTGCCCATTTCGGCCCAACACATCCGACTTCAGCACAAACATTTTTTAGTACCGGGTTGTCTTCTCTCTTCGATCCCTGCTCGCTTGGCCAGACTAGACAGGTTAGTCTGTTACTGGAGGCACCG
Organism: Megaustenia siamemsis; assembly: GCA_032433765.1. Taxonomy (NCBI): domain Eukaryota; kingdom Metazoa; phylum Mollusca; class Gastropoda; order Stylommatophora; family Ariophantidae; genus Megaustenia; species Megaustenia siamemsis. Next base: position 20,581,462 of record JAVIAB010000047.1, read on the forward strand.
CGGAGAGGAGGAGCAGGGTCTGGATGGTTTTGGTTCACCAATCCTGGCGCAAGCCATCAGCTGTCGGTCGCTGACAACTTCCAGCTCCGGTGGTGGGAGGTGCGTCTCCGCCTCCATCTTTCGCATTTAAGATCAATATTTTTTTTTTATTCATCTCTCCAATTTCAAATTGGAGAGATTTAGCCAATGAGTTTCCTTTTCTCCTATCAATCATTTTTTATCACTCTATTTTAAGATATCTAACGTAGTAGTAGTAGTAGTAGTAGTAGTAGTAGTAGTAGTAGTAGTAGTAGTAGTAGTAGTAGTAGTAGTAGTAGTAGTAGTAGTAGTAGTAGTAGTAGTAGTAGTAGTAGTAGTAGTAGTAGTAGCCTCCGTCAGTCATAGTTGACTATGGATTTTTCAGCGCCCCTAGAAATGTTATTTTTTCCTTTCTTTTCTTTCGCTGTGTATTCTCTTTCTCAATGAATTCTCTCCACGGTGCGAGCTTGGGCAGAAAAAGAAAGAGACTAGTTGTTGCCCATGCAACATGTTTCTTCACTCCATGCAGCCGAGCGGTCCAAATGTCTAACGTATACAATTCTCAATATAAATCTTTTTTTCCCTCTTCAGATCAACCAATTTTTATTTTGTGATATAAACTAATCTGATAGTCTAATTATAATTCAGGAGATATGTAGTACTTTTTATATTAACCTTATTTTCTATAAAATTAAGTGCAAGACATTGTAATTGTTTTGGTTTCATTTCGCAGGCTCCTACGACTTTCTAGGAATCAATCACTACACAACAAACCTGGTTGCTGACAGACCAAATCCAAATTCTGGGATCAACTATGAGCAGGACCAGGATATAGATCTCAAAACAGATCCTTGTTGGGGAGAGTAAGTGTTTGCGATGTCAAGTTTTGTTTTGAGGAAGTGAATGTTCTATATGAGAATATGTTGAGGGAGTGAATGTTTTATGTGAGAATATGTTTGAGGGTGTGGATGTTTTATGTGAGAATATGTTTGAGGATGTGAATGTTTTATGTGAGAATATGTTTGAGGATGTGAATGTTTTATGCGAGAATATGTTTGAGGATGTGAATGTTTTATGTGAGAATATGTTTGAGGGTGTGGATGTTTTATGTGAGAATATGTTTGAGGAAGTGAATGTTTCATATGAGAATATGTTTGAAGAAGTGAATGTTTTATATGAGAATATGTTTGAGAAAGTGAATGTTTTATATGAGAATATGTTTGAGGAAGTGAATGTTTATATGAGAATATGTTTGAGGGCATGAATGTTTTATATGAGAATATGTTTGAGGAAGTGAATGTTTATATGAGAATATATTTGAGGAAGTGAAAGTTTTTTATGAGAATATGTTTGAGGAAGTGAATGTTTTATATGAGAATATGTTTTTGTAAGTGAATGTTTTATATGAGAATATGTTTGTGGGAGTGAATGTTTTATATGAGAATATGTTTGAGGAAGTGAATGTTTATATGACAATATGTTTGAGGAAGTGAATGTTTTATATGAGAATATGTTTTTGTAAGTGAATGTTTTATATGAGAATATGTTTCAGGAAGTGAATGTTTTATATGAGAATATGTTTGAGGAAGTGAATGTTTTATATGAGAATATGTTTGTGGGAGTGAATGTTTTATATGAGAATATGTTTGAGGGCATGAATGTTTTATATGAGAATATGTTTGAGGGCATGAATGTTTTATATGAGAATATGTTTGAGGGTATGAATGTTTTATATGAGAATATGTTTTTGTAAGTGAATGTTTTATATGAGAATATGTTTGAGGAAGTGAATGTTTTATATGAGAATATGTTTTGTAAGTGAATGTTTTATATGATAATATGTTTGAGGAAGTGAATTTTTTATATGAGAATATGTTTGAGGAAGTGAATATTTTATATGAGAATATGTTTGAGGGCATGAATGTTTTATATGAGAACATGTTTGAGGAAATGAATGTTCTATATGAGAATGTGTTTGAGGAAGTGAATGTTTTTATATTAGAATATGTTTGGAGGATTTTTGACAATAGAAACAATAATAAGAGTTTTTAAATGTTATGCAGAGCGAGCCAGTCTTAACATATGGATGTTAATCATGGACAATAGGACAACAGATTAGAATATAACTGGAGGCTGCAGAAATATTGTTTTACAGAAGAATGTTGAGAATACCATGGACAGTTTAGAAGGGTAATGAAAACGTTCTGAAAGAGGTCAAAGCAAAAAGAGAGCTAATTTCCAATATTAGGAAGAAACAGTCATCTTTTTGTGGGCATGCATTGAGAAGGGAACAACTGGAATTTATTGTAACAACTGGGAAAATTGAGGGACGAAGAGATAGAGGAAAGCAAAGAGAAAAGATACCAGACAGCTTAAAAGAAAAGCTTGGCAGAAGGTCAACAACATAAGTGATAAATAACTGTCGTGATCAAAAGTTGTGGAGAGACATGATCTCCTACGCCAGCAGGCGCGGTACTTGATGATGATGACGACGATGATGATGCTTTTTTGATGAAGTGAATATTTGGTTTTAGAAGTTTATTTTGACAAACTATTTGACATGATAAATGTGTGGAGAAGTGAATGTTTAAAGTGAGAAATTTATTGGAACAAGTGAAGGTTAGATAGGGGAAGTCTGTTGGAAGAAATGAGAAGTTTCATTCAAGAGGCGAATGCCAGACATAAGAATTTTATTAGAAGATGTTACATTATTGATGTGATAGGTTTCTTGCGCAAATGAAGTGTTAAAAAAAAGAAGTAAATTTGTTTACTTTGAAGTGAATTTTGATTTGTGAATTTTAACTTGTGAAGTTTGCTTCTCAGAAGTGAATGTTGGTGTACTATTTTGTTAAAACAGTGCTTGTTGAACTGAAGAATGTGAGAATATTCATTTATTTCTTTCTTTTTTCTCTCGGACAGAAAACGGTACATAAAGGCGTAAGACGTAGTTCTCCACGATTGACGATTTGCTGCTAGTTCCTGTAGTTCTTTGTTGTTTCTTAGTCCCATGGTTCCCTATCAATTGTTCTATGTAGCTATTTTCTGAGTAAGTAAAGTAAACCGCTCCTTCCCGCCAAGTGGCGTATAGGGAATCTGGTGTTAGTGACCATGCCCATAAATTTTACAGACCTTCAGCACATGATTTTTTTTTTTGATTTTTTTTTATTTTTTATTTTTATTTATTTATTTATTTATTTATTTTTTTTTTTTGGGGGGGGGGGGGGAGTAATGTGGTCGGTCTTACGCCCGTGTCGTTTTAATTTCCCAGAAAAAAATCCGGTACCCATTTAAGGCTGTGTGTATACCAGGATCGAACCCTACCTCTTGTCCTCTGTAGTCCAGTTCACTAACCACTGAGCTATTGCGGCTCCCGATTTTCTGAGTATGCCTTGTTTTTTCTTTCACCTGATAGTTTCCACAAGAACGCCTGATGGTGAAACCCTTTTCCATTCATCTCTGCACATGACCGTTGTATTTCCAACGCCTTCTTCTTATAAAGGGCAACGTGTGTTCGTGTTTTGATTAGTCTCTTATCTGTTCATGTGAAATATATTCTTTCCAGCTTATGATTGAGATCCTATGAGAATATTTGTTTTCAAAGGCATTTAAATTTCCAACCAAAGTGAAGCTGGATTTCCACCATTTATATCCATATGTTAGTACTGATATCACACAGGAGTTGAACAATCCAGGTTGTGTTCGTTTACTGAGAACTTTGTATCTCCATATGTTCATCAGTTCGTTTACTGAGAACTTTGTATCTCCATATGTTCATCAGTTCGTTTACTGAGAACTTTGTATCTCTAGGTGTTCATTTGTTCGTTTACTGAGAACTTTGTATCTCCATATGTTCATCAGTTCGTTTACTGAGAACTTTGTATCTCCATATGTTCATCAGTTCGTTTACTGAGAACTTTGTATCTCTTTATGTTCATCAGTTCGTTTACTGAGAACTTTGGATCTCCATATGTTCATCAGTTCGTTTACTGAGAACTTTGTATCTCCATATGTTCATCAGTTCGTTTACTGAGAACTTTGTATCTCCATATGTTCATCAGTTCGTTTACTGAGAACTTTGGATCTCCACATGTTCATCAGTTCGTTTACTGAGAACTTTCCATCTTCCGATGTTCATCAGTTCGTTTACTGAGAACTTTCGATCTTCAGATGTTCATCAGTTCGTTTACTGAGAACTTTGGATCTTCAGATGTTCATCAGTTCGTTTACTGAGAACTTTGGATCTTCAGATGTTCATCAGTTCGTTTACTGAGATTTTCCGATCTTCAGATGTTCATCAGTTCGTTTACTGAGAACTTAGTATCTTCAGATGTTCATCAGTTCGTTTACTGAGAACTTTGGATCTTCAGATGTTCATCAGTTTGTTTACTGACAACTTTTGATCTCCATATGTTCATCAGTTCGTTTACTGAGAACTTTGGATCTTCAGATGTTCATCAGTTCGTTTACTGAGAACTTTGGATCTTCAGATGTTCATCAGTTCGTTTACTGAGAACTTAGTATCTTCAGATGTTCATCAGTTCGTTTACTGAGAACTTTGGATCTTCAGATGTTCATCAGTCTGTTTACTGACAACTTTTGATCTCCAGATGTTCATCAGTTTGTTTACTGAGAACTTTGGATCTTCAAATGTTCATCAGTTCGTGTAAGGTATTTGATCCTAGTGCGGCGTGTGTCATGATTATTTGTTAATGTTAGGTCTCAACTTCTGGATATTTTGCTGCCTAGTTAGGTAACATTTGTAACTTGTGTAAAAATCCATTGTTTAATTGTTATACAGGAGTCTATGTTTGTAATATTGAGGACTTTCTCTTTTGTCGTGTTGGTCTGAAGGCCTGTTAAACTGGGAATATGCTGTATATTAAATATTTCTGAGTCAAAAAAGCATTTTATATCGTTTATTAAATTCATAAGTTAATTGCATATGATATTCTTAATAATTAAACACATGGTACAATAGTATCTTTCATCTTACTGAATCCCTATTCTGAACACATTGCTGCATCGACATTAATAAGTAATGTGGTTTTGTACTGTTTTAATTAAATAAGAAACCCTGGTACGAAATTAAAACTGTGTGAATGTACTGGCTATTGGTAGAAGTCGAATCTTACGACCTTTAATCAATAAACCAGTTGACTAACCATCGCTCTATCGTGGATTCATCTTGCAACAATTAATCATTGAATTCGTTAGTAATCTTACATGAATAAATATAAACCTTGTGTAATATGAATCTGGTTATTGAAATCAATAGAAACATACATTGATGAATTCATTGTTCAATCATGATTCCAACAGCACCCAAGCTGATTGGCTTAAAGTCAATCCTTGGGGAATCAGGAATATTCTTAAATGGGCCAAGGAGCACTTCAATAATCCTCCCATCTACGTCACTGAGAGTGGTCGACCCAGCGAGCCTGGCCTAGACGATCCAGACAGAATTTACTACTACAAGTATTACATTAATGAACTTCTAAAAGGTAATATAGAATGTAGCAATTTTCTGTATTTTGTTAGTCGAGATATCATTTCTGGCTTCTTGATCCACACTTCATCAAAACACTTGGAAGTTTAGATTACCAATAGGCATTCTCTATAAACAAGACACTATACAAAATAACAGACTAGACAGAAAAGGCACAACAAAAGGAATACAATGCGCGTAAGGATGACTACATAGACAGGAGGCGGTAGGCACAATTCTAAAATAATAGACAAAAGAGAAGAGACCGATTAAATAGACCCGACACATTATAAGAAGAACAAACATGACACACTACACATAAGACAGAATAGAATAGAAGAGATCTATTTAATCAGTGTAAAAGGTAAATAGCCCCGTCACGCCAAGTGTCTTATAGGGAATATGGTGTTAGTGACCATAATTTTTATAGACCTTCAGCACATGATTTTTGGGGTAATGTGGTCGGTATTACGCCACGTGCCGCTTTACTTTCCCAGAAAAATATCCGGTACCCTTTTAAGGCTGGGTGAACCAGGAAGCCGTCGATCAGGATCGAACCCGACCTCTTGTCCGTTGTAGTCCTATTCTATTCTCATGTATATATATTGTCCTCATAGAAGTCTCTAATCTCTAGCATCTATATCTGCAGTTGTTTAAACAAATAAACAACAAATCTCAACATTTAAAATCCAAATATTTAGATAATTATGAACATTTTAATATTCTTCTTAAAATTACCATTCAATGTTTATTTATTTAATTCCCTCTTTAGCTATTAAACTAGACAATGTGGATGTCCGTGGATACACTGCTTGGTCACTGATGGATAACCTTGAGTGGACAAGTGGATACTACTCTAAGTTTGGACTGTATTATGTAGACTTTGATAGCCCAAATAGGACAAGAACTCCCAGGTCTTCGGCGGCTTTCTACAAAAAACTTATCGCAGAGAACGGGTTTTCAAACACTGAAGATTAATTTGTAATTTGTAAATATGTAATGCTTATCTTACCATATCCAAATATAAATTATATCAACATATACAATATAACTGGGTATACTGTAGAGCGTAGAAAAATTATAATCAAAATATACAAGATAATCAAAATATGAATAAAACATTGTATCTAAACCACATTTTAATAAAGTATACATGCATGATACAACTTGTGTTGAGCTATTTGTACCATGTTTGATTGTCTATCTCTAAATCTTACAAAATTTTACATCTATGCCAATCTCCAATAAACATCATTTCCTACATCTTTCGTGTCAAGCTTTAAAGTCTCCACTGCGAGAGCCCTTAAAATAAACAGGAAATCTCTTTCATTGTCCTGGATATCTGAGTGTCCTGGCTATCTGAATGTCCTGGATATCTGAGTGTCCTGACTATCTGAATGTCCTGGCTATCTGAATGTCCTGGCTATCTGAATGTCCTGGATATCTGAATGTCCTGGATATCTGAGTGTTCTGAATATCTGAGTGTCCTGGATATCTGAATGTCCTGGATATCTGAATGTCCTGGATATCTGAGTGTCCTGGATATCTGAGTGTTCTGGATATCTGAGTGTCCTGGATATCTGAGTGTCCTGGATATCTGAGTGTTCTGAATATCTGAGTGTCCTGGATATCTGAATGTCCTTGATATCTGAGTGTCCTTGATATCTGAGTGTCCTGGACATATGAGTCTATTGGATATCTGAGTATCCTGGACGTATGAGTCTATTGGATGTCTGAGTATCCTGGATATCTAGGTGTCCTGGATATCTGAGTGTCCTGGATATCTGAGTGTCCTGGATATATGAGTGTCCTGGATATCTGAGTGTCCTTGATATCTGAATGTCCTTGATATCTGAGTGTCCTAAATATATGTGTCCTGGATATCTGAGTGTCCTTGATATCCGAATGTCCTTGATATCTGAGTCTCCTTGATATCTGAGTGTATTGGACATATGAGTCTATTGGATATCTGAGTATCCTGGATATTTAGGTGTCCTGGATATCTGAGTGTATTGGATATCTGAGTGTCCTTGATATCTGAGTGTCCTGGATATCTGAGTGTCCTTGATATATGAATGTCCTTGATATCTGAGTGTCCTGGATATATGTGTCCTGGATATCCGAATGTCCTTGATATCTGAGTGTCCTTGATATCTGAGTGTCCTGGACATATGAGTCTATTGGATATCTGAGTGTCCTAGATATCTGAGTGTCCTGGATATCTGAATGTCCTGGATATTTGCGTATCATAGATATATGAGTGTCCTGGACATAAGTCTATTGGATATCTGAGTGTCCTGGATATCTAAGTGCCCTGGATATCTGAGTGCCCTGGACCTATGAGTGCACTTGATATCTGAGTATCCTGAATATCTGAGTGGTCCTATATGATAGATTCACGGGTCACACTCACCGACCACGGAGTCCACGCGGGTTCAGCGCTCGGAGAATGTGCCGCAGCCGATTACCATAACATTGACCCACAAGTGGTGGTCATAAGGTGCTCAATTATTTATTCAAACTCAAGAAAAAGGGACAATCTAAGAAAGGATACAGAGAAAGAACATTGGGAAAGACAACAGAGGAACTAGATCCAAGAAATTACTTCCCTTGACAAAAGAAAATAATTTAGAATGTACAGAGGACTAGCAGGTAACGAAGTGTCTGCGTGTGTGGCAGGGGAAATCTGAAACTACTTCAAGTTCGTGCTCGTACTAGCCCATCAACTGACAACTGTGTTTGTTACATTGTAAGAAGGCGATCACATCTACGATGAATTGTGTCTGTAGCTCAAGAATGAAGCTGGGCAGTCAGCTCCGCCCGTTTGAAGTGCTAATAGCTTTGAACTTTGTTGGTTTGTTCAGGACAATTTTGACAAATTATTTTCTTGGGACACATTTTAACAATGCAAATTTGATGGATGGATGGACGGCTGTGTATATGATAGAGATAGAGAGTGAATAGGTAGACGACTGAATTATGAACAAAAAGTCAGATTGACAAATATATATATATATATATATATATATATATGAAATTTTATTTTCTGACGATCAGGCACTAATACATGAAACAATAGAAGACCTACAAGAACCTTAAAAAACTCAACATCTCAGGCACAAAATACAACATGATAATCAACATCAACAAAACATAAGTCATGAATGTCGCCAAAAATAAACAGAACATCAACATTGCTATAGAAGGCAGACAACTAAAAGAAGTAGAGGAATTCAAATACCTAGGAAGTCTAATGACAAACGATAATTCCCAAACAGCAGAGAAAGAATCAAGATGCAACAAAACTTGTCAAACCATTGGACAGTTATCATCCACTATTGTCCAACAAGGAAACCACTCTGGAGGCAAAACGAGTACTATACAATACAATCTTCATCCCAACGTTGTGCTACCAATGCCAGATCTGAACCCTAGATGCAAGAACAATAAGAAAAATAACCTCTACAGAGATGAAATGTGTTAGACGAATGACAGGAAACAGTCTGAGAGATAAGATCAGAAATTAAGAACTGAAAAAAAGCTAGGAATAGCCCCCGCCATAGAATATATAAGGAAACAACAGATAAAATGGTTTGGCCACGTGACAAGGCAGAAAGAACAAGACACAACACAACGAGCCTTCAACAAACGATGTGAGAACCCGACCTCTTGTCCGTTGTAGTCCTATTCTATTCTGATGTATATATATTGTCCTCATAGAAGTCTCTAATCTCTAGCATCTATATCTGCAGTTGTTTAAACAAATAAACAACAAACCTCAACATTTAAAATCCAAATATTTAGATAATTATGAACATATTATTATTCTTCTTAAAATTACCATTCAATGTTTATTTATTTAATTCCCTCTTTAGCCATTAAACTAGACAATGTGGATGTCCGAGGATACACTGTTTGGTCACTGATGGATAACCTTGAGTGGACAAGTGGATACTACCAAAAGTTAGGACTCTATAATGTAGACTTTGATAGCCCAAATAGGACACGAACTCCCAGGTCTTCGGCGGCTTTCTACAAAAAACTTATCGCAGAGAACGGGTTTTCAAACACTGAAGATTAATTTGTAATTTGTAAATATGTAATTGCTTATCTTACCATATCCAAATATAAAATATATCAACATATACAATATAACTGTGTATAATGAAGAGCGTAGACAAATTATAATCAAAATAAACAAGATAATCAAAATATGAATAAAACATTGTATCTAAACCACATTTTAATAAAGTATACATGCATGATACAACTTGTGTTGAGCTATTTGTACCATGTTTGATTGTCTATCTCTAAATCTTACAAAATTTTACATCATTGTCAATCTCCAATAAACATCATTTCCTACATCTTTCGTGTCAAGCTTTAAAGTCTCCACTGCGAAAGCCCTTAAATTAAGCAGGAAATCTCTTCCATTGTCCTGGATATCTGAGTGTCCTGGCTATCTGAATGTCCTGGATATCTGAGTGTCCTGGCTATCTGAATGTCCTGGATATCTGAATGTCCTGGATATCTGAGTGGTTCGGTGTGATAGATTCACGGGGTACATTCACCGACAACGGTTCAGCGCCAGCGCTCAGAGAATGTGCCGCAGCCGATGACCATAACATTGACCCAGAAATACTGGTCATAAGGTGCTCAGTTATTTGTCCAAAACACAAGAAAAAGGACAATCTAAGATATGATACAGAGAAAGAACATTGGGAAAGACAACCGAGGAAACGGTTCCAAGAAATTACTTCTCTTTGCAAAAGAAAATAATTTAGAATGTACAGAGGACAAGCAGGTAACGTAACGTTGCGCAAGTGGCAGGGGAAATCTGAAATAACTTCAAATTCGTGCTCGTACTAGCCCATCAAATGACAAATTATGTCTCCCCTCGACGCTGAAAGGCAGATGAGGAAGGAAAGAAGAAGAAGTAGTTTTTGACCTTCTGTCAAGCCCTTCACTTAAGCTGTCTGATATCTTTTCTCTTTGCTTCGCTCTATTTCCTAGGTCCTCAATTTTCCCAGTTGTTACAATATATTCCAGCTATTTCCTTCACATTACAAAAAAAATTATGATTGTTTCTTCCTAATATTGGAAATTAGCTCTCTTTTTGCTTTGGCCTCTTTCAGAACATTTTAATTACTCTTCATAGCTGTCCATGGTATTCTCAACATTCTTCTGTAAAACCACATTTCTACAGCCTCCAGTGATTTTCTTGTCCTTTGTCCTATTGTCCATGATTCACATCCATATGTTAAGACTGGCTCCACATAGCTTTTAAGAACTCTGTTTCTTTAAGAATTCATAATTAATTTAGAAGTGCAATAATTACTGTATAATCAATACAGTCTTTCGATTTCCATAATATTGGAGTGCGAATTAACACTTTGCATTTACATTATGAGAGCCATTACGTTGAGAAAAAAATGGAATTAATCTCGTCATCACCACTGCCTTGTGGGTGAGACTTTTTAGTCAAAGGCTAGCGGAGCCAACCGTAAACACAGGAAGTTAACAGAAATCCAAATTTGAAAAAATTTAAAAAGAAATGTAAATTCTTTGTACAATCATGAATCGCCACAATACGTTAAAGATCTGTATAATGATGAACGAACGGAAGTAAATATTAAGGATAATGGACAAGGACCAGAAATACTCAGAGAAGAAGTGGAAGACGCCTTGCGCAATATGAAAGCAGGCAAAGCTCCTGGACCAGATAATATAACTAAAGAAGAGATTGAAGCCATGGGTGATTTTGGAATAGAAATAATAACAAAAATATTGAATGATATCTACAACCGCGGATATATACCAGACGACATGCTCAAATCAATATTCATAGCCCTACCAAAGAAATCCGGTGCGATTGAATCATCGCACAATAAACCGTGTGAGTCACATGACTAAGATATTACTAAGAATCATCATACGAAGAGTGCGAAACAAAATCAGTCCAGAAATTAGCGATGAACAGTGTGGTTTTGTTAGAGATAAAGGAACAAGCAATGCCATTTATATCATGAGATCTTTAGTAGAAAGAGCCATAGAGGTGAAAACAGATCTATACCTATGTTTCATAGATTATACCAAGGGATTTGACAAAGTAAAGCACCAAGAAATAATCAAAATTTTAGAAAGCATAAACGTAGACAGCAAAGATCTAAGAATAATAAAGAACATATACTGGCAACAAGCAGCGACCATAAGAAGTGGAAACCAATTGGGTATGTTTCAACAAATAAAACAGGGTGTTAGACAAGGTTGTGTGCTGTCATCAGATTTGTTTAATATTTATAGTGAGATTATTTTAAGATCCATAAGGGACATGTCTGGAATAACAATTGGAGTTCATAATTTAAATAATCTAAGGTATGCTGATGAAACGGGTGTCCGGTTAGCGCAATCGATAGGCGGTTGGCTTACCACGGCAACAGCCGGGGTTCGTAATCCTGGCGAGGACACCTGGGTTTTACTAATTCCCTAAAAATTAGTAGGAGCCGCGATAGCTCAGTGGTTAGTGAACTGGACTACTACGGACAAGGGGTAGGGTTCGATCCCAACCGACGGCTCCGGGTTCACCCAGCCTTAAATGGGTACCGGATTTTTTCTGGGAAAGTAAAAGCAGCACGGGCGTAATACCGACCACATTACCCCAAAAATCATGTGCTGAAGGTCTGTAAAATATAGGGTCACTAACACCATATTTCCCTATACGCCACTTGGCGTGACGGGGGGTACTTTACTTTACTTACTTTTATGCTGATGAAACGGTCTTAATCGCTAAGAGTGAAAATGAGTTACAAGAAATGTTGGACATTATAGTGAAGGAAAGCAAAAATAAAGGACTCAGCCTTAATAGCAAAAAGACAGAGGTAATGGTAACAACAAAGAAAAAGACATCACTTCAGTACAAAATAAAGACAAGTGGAACAATATTAAAACAGGTAAATGAATTAAAATATTTGGGAACTTTGTTAAACTCAGACGGAAGATGTACAAAGAAGTGAGATCCAGAATAGATCAAGCAAAAGCAGCTTTCCAAAAAATGAAGAAGATACTATGCAATCCATTTTTGACAATAGAAACAAGAAAAAGAGTTCTTAAATGTTACGTAGAGCCAGTCTTAACATATAGATGCGAATCATGGACAATAGGACAACCGACAAGAAAATCACTGGAGTCTGTAGAAATGTGGTTTTACAGAAAAATGTGAGAGTACCATGGATAGCTAAGAAGAGTAATGAAGATTTCTGAGAGAGGTCAAAGCAAAAAGAGAGCAAATTTCCAATATTAGGAAGAGACAATCATCATTTTTTGGCCATGTAAATAGAAGAGAAAAACTGTAATATATTGTAACAACTGGAAAAATTGAGGAACGAAGAGATAGAGGGAAGCAAAGAGAAAAGATACCAGACAACTTAAAGAATGGCTTGGCAGAAGGTCAACAACAGAAATGATAAATTGCTGCCGAGATCGAAAGTTGTGGAGAGACATGATCACCTACGCCAGTAAGCCCGGTACTTGGTGATGATGAAAATTATCAAATTCATAATTTTGCTTTACTTGTCTTTACAATCCTGCAGCATCCAAGAAAATAGAGTAGTTGGAGCAATACTTCCAAGTAAGGTAAAAGTAAACTACGAGACTTTAACCGGCGTCATAGCACGCAAGTTTCCACCCATATGTGCTCGGCCGTCTGTCTAGAAATGTTCGGAGATTTCTGGATAGTGTCTCCTCAAGCATCGAAACTCACGATGCAAGGCGACATTCCTCGCCTTCCCAGGGTAATACCCTGGTATCCATTTATGCCGTGTGGGTATTTTTTTTTTCCAACCACGAGTACAATTCACACTGCTCCCAGCGGGAATCGAACACGGGTTGTCCGAACGTCGGGAAACCAGGCGGGTGGTATTCCCAACTAGGATACCGAGGCCCCCAAGTGAGACTTATAAATAAATAATAAATACGTAACAAATATACATATAGATAAATACAGCGTGAGTTTCAATAATCCACTGTCTTTAGGATTAAACTTTTCACTTTTCCCCGCAGCTTCTAATTTAAAATTACAAAGCGTTTAATTGAAGAATTTACCGCTGGAGTACCTGGGACATACTATAACCAATGATGGAAAATGCAAAACTGAAATAAACAAAAGTATTGGCAAAAAGTAATTTTAATGCCATGAAAAATATACTAACAACAAAATAAATATCAGCAGGGCTAAAACTAAGAATGACAAAATGTTACGTCTTCTCAATATTTCTGTATGGTGCAGAAACATGGACATTAGACAAGAAAACAGAACAGAAAATTGAAGCCTTTGAAATGTAGATTTATAGAAGAATAGGTAGAATTGGATGGAAACAAAAGATAACAAACGATAAAGTTTTAAAACAACTGAAAATAAAAAGAGAACTACTAAATACAATTAAGACATGACAAATGAAATTTTTGATGCATGTTAAAAGACACAACAGCCTACTAAAAGTAATATTGGAAGGAAAAATACAAGGTAAAACAGGCAGAGGCAGACCAAGACTAACATGGACGAGTAACATCAAAAGATGGACAAGTCAATCTATGACAGCCTGCACCATCAAAGCAAGAAACAGAGTAGAATGGCGATCCATGGTAGCCAACCTTCGTTGCGGAGAAGGCACACGATGATGATGAACGATGGAGTGTACTCAAAGATACCTACATAAAGAATGCATGGGATGCCGTGCCACAACGTTTACTCTTTACACTCCCATGAACGTTCACTCCGATGCAGTGCCTTGCCGTCACATTCCCACTAACGTTCTGTCCGGTTATGGCTAAAATGTATGTAATCCATATCTTATCTTTTCTTTTTTTTTTAAGTATTGCATAGGTTCATTGCATAGAAGAGTGCTTTCTCCTCTATACGTCCGGTTTCGAAAGGGAAAGTAGCCGATTGGTTGGACTAAATTTGACCTTTAATTTATATATAGGATTTTGCTCTTTTTGTGTTTGTTGTTTTTTTTTATGTATTCATGGCTTCCTATGAAAAAACCGATGAAATCCAAGTTCCTGGAGGATTATTTAAAAAGACAAAAGCAGCGCTATAAAGTAAGTATACTACATTTGCGTAAGAAATAGCATGTTTACATGATTATATTTCGTTGTATTGTGATTGAGCAGTCTGAATAGATCATAGTACTCATACAAAAGGGAGCCGCGATAGCTCTGTTGTTAGTGAACTGGACTACAAAGGACAAGAGGTAGGGTTCGACCCCAATCGACGGCTTCCGGTTCACCTATCCTTTAATGGGTACCGGATTTGTTTCTGGGAAAGTAAAGCGGCACGGGCAGAATAATGACCACATTACCCCAAAAACCATGTGCCGCTTGTCTGTAAAATTTATGGTCACTAACACCGTATTCCCTATACACCGCTTGGCGTGACGGGGGTACTTTACTTTTTTGTTACTCATAGAAAATTAAATTTGTCTGCATTGTTTTACTTCATACTGTGTCTACATCAAATGTGAATTCCACTATTACATTGAACAATATTAAAAAGTATAATCAACTAGATAATGAATAAACGAATAAAGTTCGCAAAAACTAAAATATGTAATAATTTATCCAGATGATTTTATTGAAAACTGACCTGGATTCATAATTTGATAACATTTGAAAGAGGTCAAAGCAAAAGAGAGCTAATTTCCAATATTAGGAAGAAATAATCATCATTTTTTGGCCATGTAATGAGAAGAAAACAACTGGAACATATTGTAACAACTGGAAAAATTGAGTGGCGAAGAGGTAGAGGGAAGCAGAGAGAAAAATTACCGAACAGCTTGGATAAGAGAATGGGTTGGCAGAAGGTCAACAACAGAAATGATAAATAACAGTCGAGATCGAAAGTTGTGGAGAGACACGATCACCTACGCCAGCAGGCACAGAACTTGATGATGATAATGAACATTTGATATTTTTCATTTTTCTTTCTTCAAATTTTAAATACTTATTCTAATTATTGTATGATATACAAATAGTATTACTATATTGTGCAATATTCCTTATTTAATGTGGTATGTATTATGACATGTTTTATTTAAGAACACAATTTATACAGAAGTTTTAAGGTAGAAGTATACGATAATTCACAAATCTGATCAGAGCAGAAAAATAATTTGGGAAGGTAAAGATTACCTGGACATCAAGAATGTGAAAAATAAATGAGTTAAGCTTTGAACTATGTACATTTGATTAGAGAAATGGCTCGCTAAAAGTATCTACTATATTCTTATCATCATCACCACCATCATCATCCTTACCATCATCACCATAATCATCATCACCAGCAGCATCCTAATCATAATCACCAACATTATCATCATCATCATCATCATCATCATCATCACCAACATCATCACCATCATCACCAAACTCACCATCATCATCATCATCACCAACATCATCACCATCATCATCATCACTGTCATCACCAACATCATCATCGTCAGCAGCAACATCATCACCAGAATCATCACTGTCATCACCAACATCATCATCACCAACATCATCACCAAACTCACCATCATCATCCTCATCACCAACATCCTCACCATCATCATCACTAACATCACCATCATCATCACCAACATCACCATCACCAACATATCGTCATCACCATCACCAGAATCATCATCATTATCACCATCATCATCACTGTCATCAACACCATCAATATCACCAACATCATCACCATCAGCATCACCAACATCACCATCACCAACATCATCACAAGAATCATCATCATCATCACCATCACCAACATCATCATCATCATCATCACCATCATAACCAAAATCACCATCATCATCATCAACATCACCATCATCATCACCAACATCACCATCACAAACATCATCACCATCATCATCAACATCACCATCACCATCAGCAACATCACCATCACCAACATCATCACCATCATCATCATCACAACATCATCACCAACATCACATCATCATCACCAACATCATCACCATCATCAACATCGTCATCAACAACATCATCATCAATATCATCAACATCATCACCATCATCATCATCAACATCATCATCACCATCATCATCATCAACATCATCATCACCATCATCATCAATATCATCATCATGATCAACATCGTCATCATCACCATGATCAACATCACCATCATCATTTTCACCATGCTTATCACCATTACCATAATCATCATCAACATCATCATCATCACCATCAAAGACCTGCTTCTTCAGACTAGTACGTCCCTTCTTAAACTGCCTAAAGTGTTCTCCTTGTTTTGCTTAAATTAGCTCGGTAGCGTAGTGGTTAGTGACCTAATCTGCTCAAAATATGATGTTATGTTCCATCCTGAATCATGCACACCATATGTATGTGACTTCACATTCTAAATACAGCCAACTGTTTAAAAGACTGATTTGATAGGTAGTCAACGCCAGAACTAATAAAGAACTATAGAGAGTCAAACTACAAAGTTTGGACAAACATAATCATTTATTCAAGTAGGTACAATACATGATTATTAGATGATTATAGATTATAGGTTATAAATGAATTTCAATGCCCGTAGTAAAAAGAAATTCAAGATCAATACATGTGAGATGCGATGCTTGAGAAAAGTAACAAACAACACAAGAAGAGATATAATACCAAATGAAACCATAAGAAAAATGGTAGGAACAAAACCCTGCCAAGAATATATAGAACAACAACAACTTAAATGGTTGGGCCACCTGGTCAGAATGAATCCTCACCAATCACCATCAAGGACGTTCTTCTCGAGAATGCATGGAAAAAGACCAAGAGGAAGACCGAGAAGAAGATGGATAGATGCAGTGATAGAGACATGTAACAACAAAGGAAAATCACTAATTCAGACAATTCGAGCAGCTCAAGAACGACACATGATATAACCACGTCACCTTTTATGTATCAGTGAAAAGAGAAAAGAGGAAGAAGATAGGTTATAGTGCTACTTTAATCTCTCAGCCACTCTCCTTACACTCCTCATAAAAGGTTAACAACTACATTACCCTTAGTCGTCTTCTCCAAATTTCCTCTTCATTCTTTCTACAATAGCAACATTCTTGCAAGCCACCAATGACTGCTAACAACAAATTACGCCCGTCTCTTCCACTGTCGTTCTCAAACGTGCCAGCAATTATCGCCAATTACTTTCTTCATTACGCCCGTGTCTGACGTTGTGTCCTCATCCAATTTCCAGCTTGCTACTATAAAAACTCTAGTTCTTTGCTTACACAGGAAAAGTAATGTCATGTAATTACTTTTGTGGCATCAGTCCTATTTATAGACTCTTATCGATGATTCTCAAACACGTAAAAAAGGGTTCCATCGAGACCTTATAGCGTGCCGGGAATATGGTGTTTGTTCCTATATATGTGAATGACCAACATTTTATGCGTTATATAGTCGGTGTTATGTCAGTCCGCCTTGCTTCTCCAGAAAAAAAATCTCTGGTACCCATTTTTAAAGCTGGGTGGAGTCCGTGACGCGACGATCTGACGACGAATAAAAATATCTCTATCTAGAAATTGAGCCTGGACCATTCTGGTCAGTGGCGAACATTCAAATCTGTCAGCGACCGGCTTCTCAAGCTGTGGGGAATGTTTCTTCCAGTCATCATCATCAGGTTGCGCGTCATTTGTATCAGCACAACCCGTCTAAAAGAATCTCTGTCTGTAGGGTATATATTATCCTTAGCAACGTTCTGGTTGCATGTTCTCCTATGATATTCTTTTATATGCTTCTAAATGACGTCGATTGGTTGCAATCATAGGCGACTGCCGGTAACGAAATTGTAACAGTTCGTACAGTGTCATCTTTATTTTGTAAACTAGATTCTAACTTCTACGACCAAAGTCTAACCTTAGATATATCTTGTCTAACGGACTAGCTATCACTATATCACCCAAGTCTAACCTTAGATATATCTTGTCTAACGGACTAGCTATCACTATATCACCCAAGTCTAACCTTAGATATATCTTGTCTAACGGACTAGCTATCACTATATCACCTAAGTCTATCCTTAAATATATCATGTCTAACGGACTAGCTATCACTATATCACCTAAGTCTATCATTAAATATATCTTGTCTAACGGACTAGCTATCACTATATCACCAAAGTCTAACCTTAAATATATCTTGTCTAACGGACTAGCTATCACTATATCACCCAAGTTGAAAGATGTTCTGAGGTCATGGCTCCAGCTAACATACTGTTTAATTTTAATTGGTCCTTAACTATCTTACTACAACAGTCTGGTGTTAACTGCATTGCCTAACTCTAACTCTGTTTGGCCATCTCTGGCTCCCTATTTCTAACTATCTTTCTTGAGTTCCTGTCTCTTTTTTTATTCTGACTGACTTGTCCTTCTTGGAGATCTTTGTATACATAGTATCCTACATCGCAGGTCGAAGAGTTTTCTCAATTCGATCGGATGTTGTTAACGTATCATCTCGTTGCTAGACCAGATGCTCGTCAGTGGAATCAAAACTTTCAAAAGAATCAAATACCCGCCCCTTTCTGTCCCTCTGCAAGTTTGGGTCTCGGTCGGATGTTGCGAACCTTTCATTTCACGGCTAGGCCGAATGTTTGTCTCCTTTGATCTATCCTTCTGACCAAAATGCGAAATGTGTCAAGCTGTTGTTCGCTTGTGATGTCCGGAAGTGTTTAGTGGTCCTCAACATCTCTACACCCGTCTCGGTACTTCTCAGTCTTCTCTCCCTACCCAACACAATTACAACATAACTTAAGAATCATTCTGCAACATTTTTTTTTGAATGAATCGATTTTCTTTCTTGCTGTCTGCCAGATTCTTCGTGATTCACAACCATATGTTGCAATGAAGATGATACATGTCTTCAAGTCTCCATTATTAAAACAGACGTATCCTTAAAACGATTTTAGAATTAACCTGGAAGCCAAATAAACTAAAACCAACGAAAAATAAAGCATAAAAGCAAACTCATTTAGTGTATCTTAAACAATTTTTTTTTTTAGAATGCGAGAACCACTGTGAAATCCTTGCTCTTTTGTTACAGCCATGGGTACTATTCCGTGCCACTAAACAAAGAATCATGGATTGCTAGCATCATTCTATGTCCAAGACCGTAATTATTACCAGAATGAGGCCTGACATTTGTCTTTTATGGTTCGACTTGACATCTGAGTCGACATTTGAATTACCTGTTCTTTGATATTTTGTTACTTTAAACTTTAAGGGGATGTCGCATTAAAAGTCGCACTATTAAGGAGTCAGGAGACAGCAGCGATGCGTTTAAAGACTATACCTGCTGAAACCATTAGTTTGCACTATCTTCGCTATCTTCTTAAAATAATGCTCATCTTTGCTGCCTCGTTAATTCAACAAGAAGATTTATAGATTATTTCTATCTCATATTGTTTCAGTTTATTCTTTTCTCTCTTTCTTCTCTCTTTTCTCTAACTCTCTTCTCTTCTCGTCTCTTCTATCTTTTTTATTCTTCTCTTCACTTCTATGTTGTCTTTCTCTCTCTTCTCTTCGCACTCGTTTGTCTTCTCTCTCACTCTTTTCTTCCTTTCTCTTGTCTATTCTGACTATTCTCTTCGTTTGCTTCTATCCTCTCTGTCACTGTCACTATCACTGTCACTGTCACTTTCACTAACACTATCAATGTCACTGTCACTATCACTGTCACTGTCACTATCACTGTCACTATCATTGTCACTGTCACTATCACTGTCACTATCATTATCACTATCACTATCACTGTCACTATCCCTGTCACTGTCACTATCACTGTCACTATCATTATCACTATCACTATCACTATCACTATCACTATCACTATCACTATCACTATCACTATCACTGTCCATGTCACTATCATTATCACTATCACTATCACTGTCACTATCAATATCACTATCACTGTCACTGTCACTATCACTATCACTATCACTGTCAATGTCAATGTCACTGTCACTATCACTATCACTATCACTATCACTATCACTATCACTGTCACTATCACTGTCACTATCACTATCACTGTCACTGTCCCTATCGCTATCACTATCACTATCACTATCACTATCACTGTCACTATCACTGTCACTATCACTATCACTGTCCCTATCGCTATCACTATCACTATCACTGTCACTATCACTATCACTATCGCTGTCACTATCACTGTCACTGTCACTGTCACTATCGTTATCACTATCACTATCACTATCACTATTACTGTCACTATCACTATCACTATCACTGTCACTATCACTATCACTGTCACTATCACTATCACTGTCACTATCACTATCACTATCACTGTCACTATCACTGTCACTATCACTATCACTATCACTATTACTGTCTCTGTCACTATCACTGTCACTATCACTATCACTATCACTGTCACTATCACTGTCACTGTCATTATCGCTATCACTATCACTATCACTATCACTTTCACTATCACTGTCACTGTCATTATCACTATTACTATCACTGTCACTAGCACTATCACTGTCACTGTCACTGTCACTATCACTATCACTATCACTGTCACTATCACTATCACTGTCACTGTCACTGTCGCTATCACTATCACTGTCACTATCACTGTCACTGTCACTATCACTATCACTGTCACTATCACTATCACTGTCACTATCACTATCACTATCACTGTCACTATCACTGTCACTGTCACTATCACTGTCACTATCACTGTCACTGTCACTGTCACTGTCACTATCACTATCACTATCACTATCACTGTCACTATCACTGTCACTGTCACTATCACTATCACTATCACTGTCACTATCACTGTCACTGTCACTGTCACTATCACTGTCACTATCACTGTCACTGTCACTGTCACTATCACTATCACTGTCACTATCACTATCACTATCACTGTCACTATCACTATCACTGTCACTATCACTATCACTGTCACTATCACTGTCACTATCACTGTCACTGTCACTATCACTTTCACTATCACTGTCACTATCACTATCACTATCACTATCACTATCACTATTACTGTCACTATCATTATCACTGTCACTATCACTATCACTATCACTATCACTATCACTGTCACTGTCACTATCACTATCACTATCACTGTCACTGTCACTATCACTATCACTATCACTATCACTATCACTATCACTATCACTATCACTGTCACTATCACTATCACTATCACTATCACTGTCACTGTCACTATCACTATCACTGTCACTATCACTATCACTGTCCCTATCACTGTCACTGTCACTACCACTACCACAACCACTATCACTGTCACTACCACTATCACTATCACTGTCACTGTCACTATCACTATCACTACCACTATCACTATCACTATCACTATCATTATCACTATCACTACCACGATCACTATCACTATCACTATCTCCCTCTATAGCTCGTTTCAAATCATGTGCCCAACTTCAAAACGCTATTACTCAGTAACCATTTGTTAAAAACTTGAAATTTTCCAAATGTTATTAGAATGCAAAAGACCCTTAAATGTATATTTAACAAATTACTTTGCAGCTGCCGGGCCCTAAAGGGAAGTAAAGAATAGCGGCGCTGTACCCTACCAGGCATGTTCGTAAGAGGCGAGAAAGGAGGGTTAGGCATGGGACTGGCTATCCCATACTGTATAAAAATAAGCCGAAAAAACTTCACAAACATGAACAAGTCAAGGAAAGATAAAGTAAATCCGTCAACCAGGAAAGAGAAGGGCTCTCTGTCTAAGAGACGTATGACGCAATCCGGAGAAAGCCATAAGGAGTCCGGGTTGCCGACTCACCCTTTGTCTACCAGGAAATCATCCAGAATTGGCACCTGGAATGTTCGTACCCTTAACGAACAGGGAAAAGCGGCACAAGTGGCAGCAGAAATGAACAACTACAAGATAGATATTCTGGGAATGTGTGAAACAAGATGGCTGGGAGCGGAGAGAATAAAATTGAATACAGGGGAGATGATTTTATCATCAGGACACCAGGAACCAGGAGCACAACATAGCGAAGGGGTAGCTATAATGCTATCAAAGAATGCACAGAAGACACTAATAGAATGGGAGGCAGTGGGACCAAGACTGGTGAGAGCAACATTTAGAACAACCAAAAACAAAATAAAATTACACATTATACAATGCTATGCACCAACCAACGATAAAGATGACTCAGTTAAAGATGATTTTTATAAACAGCTACAATGCCAGATGGATGCAAGACGAGCCAAGGATATTATAATCTTGATGGGAGACCTAAATGCTAAGGTAGGATCAGACAACAGAGGCTTTGAAGAGATTATGGGAAAACATGGACTTGGAGATATAAACGAGAATGGAGAGATATTTGTGAATTTCTGCGCCCTTAATCAAATGAGCCTAGGAGGAACAATATTCCAACATAAAAGAATACACAAAGCTACATGGGTGTCACCAGATCATAGAACGGAAAATCAAATTGATCACATATGTATTAATAATAAGTTTAAGTCATCCTTACAGGATGTAAAAGTATATAGAGGGGCAGATGTAGCTTCTGATCATCATCTTCTGTTAGACAAACTTAAAATTAAATTAAAAAGGTATACTACAACGAATAAGGGCAGAACGTATTTCAATGTAGGGTTTCTTAAAGAACAAGGAATTAAAGATAAATTCGCAGTCACAATATCAAACAAATACCAAGTCCTCCAACAACTAGAAAATACAATAAATATAGAAGATCATTGGAAACAGGTAAAAAATATATGGAAAGAGACATGCGAAGAAACACTGGGGAAAAGAGAACGACAGAATAAGGCATGGATGACAGCAGAGACCCTGGATAAAATTAAAGAAAGAAAGAACAAGAAAGCAGACATAAATAAAAGCAAAACAAGAAGTAATAAAGCCAAGACACAGGAAGCTTACACAGAGGTGAACAAAGAAGTGAGAAGATGCATTAAAAGGGATAAGAGGAAATATATAGATGAATTAGCTAAAGAGGCAGAAGAAGCAGCAAATAAAGGGAATATGAAAGAACTGTACAACAGCACAAAGAAATTAGGTGGAAAATACAAACAGATCAACGCCTTTATCAAAGATAAGAAAGGAAATCTGCTTAGTAATATAAAGGAACAAATGGAGAGATGGAAGGAGCACTTTGAAGAACTTTTGAACAGACCTGGCTCAAATAATCCTCCAGATATACTACCAGCAGAAGAAGAATTACACGTTAACTGCGGAAAACTAAGCAAAGAAGAAATAATGAAAGCCATCAAACTGTTAAAAGATGGTAAAGCCACAGGACCAGATGAAATTCCTTCGGAAGCCATCAAAGCAGATATTAACACCTCTACCAAGATGTTACATAATCTATTGGATAAAATTTGGGAGAGGGAAGACATACCTAAAGACTGGAGAGAAGGTTATATGATCAAACTACCAAAGAAAGGAAGTTTACAGGAGTGCACAAATTATAGGGAATTATGCTACTATCAGTGCCAGGAAAAATATTAGGCAGAATCATTCTGGAGAGACTAAAAGATGCTATAGAGAAACACTTGAGAGATGAACAAGCAGGTTTTAGGAAGAACAGATCATGTGCTGATCAAATAACTACTCTACGTATAATAGTTGAACAAAGTTTAGAACTAAAATCCCCACTTTATATTGGATTCATAGATTACGAAAAGGCATTTGATAGTTTAGACAGAAGAATGCTTTGGAAGTTGCTGAGTCATTATGGAATCCCCATAAAGTTTATTAACCTGATAAAAACAATGTATGAAGGAACAAAATGTAGTGTGGTGCATGAAGGACAGCTTACAGAAGCATTTGAAATAAGAACAGGAGTAAGGCAAGGATGCCTTCTGTCTCCATTTCTCTTTCTACTGGCCATAGATTGGATTATGAAAATAACTCAAAACAACAGAAATGGGATCCAGTGGTCACTGACCAAACAACTTGATGATTTAGACTTTGCTGATGACATAGCTCTCCTATCACACAGCCACCAACAGATGCAAGATAAAATGCGTATATTAGATGAGAGATCACAACAGCTAGGACTAAAGATTAATAGAGATAAGACCAACATTATGAGAATTAATGCAGTTGGCAATAACCAAATAAAACTAGGAGAAATACCTCTACTAGACGTACAATCTTATATATATCTGGGCAGTAATATAGATAAAGAGGGAGGAACAGAAAACGATACCAAAATAAGGATATCAAAAGCAAGAGGAGCTTTCATTGCACTGGGAAACATATGGAAATCCAAAGAAATTAGGCTAAATACAAAAATACAAATTTTCAACTCCAATGTTAAGTCGGTTCTATTATATGGCTGTGAAACATGGAAAATAACAAAATTGACAATCACGAAGGTACAGACTTTCATTAATGGATGCTTGCGCAGAATAAAGGGATGGAAATGGCAGGACAAAGTCACAAACGTGGAATTATGGAAATGTACCGGTCAAATACCAGTGGATAAAGAAATACAGCGAAGACGATGGCGATGGATAGGACACACACTACGGAAACCAACTGAGAGTATTACACAACAGGCCCTTTTTTGGAATCCCCAGGGGAAAAGACAAAGAGGAAGACCAAGGAATTCTTGGAGAAGACAGATTGAAGCAGAGATGAAGATGATGGGGAAGACATGGAATGATCTTAAAAGAATTGCAAAAAACAGAACGACTTGGAAAGTGTTTGTTGAAGACCTATGCTCCACTGGGAGCTAAAAGGTAGAAGAAGATGGGTACTATTCCGTGCCACTAAACAAAGAATCATGGATTGCTAGCATCATTCTATGTCCAAGACCGTAATTATTACCAGAATGAGGCCTGACATTTGTCTTTTATGGTTCGACTTGACATCTGAGTCGACATTTGAATTACCTGTTCTTTGATATTTTGTTACTTTAAACTTTAAGGGGATGTCGCATTAAAAGTCGCACTATTAAAGGAGTCAGGAGACAGCAGCGATGCGTTTAAAGACTATACCTGCTGAAACCACTAGTTTGCACTATCTTCGCTATCTTCTTAAAATAAT
The DNA here is from genome assembly GCA_032433765.1 of Megaustenia siamemsis. Classification (NCBI taxonomy): domain Eukaryota; kingdom Metazoa; phylum Mollusca; class Gastropoda; order Stylommatophora; family Ariophantidae; genus Megaustenia; species Megaustenia siamemsis. Next base: position 20,607,108 of record JAVIAB010000047.1, read on the forward strand.
GCTCATCTTTGCTGCCTCGTTAATTCAACAAGAAGATTTATAGATTATTTCTATCTCATATTGTTTCAGTTTATTCTTTTCTCTCTTTCTTCTCTCTTTTCTCTAACTCTCTTCTCTTTTCGTCTCTTCTATCTTTTTTATTCTTCTCTTCACTTCTATGTTGTCTTTCTCTCTCTTCTCTTCGCACTCGTTTGTCTTCTCTCTCACTCTTTTCTTCCTTTCTCTTGTCTATTCTGACTATTCTCTTCGTTTGCTTCTATCCTCTCTGTCACTGTCACTATCACTGTCACTGTCACTTTCACTAACACTATCAATGTCACTGTCACTATCACTGTCACTGTCACTATCACTGTCACTATCATTGTCACTGTCACTATCACTGTCACTATCATTATCACTATCACTATCACTGTCACTATCCCTGTCACTGTCACTATCACTGTCACTATCATTATCACTATCACTATCACTATCACTATCACTATCACTGTCACTGTATCATTATCACTATCACTATCACTGTCACTATCAATATCACTATCACTGTCACTGTCACTATCACTATCACTATCACTGTCAATGTCAATGTCACTATCACTATCACTATCACTATCACTATCACTATCACTGTCACTATCACTGTCACTATCACTATCACTGTCACTGTCCCTATCGCTATCACTATCACTATCACTATCACTGTCACTATCACTGTCACTATCACTATCACTGTCCCTATCGCTATCACTATCACTATCACTGTCACTATCACTATCACTATCGCTGTCACTATCACTGTCACTGTCACTGTCACTATCGTTATCACTATCACTATCACTATCACTATCACTATCACTATCAATATTACTGTCACTATCACTATCACTATCACTGTCACTATCACTATCACTGTCACTATCACTATCACTGTCACTATCACTATCACTATCACTGTCACTATCACTGTCACTATCACTATCACTATCACTATTACTGTCACTGTCACTATCACTGTCACTATCACTATCACTATCACTATCACTGTCACTATCACTGTCACTGTCATTATCGCTATCACTATCACTATCACTATCACTTTCACTATCACTGTCACTGTCATTATCACTATTACTATCACTGTCACTAGCACTATCACTGTCACTGTCACTGTCACTATCACTATCACTATCACTATCACTGTCACTATCACTATCACTGTCACTGTCACTGTCGCTATCACTATCACTGTCACTATCACTGTCACTGTCACTATCACTATCACTGTCACTATCACTATCACTGTCACTATCACTATCACTATCACTGTCACTATCACTGTCAGTGTCACTATCACTATCACTATCACTATCACTATCACTATCACTATCACTATCACTGTCACTATCACTATCACTGTCACTATCACTGTCACTATCACTATCACTGTCACTATCACTATCACTGTCACTATCACTGTCACTATCACTGTCACTGTCACTATCACTTTCACTATCACTGTCACTATCACTATCACTATCACTATGACTATTACTGTCACTATCATTATCACTGTCACTATCACTATCACTATCACTATCACTATCACTGTCACTGTCACTATCACTATCACTATCACTGTCACTGTCACTATCACTATCACTATCACTGTCACTATCACTATCACTATCACTATCACTATCACTGTCACTATCACTATCACTGTCACTATCACTATCACTATCACTGTCACTGTCACTATCACTATCACTGTCACTATCACTATCACTGTCCCTATCACTGTCACTGTCACTACCACTACCACAACCACTATCACTGTCACTACCACTATCACTATCACTGTCACTGTCACTATCACTATCACTACCACTATCACTATCACTATCACTATCATTATCACTATCACTACCACGATCACTATCACTATCACTATCTCCCTCTATAGCTCGTTTCAAATCATGTGCCCAACTTCAAAACGCTATTACTCAGTAACCATTTGTTAAAAACTTGAAATTTTCCAAATGTTATTAGAATGCAAAAGACCCTTTAAATGTATATTTAACAAATTACTTTGCAGCTGCAGTTTTCTTAAAGCGGCGAATTTCTTTGATGTTTGTCAAAATTGTAAATTGTGAACCATTAAAGAATAGAAATTACCGTAGTTGCTGGTCTATGATTAATTTTCACTAGGTAAAGGCGTGGCCGTAATGGGGAAATAACTGGATAAGACAAAACACCAGGAGAATTATTGTCTTCTCAGTTCGAGGACGGACGATAATATCAAGGTATACCTGTATGTCCAATTTTCATAGTTGTGTAGTCCTGATAAGGACCGTTTGTTGAACTAATTTAAGGTAATATAGGGGCCAACATTGTGGGGGCTATATACTTTGATTCTGAATTAGACGAGTCTAAAAGATTAATAACTGTTTGGGGTTGAACATTCCACGAACCATCATTTTTCCAATATTCCTCTTCCTGTTTTAAGACGTGGTCTTCACATTTAGCCCAATAATCTTTGTCTATATTTAATAAAGCGAGATTAGCAAGAGTCTTTACATCGCATATTTTGAATGTTGTATTTTCATCTGCCACTTGTCCTTTTAATTTTGCCCAGATTAGTTCTATTGGATTTAAATGAGCATGGTAAGGTGGCAGCCTCAAACTTATATGACCGTGCTCTTGGATAATCTTATCTATTTGAAAAATCTTTGTCCTTTGTTTTTGCTTTACTAGAGATAGTAATTCAGGTTTTAAGTACATGTTATTAAATTGTATGTGCTCCATTGTGAGCCATATTTAAATTGCATCTTTTGTACTGGATGACGTCGGGACTTTATCTTCAAGTGCAACAATGTTGTGGTACGCTGCATTGTCCATTATTAGGCAAGATGGTCGATCTAGTGATGGGAGAGCAGAATTTTCAATCCAATGTCTAAATATGTGACCATTCATCTCAGAGTGATAATCCCGATTGTCTATAGATTTTGAAAGAAAAATGAGCTCTGCATTCTGTATTAGTCCATGTTGTCGACTACCTGCATGCGCAATTATCAAGCGCTGTCCTTTGCTTCTAGGTCTCTTAATCTTTCCATCTGATGACTGCCATTCCCTTTGGTTAGTGTGGTGAGCATTGATCCATGTTTCATCCAAGTACACAATATCATAATCTTGCTTGCGCACCTCTTTTACTTCACGTAAGTACTTGCTTCTCATGACTACTATATGTGGCTTCTCACAGATGATGTTTCGTCCATTGGAATACTTTCTGAATGTAAAGCCTGCAGCTCTCACATTCCTCCATAATGTAGACTTTGATATTTCAATACTGTTGTTCTTTTTCAGCGATACTTTTAATTTTCTTATTGTAACAGTTTCATTCATACCCAACATTTTGTGAATTTCACTTCTAATAAGTTCACTGTCGAAATTATCCAACATTTTTGCTCTTCCTTGTGATTTTGTATATTTTGAACATTGACGGTCACGTGCTTGAATCCAGCGATTAAATGACTGTTTAGATAAATCCAAACTGTGTCTTGTCCTATTCTCCGGGTTTTCTAAAGAATGAAATAATCTTCCTCGTTTAGCCTCTTTGCAAAAATAGTCATACATTTTTATTGCGATGTTTTGTAAACTGCAGAATTTCATTTTAAGACTCATGATAAATGTTATCGTTCCACGTCTCCGCCGCTGAATGAATGGAAATGGAACACACAATGTCTCGTGTTTTTTACAAGTGTCTAATTGTGTCAGAAAACCCACGTTGAAAGCGTGCAAACACGTCAATTTGACCGTTTATGGATTTTTACTCGCTATTTTTAACTTAAAATACTGTAAACATTAAGTTTTGACTACATCAATGGGTCGTTATAAATGTATATAAATCAAATAAGCAACAATAATAACCAAATGTTTTTTTTAATGAAATTAATTCCCTGTTGGGTTCTAATCATTATAACTTTACATGCCAATTTTGAACAACTTACAAAAAGCGGTTAAAAAGATATCGATTTTAAAATTTGGGCACGAGTTATGAAACGGACTATAGTGACACTATACCACACAGTGTAGTCCAGTATGTGATGGAGCATCATGTTAATCTTTATGCCTCAGAATCGTATCGGGAAAGCTTGTGCACAAATGTTTGTGCTTTCATTTAATATGCTGCACTGTCAGTGTTTAGCAAGGAACAGCAAGTAATATATGTATATATATATATATATATATGACCCTTTTCTTCTTGTCCAACGGTCTAGTAGAAGCTATTGTGTATTTTTTTGAGGTTTTGGTTTAGTCGAACAGCTTCTCTCATGGATGATTCTACCAATGTTTGAAACACTCGGCAACAGAATGAACAAGTCAGGCCTTCTGGTCTACAGGGTTCTATATTTTTTTAATGAGTCTTTTCTCTTCCATGGTTTGCAATAGCACATCCTCAAATGATGCTATGGGGGAAATGGTTGGTCTCGAGGCAAGACGCCGGCCTCAAGATCGAGAGGTTGTGGGTTCAAATCCCGGCTACACCGGTTGGGATTTTTATTTATGATTTCTCTCTGCGGCAACCACCCCTGGTCTAAGCAGCGAGGCCCGGCTTGAAACGTCAATTACTCATCGACGGACAAAAATATGAGTACCTCCGAAGTGGAGTTATCTGCCTGTGCGTCGAGAGACCGCTCCTGTGCACACGGCTGCCAGGGAAAAATGGATTAACACGTAAAATTCAGTTCCTAGTCTCTAAGGACTTCGTCAGAGGTAAAAGCTTGCGAACGAAACAAAAATTATGTTATGGCATTGCTTATACAGGCTTACCATGATGGTGTCTAATCAATTTCACAGATGGAGAAATCATTCAGAGGTGATTTACAATGATCTTTGAGATGATCTTTTTCTGGCAGGGGCTAAAGCCTGAGCAGCCTCGCTTACATGGAGTGAGTTTTGCTGTGAATAATAAGCTCATACATTCTATAACAAAGTAACTAACTCTAATGTCATACAACGAGCCAAACTCCCATCAATCATGGCAACACTAAGGATTCGTAGACTAAGGTGGCTGGGCCATATAAGAAGAATGGTAAACAGTCGTATTCCCAAACAAATATTGTATGGAGAACTTAAGGCCGGAAAGAGATCAAAGGGCAGACCAGTGCTGAGATAAAAGTATGTTTGCAGGGCTTCCTTGAGGGAATTCTCTATCAGTGAAAGAAACTAAGAAAATGTGGCTGCGGATCGTAGCCCATGGAGAGCAAAAATAAAAAATGGCATAGCAACTTTCGAGACAGTGCTGATGTCAAATTCAGAAGACAAAAGGCGCAAGAGAAAAGAGACAAGGCCAGGTACCGCGGATTCACCTTGATGTTCAGTAAAGCAGCACCCAGTATGAGACACTAATGCTATACCAAACTACTGACTTACATGATTGCTTACTACCAACCGTCTGTCAAGACGCCAAAGGCCATATATATATTTATATAGGTAGATTGTAAGCATGTTTTGTCAACAGCAGTAGTAGCAGCAAGACAGTATATTAGTGTCTCATGTTGGAAGCTGTTTTACTGAGCAGTTTCTCTCGTGACTGAATCTGCTGGTATTGGTTAGACAGATACGACAGCAGATTGAACAAGATGCACTTGTGGTGCCCGACCTCATCTCCTTTCTCCTCATATTTTGTCTTCTGATGTTTACAAAATCTCTATCTGGAATGCTGCTGTGGCGTTTCTCTTTGTTGTTCTACACACGCTACAACCTGGTGCCAGATTTTCAGCCTATCTCGTGGATAGATAATTCGCTCAAGGAAGTCCTGCGAAAATTCTAATTTCTCAGCACTGGCCTACCTTATCATCTCTTTCGATCTCCCGTGTTCTCCATACAATAATTGGTTCTTTGGTTCTTTTGTAGAAGAGAAGTGCGCACTAGAAGATGTAGAGGTAGAATTGGTGCAGACGTGGAAAAAGAGGATGACGTAGTTGGCTGGACGGTTAGAATAATATAGTTCAGTTGGAGATCGGAGGCCGCAGAGAGCAGTTGGACAGTTGAGAGCCATGGAAAGCACTGGCGATAGTTGAACACTATGAGCAGAGAGCAGTTGGACAGTTGAGAGCCATGGAAAGCGCTGGCGATAGTTGAACACTATGAGCAGAGAGCAGTTGGACAGTTGAGAGCCATGGAAAGCGCTGGCGATAGTTGAACACTATGAGCAGAGAGCAGTTGGACAGTTGAGAGCCATGGAAAGCACTGGCGATAGTTGAACACTATGAGCAGAGAGCAGTTGGACAGTTGAGAGCCATGGAAAGCGCTGGCGATAGTTGAACACTATGAGCAGAGAGCAGTTGGACAGTTGAGAGCCATGGAAAGCGCTGGCGATAGTTGAACACTATGAGCAGAGAGCAGTTGGACAGTTGAGAGCCATGGAAAGCACTGGCGATAGTTGAACACTATGAGCAGAGAGCAGTTGGACAGTTGAGAGCCATGGAAAGCACTGGCGATAGTTGAACACTATGAGCAGAGAGCAGTTGGACAGTTGAGAGCCATGGAAAGCACTGGCGATAGTTGAACACTATGAGCAGAGAGCAGTTGGACAGTTGAGAGCCATGGAAAGCACTGGCGATAGTTGAACACTATGAGCAGAGAGCAGTTGGACAGTTGAGAGCCATGGAAAGCACTGGCGATAGTTGAACACTATGAGCAGAGAGCAGTAGAGATGGAAGCCCAAGGAGATAGCTTGCGTTAAAAGGTGGAACAATCAGAGAGCGGCTGGATGGTTAGAAGCAGAATATAATTGAGCCGGAGATCGGTGCCAGAAGAGAGGTCCAACAACAGAGAGGTCCAACAACAGAGAGGTCCAACAACAGAGAGGTCCAACAACAGAGAGGTCCAACCAGCCGATGAGCATAGAAGCAGAATATAATTGAGCCGGAGATCGGTGCCAGAAGAGAGGTCCAACCACAGAGAGGTCCAACCACAGAGAGGTCCAACAACAGAGAGGTCCAACCACAGAGAGGTCCAACAACAGAGAGGTCCAACAACAGAGAGGTCCAACAACAGAGAGGTCCAACAACAGAGAGGTCCAACAACAGAGAGGTCCAACAACAGAGAGGTCCAACAACAGAGAGGTCCAACAACAGAGAGGTCCAACAACAGAGAGGTCCAACAACAGAGAGGTCCAACAACAGAGAGGTCCAACCAGCCGATGAGCATAGAAGCAGAATATAATTGAGCCGGAGATCGGTGCCAGAAGAGAGGTCCAACAACAGAGAGGTCCAACAACAGAGAGGTCCAACAACAGAGAGGTCCAACAACAGAGAGGTCCAACCAGCCGATGAGCATAGAAGCAGAATATAATTGAGCCGGAGATCGGTGCCAGAAGAGAGGTCCAACAACAGAGAGGTCCAACCAGCCGATGAGCATAGAAGCAGAATATAATTGAGCCGGAGATCGGTGCCAGAAGAGAGGTCCAACAACAGAGAGGTCCAACCAGCCGATGAGCATAGAAGCAGAATATAATTGAGCCGGAGATCGGTGCGAGAAGAGAGGTCCAACCAGCCGATGAGCATAGAAGCAGAATATAATTGAGCCGGAGATCGGTGCGAGAAGAGAGGTCCAACAACAGAGAGGTCCAACCAGCCGATGAGCATAGAAGCAGAATATAATTGAGCCGGAGATCGGTGCGAGAAGAGAGGTCCAACAACAGAGAGGTCCAACCAGCCGATGAGCATAGAAGCAGAATATAATTGAGCCGGAGATCGGTGCCAGAAGAGAGGTCCAACCAGCCGATGAGCATAGAAGCAGAATATAATTGAGCCGGAGATCGGTGCGAGAAGAGAGGTCCAACAACAGAGAGGTCCAACCAGCCGATGAGCATAGAAGCAGAATATAATTGAGCCGGAGATCGGTGCCAGAAGAGAGGTCCAACCAGCCGATGAGCATAGAAGCATAATATAATTGAGCCGGAGATCGGTGCCAGAAGAGAGGTCCAACCAGCCGATGAGCATAGAAGCATAATATAATTGAGCCGGAGATCGGTGCCAGAAGAGAGGTCCAACCAGCCGATGAGCATAGAAGCATAATATAATTGAGCCGGAGATCGGTGCCAGAAGAGAGGTCCAACCAGCCGATGAGCATAGAAGCATAATATAATTGAGCCGGAGATCGGTGCCAGAAGAGAGGTCCAACCAGCCGATGAGCATAGAAGCATAATATAATTGAGCCGGAGATCGGTGCCAGAAGAGAGGTCCAACCAGCCGATGAGCATAGAAGCATAATATAATTGAGCCGGAGATCGGTGCCAGAAGAGAGGTCCAACCAGCCGATGAGCATAGAAGCATAATATAATTCAGTTGGAGATCGGTGCCAGAAGAGAGGTCCAACAACAGAGAGGTCCAACCAGCCGATGAGCATAGAAGCATAATATAATTCAGTTGGAGATCGGTGCCAGAAGAGAGGTCCAACAACAGAGAGGTCCAACCAGCCGATGAGCATAGAAGCATAATATAATTCAGTTGGAGATCGGTGCCAGAAGAGAGGTCCAACCACAGAGAGGTCCAACCAGCCGATGAGCATAGAAGCATAATATAATTCAGTTGGAGATCGGTGCCAGAAGAGAGGTCCAACCAGCCGATGAGCATAGAAGCATAATATAATTCAGTTGGAGATCGGTGCCAGAAGAGAGGTCCAACCAGCCGATGAGCATAGAAGCATAATATAATTCAGTTGGAGATCGGTGCCAGAAGAGAGGTCCAACAACAGAGAGGTCCAACCAGCCGATGAGCATAGAAGCATAATATAATTCAGTTGGAGATCGGTGCCAGAAGAGAGGTCCAACCACAGAGAGGTCCAACCAGCCGATGAGCATAAAATAGTCTTCAACTGTCGCTAGTGTTTTGTGGCTCTCAACTGTCCAACTGCTCTCTGCGGCCGCCGATCTCCACTGAACTATATTATTCTAACCGTCCAGCCAACTACGTCATCCTCTTTTCCCACGTCACTTTTCTTTTTCTGCGTACTGCACTGCACCAATTCTGCCTCTACATCTTCTAGTGCGCAATTCTCTTCTACACTTTGATTATGGGAGGAACCGCTATCACGGCAAACGAATTAAAATCCATAATTGCTCAACCGCCCGTGCCAGTGGAAACATCCGAATTACTAACTCATCTCTCAAACAAAGAAAGGTAGCTCTAGTCCCCATCATAGCAGTCTCAGCATACGCCAAAAGACATAAGGCGAAACCGCACAGAAAGTGAACACAGCCAACTGTTCCCTCCCATACGATATCATCATTCATCGTAAACATGATCATCGAAACATGATCAAAAACGATGAAACACACAGCTCACGGTGTGCACAGAGCACCTAACTCAGTAGCTCCTGCTACAAGCCAGACATTGTTTGGGCATAAGACTCAATTCCTCTCACGTGATCCAACCATCTTAACCTCTGACCCCTAAGTGTTGCCATGATGGATTTCATGATTTCACGGATTTTCTCGTTGCAAGACGTTAAAGTCGATTACTTTGTCGTGTCATTTTGATTGTATTTTCTTACAAAGGTAATACAGATGAAGGCTAATTAACATTTTCTCTCGCTCAACATAGGCTTTCAATAACGTCCCGGTTTCCTTGGGATTGTTCTAATTTAGCAACGTTGTTCCGTCATCCCGGATTGTTTGAATTTCTGTCTACGCTTCAATCATTTTACGAAAAATTAATTTGTTTTCGCTGAAAATGTAAGATCCTTACCAGCTCATAATCATGCATAGCAGTTGAGGAGAATACTTGATGAGACTCATGAAATCATTGAAAAAATGAAGAAAGAATGTTAGGTTTTTTATGAAACATCTCTCTCATACCCTAACGTATGGGATGAGAGCTTCAGACAAGGAAAAAACCTGTCTGTGGTTAAATTATGGAGACCTATTTACCTTCTATGGCAGACATGTGGGAAGACTGAACATCCATCATCATCATGTACATACCGGTTGACGTGGGAGACTATGTACTTCTACAGTTGCTGTGATATTAATCTTAGTCTAGCGTGGTTCTTTCGATTTCTAAACTCCTTTGGTGGTTATCTTAACTTATGACAAGTCTGTGCCCCAGTCTGCGCTATGGTTTCCGAAGGTTATTCTGACATTATTTTGATGGTTTCTGTAAACTAGAACTAAGTCCAGTTGGTGCTAATGATCAGATGTAGGGTAGGACCATATTGCTGTCACCTCGATAACTTATATATATATACACTGTATATATATATATATACACACACACACACACATGCACTCACACCCGGTCTTTAAGGGACATAACTCAATACATAATTCGTGACATACATCACATTTGATGTTATTTCCCCTGTTTGCGAAATGGTCTTCCCTTACTACACTTTACGCGCTCAATTGTGACATTGTTTTGCCCTCACAGCTCTGTCCGTTACAAATATATCATTTTTAACACTGACTTCAGTTTTTGTTATAACGTCTATGAATAGGCTTAAGATATGGTTTCCTTGAAAAAAAAAGTTCTATACTTAACAAAGACTCATTTGGTGATCTGTCTTTTCTATTATTATTGTTGACTATCACTAGTATATGCCTGGAATAACAATTGGAGGTCATAATATAAATAATCTAAGGTAGGCTGATGATACAGTCTTAATCGCTAAGAGTGAAAATGAGTTACAAGAAATGTTAGACATTATAGTGAAAGAAAGCAAAATAATGGACTCAGCCTTAATAGCAGAAAGACAGAAGTAATGGTAACAACAAAGAAAAAGACATCGTGTAATGAGAATACAATGTTATGAGAAGAGAACAACTGGAATGTTTTTGTAATAACCAGGAAAATTGAGGGACGAAGAGATAGAGGGAAGCAAGAGAAAAGATACCAGACAGCTTAAAAGAATGGCTTAGCTGTAGGTCAACAACAGAAATGATAAATAACTGTCGTGATCAAAAGTTGTGGAGAGACATGATCACCTTCGCCAGCAGGCCCGGCACTTGATGATGATGATCACTACTATCCTTGACCTGTGGGCCACATCGGACCAGGAAGGAATTTAAGAGATCGCCCTTGTGCCTTCCTAACATCCCTCTGTCTCTTCGTCCCTCAACTTTCCCAGTTGTCACAATATATTCTAGCTGGTTCCTTCTCATTCATCATCATCAAGTACCGGCCCTCTGGCGTAGGTGATCATGTCTCTTCACACTTTCGATAACGGTAGCTATTTATCATTTCTGTTGTTGACCTTCTGCCAAGCCATTCTCTTAAGCTGTCTGTTATTTTTTCTCTTTGCTTCCCTCTATCTCTTCGTCCCTCATTTTTTTTAGTTGTTACAATATATTCCAGTTGTTCTCTTCTCATTACATGGCCAAGAAATGATGATTGTTTCTTCCTAATATTGGAAATTAGCTCTCTTTTTGCTTTGACCTCTCTCAGAACACCTTCATTACTCTTCTTAGCTGTCTATGGTACTCTCAACATTCTTCTGTAAAACCACATTTCTACAGACTCCAGTGCTTTTCTTGTCTGTTGTCCTATTGTCCATGATTCGCATTAATATGTTAAGACTGGCTCTACATAACATTTAAGAACTCTTTTTCTTGTTTATATTGTCCTTCTCATTACATGGCCCGAAAATTGATGAGTGTTTTTTTCCCAACAAAGGAAATCTGCTCTCTCTTTGTCGTGGCCTCTTTCAGATCGTTTTCATGACTCATCTTAGCTGTCCATAGTTTTCTCAACAACCCCATGCTGAACTATATGATTAGCAAGAATAAATCAGCACTGGTTTGTTGTAACACTGTAGAACCCTCATTCTAACCGTCAATGATAAATGATTGTTTCACATCGAGTAGGATCAGGAAAAATACAGCAACAACCATTCAAGCGTCTGCATGATACCATAACTGAGTTGGAAGATTTAGTCGACCCAGTGTAGAAGGGAGAAGAAGAAGAAGAATCTATCAAGGTTTTTTTTAACGAAGAAAATAGATAAACTAGAAGATATATGCATTGAGATATGGAGAATCATGATCGCCGGTGAAGAAGCAATGACTGAATGGTTGTTTACTTCCACGCAAATTATATTTTTCCTTCTTATTTTATTAATTTTTTTATTTGTTGTTGTTTTTTTTTTTGCACTCACAGTTATCGTGTATGCGTTTGTGTTAACAGCAAGCCACAGTATCTGCATCTTTCGGCCCCAACATATCTTTCCTTGGCAGGGACAGATTTTTTTTTAAATTACTTAATTGCTATTTTTGTTTCCCCAGGCCACGACCAATTTGACGGACTATTTTGAAGTTCTAACTGGCGAGAAGTGTTTAACATGCGCAGAGTGCACACAATACCTCCTTTTTTCTTCGTTTTCCAAGAATTGGATCAAATTCCTGTGCGCAGGCACGGCCACTGAACGTCCTTTTAAAAGCGGATGACGAAGAGATGTGATCCTTTAGTCATCGGGTGAACTCAAACGAACGGATCAAATCCGATCTAGAGAGAGTTAAATAAAGGAATAAACCTGGAATTTTTGTATAACATCCCCTATAGGTTGTGTCATTTTTGACAATAGAAACAAGAAAACGAGTTTTTAAATGTTATGTTAAGCCAATCTTAACATATGGATGCAAATCATGGACATTAGGACAATAGACAAGAAAATCAATGGAGTCTGTAGAAATGTGGTTTTACAGAAGAATGTTGAGAATACCATGGACAGCTAAGAAGAGTAATGAAAATGTTCTGAAAGAGGCCAAAGCAAAATAGAGACGTAATTTCCAATATTAGGAAGAAACAATCATCATTTTTGGCCATGTAATGAGAAGAGAACAGCTGGAATATATTGCAA